>JAYKKT010000066.1:13690000-14042500 GCA_036023115.1 Brasenia schreberi
ACTTTTTCAGACTTATATGCCCTAGGCGTTTATGCCACATATTCACATCAACAGAAAAGACACTCTCAATATATGCAGAAGATGGATGACTTTCATTATCTGATAATTTGAACAGTCCTTGTTCTACATCAAATTCTCATGAGAACAAGATTCTCCCATGTTTGCCCATAGTCACCTTGTTAGGTATAAACCTAACTTCAAAACCCTTCTTAACTAAGGCAGGGACTGAGACCAAATTGTACCTTATAGATGGCACAATTAACACATCGGTCAGTACAATTGATTTACCTTATACAAATATCCTAAAGGATCAAATACCCATAACATCTAAGAAGGTATTATTTCTCATATACACACGATGTTCTCCAAGTTAATATTCCTTCAAGTCCATTGTCTTTTCCTTGATCTTCGAGATGTATCTTTTAGCTCTCAAGTCTATCTACCAACCTATCACTAGGTGGTCCAAGTATAAGCATTCTGAAATCACGCAGATTATATCCTGCTTCTCTGACTGCTCGCATTGTGGGTTGTTTCCTCCACCTTTCTTGTTGCGGCAGTCCCTTTTGTAGTGTCTCATCTTTCCATAATTGAAACACTTGACCCGAGAAGCGGCTTTCTACTTCTTAAAACTTTGACCGCCTTTCCTGTTATTCTTGCCAAACCTTTTATTTGGTTTCTTTTTCTGGTTGGTTTTGGAGCTAGACGCTAACTCATCCTAGACCACTAGCAATTTTTCCTTTTTGTTTTTGAGCATATGTTCTTACTCTATTGCTAGTTTTAAGGGTAACTCAGAAAGGTTGATCTCAAGCCCTAATCTTAGGGCAGTGGTGACCATGTTCCATGATGGAGGTAAACTGTTCAGTATGGTTGATATCTGCATCGGTTCGAGGATGACTGATTTTGCTACGGCTAAGTCTCTAGCCATCACTAGCATGTGATTTACATGCTCTACTATATTTTCTTCTTCTTTCATTCTTAAGGAGTTGTATTTCTGTAGTAGCAACTGCACATGTAATTTTGTAGATGTATCATACTTAGCTGTTAGTGAGTCAAATAGCTCTTTTGCAGTCTCAAATTCTTCAAAGACCCTGATCAAATCATCCTCCATGTAGGTTAACATGATTGTTCTTGCTATGGTATCATCCTTTAGAAATGTTTTATAGATTTCTAATTGTTGCTCACCTGTGTTTGGCGGTGGAGGATGCACTGTTTCCTTTAAGACATACTCTACACCTTTTAGTGTTAGAGCCAGCGAAATTCTTCTCAAATTTTTTTATTTTTGCCAGTTTGGACACACAATCCTAGAACTCATTTTTAAGTGTTTGGCAAAAATAACAATCAAGCGGTCTAAAAAGGAAATCATCACAAAAACAAAGGCACACATAGTAAGAGACATGTTAAAGTGATTAGAATATGTAGCAGATAATCTTTAAAAAAAATTCTAGGGGGTTTTCTGCCTTTGAACCCCTAAAAGGATACCAAGGGATAAAACTGTAATTTTATCTATTTGTTCTCTTTTGTAATTTTGTAAAACCACAAGGACAAACTTGTAAAATCACTATTTGGTATTCCTGTAAAATTCGCAATTGATCGGGGTTAAAATCGTAATTTTAACTCTCAGGGTGAATTTGTAATTTTTCAAAAGAATAGGGGTAAACTCGTCTTTTGACTGAGTGAAAAAACTGAAATTATTCAAACCGGGATGGATAAACAGTAAAATGGTAGCCTCGGTTTTTCAATAAATTTCATAAACAGCCAAAGGGTAAAATTGTCTTTTTGCTCATAATGGCAACTGCGTAATATCTGAAACCGGATGGGGACAGTTTTGGAAAAACCGCTGGTTTTTCTGTCGGAGTTTTCTAAAACCACTAATTTCGAAAAATTCTTTTTTTTTAATATATATACAAAAACACTTTAACAATGTTTTATTACACGGAGAGAAATAGAGGGAGAGAGAGAGACTCTTTGGAAGTTTCAAAGAGAGAGGTAAAATGAGAGTGTGGGAGGGGGGCCGGAGGGGATCCTACCAGCGAGTTCCTACGACCGTTCGACGGTTGTTGGCTGTCAGCGTCTTTGGCTTCTTCTCTTGCTAACATGCCTTTGCTTCGGCTCTTTGCAGGCCTGCCTTTTCCTTCATCTCTTGTCGGCCTGCCTCTGCCTTCGGCTCTTGCCGGCCTGCCTTTGCCTTCGGCTTTTGCCAACTTGCCTTTGCTTTAGCTCTTTGCGAGTCTGCCTTTTCCTTCGGCTCTTGCCAGCCTATCTTTGCTTCGGCTCTTGCCTGTCTGCCTTTGGGTTTTGCCTTTGGGCTTTTACCGGCTTGTTTCTGGGTTTTGCCTTCGGCCTTTTGCTGGCCTGCCTCTGGGTTTTGCCTTCGGCTTTTGTCGGCCTACCTCTGCCGACTGCTGCCTTCTATCTTACGTTTTTTTTTTTTCTCGTTCCCTCTCTTTCTTTTTTTTGTTGCTAACCCTCTCACTCTTCTTTGCAGGGAACCAGGCCCTGATACCACTGATAGAAAATGCGTACCTTCCTTTGTCCGGTCAGATTCCAGTGATGGCCTGTCTGGTGGTGAGCAACCCTCTGAAGATGCAGCGGAATGGGATGTAGGTGATGGACACGAGGTTCCCACACAGGGGCTAGCACAGACGAAGATTCTTTTTTGTATATTGTTTTCACTATTTTCACTGTATGTTGTGTTTTGTATATGCCTGCCTTTTATAGGCAGACGCTCCCCCTTCATCATGCTTATTCGCCTGTGGCTTCCCTCGTCTGGGAGTTGTAACGGATGACCGTTTGGTAACGATCGTCCGTTACCAGATCTGGCCTTATCCTTAGGTAACAGACTGGATGACCAGTCCAACCATTACCTGAGCCGAGAATGGCCACTTACTATAACAAGAACTGTCTTATAGTGTACATGGAAAACATTTGTTCTGGGTGGCATTGACATGATGATATCGTTGCCCCTATTTAAAAGGGTAAAAGTTTGGATAACATAGGGCTCCACCGCCAAATCTAGCTAGTATGATAGTTCCAAACACATTTGAAGTTGTAATAGTGCTGATAAATGAACTGATCAGCTGCCCATGGTTTTAGTATGGGTATGCTCATTATGACCTCATTCACGATCCACTCAATTCGAATGCAAGTTAGCTCCTCAAGACTCGTAAAGTTGAGTCTTGTTTTGCATTTTCATGCACCAAGCCTTACTAAAAGATAGCCTCTCGGCGTGGATCAAACTTCCTTTTGGGGCTATTTGATTCAACGACCTGGGCCAGCAGTATTAGTAGGCCCAATTCTTAGCGGCCCACCCCAAGAAAGGGACACTGTCTTATGTGAAAAAGGAGGGGTCCTGGACTCTGTTCCTAAAGCACACTATGCAACACATGTTTGACTTGCACATGGGCTAGGACAATGGTGCTTGTACGGTAGGGTCTTGGTCAATCAAACAACCCCTTGGAAGCGAGTGCGAAGTTGAGCTCCCTACTAATTCTAGGATATGATACTTGCATTTGCTATTACAACCCAAGAAAAGGTATTTGATAATTAACAATTATTCTTAATTAAGTGTTTTTCTTGGTACATTCTTATTATGTGTTTGTTGTTGAATGAAAATAGTTCATTTAACTCATGCTTTAGATTGATATTTGCCGTTGCGCCTCTATGATGCTGCTTTTGTGGAAAAGAGTTGTAATAAAGCAAAAGGTATTTATAAACTCCTTATGAGTTTTGTGAAAGTCTATTGAGTTCATGTGCAAAGGGAGAATGTGAGTTTTGGGAAATGTTTTGAGAGGATTGCACGATCGTTTTGTAATGTTGGTCGCGAGTGATTAAAGAACATGAAAAGCCTGGTTGTCGGACATCTGGTGGATTTCAATAAAGAAACTGAAACTTCCATGTTTTGAGTTCCTTTATTTGTATGTATATGATATGAACAGGTAAATGAAAGCATATGTTATTGAAGGACTCGCTTTTCATTAGAATTACCGTTTTGCATTCGTTTTCTTTCGGTTGTTTGGGAAGTGGCATCGAAATCGCTTTTGAATTGAAGTAATAGTGCACCATTAACTCGAATAATTTTCTCTCATGTTGGGAACTTTCAAAAGTTTATAAAGCATCCCATGATTTTTAAAATTTCCGTATAAGGCTCTCAATTAGAGGTAATTTGCAAATAGTATTCATGGCCTTGAATAAAAAGTGAGGTGCTTACAGATTTGGGATCAATTGAATGACTTTGGTTGATGGTAAAACCCCAAACATGTTGAGAGTAGTGTTAGAGTTGACTTCTTTTAGATGACTCGGTTCTTGAGTTGTTGGCACCTAAAAGATTGAATTTAATACCTTGAAAAGAAGGTTACGATAGTGTTATTCTTGAAGGTGTGATAAACACTAACCTTTAGGTTTATTTGCCACCATTGGTATCAAATAACATAATGGAATAGACCCTGACAAACACCTTCAAGATATAATGAAGACCCTTAGATCATCTTGAACAAACGCAACCGAGTCATAGACAACGAGAGACAAAGCAAAGATGATGAAGTTGTAAATCCAATTAGTGCTATAATAAGACTTGCAAACTCTTTTAAAAAACTAAGTAGAAAGAAGTCATACAATGAGGAAAAAAGTTGAATGAATCTTATTTATAATACCACTATATATAGATATGGTGAAGATGAAACTCATGACATGCTACTAATGAGCATAATTGTCACTTAAGAAGGTAGTTTTTAATGCCATATCATGGGTGCTAAATGGTCAAAAGTTACAGCCACTTCATGTGCTACTATTGCACATAATTATCAGTCAGTTGGTCTTAATGCCAAAATATGATTGAAAAATACTCAAGAGTTACAACTACTACATGTGCTACTAATAAATACAATTATCACTTAAGTTAGTAGCTCTTAATACTGCAACATGGCTGAAAAATGTTCATAAGTTACAACCACTATATGTGCCACTAATGAGCACAATTTTCACTTAAGTAAATGACTCTTAACGCCACAACATGGTTGAAAAGTACTCATAAGTTACAACTACTACATGTATTACTAATGAGTATAATTATCACTTAAATTTGTGGTTATTAATGCCACAACATAACTACAGGCATAACCACCAAATATATCTTGGTATTTTAAAATTCATCCAACAAGTAGTAGCACAAGCCGTATACCTAAATTTCTTATATTATTCTTGTCTTGTGACCTCTTTGAAGACTGAATTTTACTTTGTATATACATCAAGCTTCTCAACCCCTGAGGGACCTAAGAAACCATCAAAGATCAAATGAGAGCATCCTTGAATAAGATATGACTGCAAATGATGCATGATATCGAAACACTAAAATGAACATGCCCCTAGTCTAGGACTTACCATTAATTTCATAAGACATCTAAGCCTTTTGAGTTTAAGACAACCTGACTTAATTGGTAGGAGGAAAACACCCTAAGGAGTATACCAACATGTATGACATGCAGGAACTAAGATGAAAGAATTGTTTGACCTAATGGGACTACCATGAGTGGTTTGGCCAACACTTAAGGTGATGTTTAGAGACTTGGCCAATGTGTGGAGCTCCATTGGGATAGAAAGTGCATGCTTGGCTTGACTTAGACTCAAACATGATGTAGAGAAGGCCCAACCATCATGTATGGATGTGTCATGGGAGTTGGTACAAGAGATAGACTCAATTATGCAAGGCATATTTTAAAGCTTTCACCCTCCATCGATGGGACAATCATTGGCTCATTAGGGTGTGTTTGATTCAGGGTACCATGTGGGATGGACCCCAAATCTTAGGAACTACAGTACCAGGTCCATGTCCCGAAACAAACAAGGAACGTGAGAGGGCCATGAAACTACAACTCTATCACCCAAATTTCACTTAAAAAGCCTGGCTCATATCAAGGGATGGGCATGTAGAGTTGGAACTTAGAACTCCTCTTATCTTTGGATGCCCTAATCTCTCTCTCTCTTTGGACAACATTCTCTTCTCTAGTTGGTCTCATCAATCATGCATGCAAGGTATGCCCTAACCCCTCTCTCTATCTCTCCCTGACCACGATCTTCAAAATCTCCAAGAAGAAGAGATGAAAAATCTCTTCTAGGTTGAGGTTGTCACCATCTACAGTGTTATAGGTTGAGGTCACCTCAGTTGAGTCATTGATTGCAAGGGTTCTTTTGAGAGGGAGAGAGAGTTCAATGGGTCTAAGTGTGTGTTGGCTGCAGTAACATCAACCAATCTCCTATATTAACTTCATTTGTGCATTTAGAATGATTGATTTCTTAAGAGGCTTTGAATAAATGCTTGACTTCACCAACAAAAGAAAAAAGAGGTTACCATACATGATCAAAGTTTGTTGTGCATTATACACATTTCTCTTTCAAACTATTGTATTGTTTATGCATACTGAATTCTCATATTAATTAGTGAAATCATATTAGATCATATCTATTAGAATTTGATTTATGAAATTAATGAATATAAGAAATGAAGTATTAAGAGACAACTGCCACATAGACAAATTTAGCAAATACTGAATCTGCATAACATAGGAGAGCATTTGGATGAGCTTCAAAATTGCCCCGAGAGAGAAGGGCTCTACTGCCATTGAAATTACTGCTAGAATGATATTAATGTTAGTAGCAAGGGATGTTTCTTTTACTTTACACATGCCTATTCGTTCAGACTTCTCTATATTATTTCATGGTCAGTAATTTTTCACTAATCACAGTTTCATTTCTTATTGTACCATGGATAATGATGTTGCATTCCAAAAGTTGTGATGTAGGAAATTGGTATGTATTTATATATATATATATATATATATATATATATATACATACATACCAACTTACAAATAGTAAGTTTTCTAAAATCTTAATTATATTATTGAACTAACTTTGATATCTCAAATTGTTTACAAGAACCATCTGGCTCATGATGTGGTAAATTAATAGCACTTTGGTTGTAGAGGTAATGTATTGTATTGGTGTACTTGAATATTGTACTTTAATTATAGTACTTCTCCGTGTTGTGTTTCTTTCTTATTATTTGATATTATTGTGATTTTTCATCCTTTATTACTAACTTTCCAATTGAATTTTCTTGCAGGAAGGATATCAATCAGAAATAAGGGCTTTGCATGATATAGCAGTTGATCCTTTTTGGAAGGATTTTAGTTTTGACTTAAAGTTGTAATTGTAATTAATTTTATTATGAACATGAACTTATAATTTATTTTATCCTCGAAGTTATTGTGCATTTAAAAGATTTTTATAGATGATATTTGTATTCATCTTCTTTTGATGATATCTATATATTGTAGTTCTATTGTGAGTTGGAATTGCTTTCGATCAAGGAAAGATTATGATAAAATTTTTGTAGAAAAGATAAGCACAAACATATTATATTTGAGATAATTATGAATCTCAACACCCATAATTATCTTCGGTCATGAAGAAACCCAGAATTATCCTCGAAGCAAAATTGTTAACCAATTGACCATATGGATATGATGTTTGTAATTATGAATATAATACTATAGTTCCAATGCCTGATACCTTTAATCAAATGTGAAAGTAGTTGTAGGAAGTTGGAACTTGAGTATTAGGTCCAGGAGCAAATCAAATATGGAACCATGGTTCTGAGTGTTAGTTCCAAGTGTAAATCAAATGGGGAACTACGTCCTTACTAAAAATTTCAGTCCCATGTGGGCCTAGTACTATAGTTCCAATGCCTGATACCTTTAATCAAACACACCCTTAAGACCCGTTTTAGAGATACACCTAAAATTCCTTTTAAAAACAATCTCTTTTTTGTTTATGAGGTAGGGAACAAGATGTAAATAATGCATGATGTTGAAACATGACAATGAAGATGCTCTTAGTCTAGGACTAAAAATATAAGCTTGAGGCATCTCTCATCCCTCACAAGACATCCAAGCATTTTTTTAGATTCAACACAACCCTAAACTTGGTAAGAGGACAACACCCTAAGAAGGACTTGACTAACATGTATGACATGGAGACTCATGCCATAATTGACCTTTGCAAGGCTTGTTTGATCCAGTGGAACTACTATAAGTGATTCCAGCCAACACTTAAAGTGACGTGTAGAAACTTGTTCGAAGTGTGGGGCTCAGTTTGGGATAGAAAGTGCATGCTTGACTCGACTTGTGCTCGAACATGAGGTATAGAAGGCCCAACCATCATGTATGAGTCTGTTGTGGGACTTGTTACAAGAGACAAATTTGGACGGAGATTGGACAAGGAGTGTGAGCTTCTGCCTTGGTTAGATCAACCAAGAAAAAGAGAAAATCATGCGCAAGGGTGCACGCACACGGTTTTGGAGTTGGGCTGAAAGTAGAACGGTTCTACTTGCCATCACAAGATAAGAAAACTCACTTTACCAGAGGCTTGAGTTAGATTTGTGTAAATTTGGTATCAAAGTCTCTCAATCATTTAATCATCTCAAGAACAACTTTAATCCGGTGATTGGAAAGTTGAAATCAGTTGGGACATGTGTAGCAAACTGCTTGTTGTTTGGTCAAAGTTTCTGGCCAAGAACAGGTACGCCCAACTTAAATTCTGTATAATTTAAATTTGTTGCATAGTACACTCTTTAATACTGTACAAAATCCTTCATAAATGACCGGATCCCACCGAAAATTGGAAAGAAACTCCGGTGAAAGCAAAAGTTCTGCTAAAACCGAACTGAACTAAAATGACGAGAAAATTTTCTTAGAATATATTCAGAATTCTAGATGATTGATACGAAATTATAGGATCTACCAATAAAACAAAGTTGCTACAATATGTCAGGAGTCCAAAGAAACAAGAATCACAGAATTTGGATGTCATTTGATACCGAAAAATGCTTTTGATCTAAAGTCTGACAGAACTACTGGTGATAGAGATAGTTAATGTTGTATAATTACTTTTCTGGGGCAAACATTGAAGTTTTTTCGTGAAATTTGTCTTGAAATTTTCTAGACATATTGTAATTATCCATAGGATTTACACTTTTTCTAGAAGTGTACAAAAGTAGTTGAAATTTCTATTTCAAGTATGAGTAGTCTTATGATACAGGTTCCTGTATTTCTGTTTTGGAGAAAAGGTTGTAATTTCAGTTGTACTGAGTTGTAATCGGGATACACAACAATCTTGATGTGGTTGGGGTTGTAAAACACTTGAAGAAGTGTTATTGTAAGCAGTTGTAATGGCAAAGGGCAGGTGAGATGTAGAAACTGAGGGATCATTAGAGAGGATGGCACTCAAGCAAGTGCTGGTGCAGGTGAGATGTTGTAGAAACCGAGGGATCATTAGAGAGGATGGCACTCAAGCAAGTGCTGGTGCAAATGATGATGTGCTTGGACAGCATCAATTCACCACATTCTAGCAGCAGCCACACTAGCAACCTCCACCACCAGGGCCATGGGGTAGCCTAGGATCCAAGCAATTCTACCCAATTAGATCCAAGTTCAACAGAACAGGTTCAACAATTGGGTGACAGAGGTGATTTCCTATTCTCCACCCATGTGAAACTACCCAAACTGAATTACTACAATAGGACGTGGGATAAAAAAGTTAAAGATAATTTTATTTGGGACTTAAATCGATATCTAGAGTTAACTCAAGTAGCTAAATGGGACAAGGTTCTAGTCGCCACACTATACTTAAAAGATGACGCTAAGCTATGGTGGTGGACTAGGGAGATGGTCTCTAGGAGTGATGGCGAACCGCTTCCTTCTACATGGGATGGGTTCCAACATGAACTAAGGGTGTAGTTCACTCCCATGAATTATACACGTTGGGCAAGAGACAACCTACAACAACTCAAACAAACTGGATCATGACATGAGTATGTAAGAAAATTCAGCACCATTTTGCTTGAAATAATTTATATGAGTGAGTTGACAAGCTCTTCTACTTTGAGGAGAGACTTCAACCGTGGGCTCAAGTTGATCTTAGGCATAGGAATTCTAGTTCTATATGGAGGCCTTAGATGTGGTGGAATCATTTATAGATCTTAGGTCCTCACATAATGAGCATGGAGAACCTATGCACAAGAAGGAAGGCAAACCGGGTAAGGGTGGAGAGAAAAACGGTCATGGTAAGGAGGAGAGTATGGAAGACTTTTCCTCCATAGAGAGGTGAGATGGGAAAGGAGTAGGGCCGTGTTATATATGCAACAGGCCCCATCTCTTGAGGAATTGTCAAAAAAAGGCAAAGTTATCAACCCTTGAATTATAAGAAGCGGTTAGGGTATAGAAGGTTATTGAGACACTGGATGATGGTGATTCAAGCGACACCATTCTAAGTGTTGAACATGGTGCAACTAGAAGAACCGCACCGTACCTTGAGTTTTGTTGAGGTAAAGATAAAAAAAGCACAAGTTTCGAGCAATGGTGGACTCTAGAGCTAGCCATTCCTTAATCTCCACCTTGGTTGCCAAGATGGTGGGTCTACGTGTAATGTCAACCACACAAAGACTAAAGCTAGTAAACGCAAGACTAAAGCTAGTAAACACAATAGTGAGTTTCGTTGAGAGAGTTGCAAGGGGCTACAAGCTAACAGCCAGACCGTGGGAAGGGATGCTAGATCTTGTAGTGACAACCATTAACAAGTATCAGGTGATACTCGGGTGTGCCTTATGCAAACTACACAAGCGATTCTCGTACCACATCTTTGTGGACTTGTGATCATACACGAGGGGCAGTTAGGGTTCGTGTCATGCATGGATCTAGGAAAGCACCAACCATTATGAGGTGTGCTTCCCTTTACCTCACTCTAGGATGATCAGTAGAAGGTTCGGGAACTAGTCGTTCGATGCCTCGACAGAAAGGGGCCAGACACCGGAGCAAGAAACGGTTCGAAATAGAATAGACGGAAGATAGAATAACAATGGCATGCAACCATGGAGCATGTGGGACACTAAGGCATCAAGTCAATGAGGGACAAAACTTAATCACGGGAGAACCAATTCGAGTTCAAGCACCTATGAGACATCGAGGGTTCAATCGTGTTTAATCAGGGAGTATTATCACAAGATCGATTTTGAGGTGCGCATGCACACACCATACCTAAGGGAAGTGCTGGAGTTGCAGTACTGACACACACCAAAAGTAGTGTTGGTGCTACAACACCGACACGTTGCACAGTGGAACTGACACTATAACATTGACACACTATAGTGGAGCTAGTTCCCAAACACCAATGCACCCTCCAATTGCCGCATGTAGCATGCCCTCCAAGCATCACATGTACACACTTGTTGCAGCCCATGTTTGAACTCCTTGAAGATTGTACAACCTCATCATGAACCTAATAGAGTGCTAAGCCTAGTGGAGTGCAACTAAGGATCTTCACTCTAGAGAGCTAGGAAGTAGCCGAATCATTCTAGAGAGTGAACTGGTATAACAACTACACTAACCTAAAGGAATATTGTGTGGGAATATCCCTTAGACCAACTATGAACTTGTGGCTATAAATAGGCGCATGGGGGCAGTGGTTAAGTAGTCTACCTTGCAAATCTTGAGTGATAACTAATCCATGAGTGCGAATGGATAGGCAAGAGATAGAGAGAGTGTAGTAAGGTCTTGTGCAAAGGGAGAACCAATTGTGTTCTGTCCCAACCGATTGTAGGCGAGTGCTTTGGATGAATAAGATTGTGGTTTGCTTACTTTTTGTATGTTCTTCCTAAGACAACTTGAGGGAGAGGTTGAGGCATGTTTGAGTGTTGACGGGAGACACCGAGGTAAGCTCCTTTCTGCATAAGTGTTGGCATGTGTAGTGCAAGCCATAGAAACCCCTTTTGTTGCAATTTCTAGTAGAAGACGAAGGGTTGAGATAAGGCATGGCCTTCTCGGCCATCACGGTGTGTTAAACCTCCTTTAGACTGAGGTTAGGATGACACTCATGACAGAGTGCTATCAAAGCCTAACGACATCTGATCATCATCCATGTAGCTCGAAATCGGTGGTTTGAGTGAGTAGACTCGACTAGAAGCAATGTTGTAGAAATTTGTAGAATTCCGGTGAGTTCCAGCCAAAAACAGGTATTGATCATCCATTAAGTTATGGATCTATTAAAATTTGGAAAATTATCCACTAATTGAAGTAGATTTATATCCATAAGACCTGATCTAGTATCAAGATCAAGTGGATAGTGGCAGATCTTGATAGATTATGAGTGAAATTTTTAGATCTGTCAAGAACAGAGCCATTTTTTGTCAGAAAGGGAATCCAATCTGAATTGATGGCAAAATGTGCTGAATTCATTGAGATTCATCCGACTTTAAGTGTTCTTTCAATCCTAAGCAGTTCAATCCTAAGTAGTGAGATTGAAATAACAAGGTTGTTCAAATCGTAATGGATTTAACTGAAGAACTCATGAACAAAAATTAAGCGAAGTATTGGTTCTGCGTGTGGTAGTTTTTGTGTTTTTTGGCAATATCGAGAGGATTCTGGCATAGATTTGATCCACCAGCGACTTACCTGTGTGTGAAGGATCTAGAGGAGGTCTAGATTTGATATGAAACAACTAGATCTGGTCAGAATAGACGTCAGAAAGAAGTCAACCCGTAGACGTTCAAGTCTAAACCGATTCTAAAATTCTGCATTTGTTGGTTGATTTATATTGACAGCAAAGAAACGGAGATTGGAGGCCAGACTCGAGCGAAAGTTGGTGTACCTCGAAAATCAGTCTCATAGTGAGCCTGACGAACAATAGGTATATGTTATGATGAAAATTTTTGAGTGCTCATCTGCCACAGGTTCTTTCTCCAATCGAACAACCAACAATGATCTATCCCTTCCACAATATGTCATGCACTTTGATGGTAGACAAAAATTCTAGGAAGTGTGTTGTGAAGAAATTGACATCCATCAGTAACTCTCTGCAGGCATTTGGTAATGAGAGTAGGGGTGGGGGAATCGCTCGTGCCAGCCTTTGCAAGAGGAGAGGGAGCTTTCAATTGGGATGCAACTAGAACTCACAAGGTGGAGGGTTTTTTTGACACCGTGCAATGACCAAGCTGTAATAGGGTGGCCTATGGTAGCCTTTTGAACATGAGCTAGCAAAGCCATTGGTGTAATAGTCTTGTTGAAGGCCTTATTAGGTTCATACCAGGTTCACACTATGGTATGAACCTACGATGGGTCCACTAGTCTCCCAAGGAAGGGGGCACCAAAATTCATCCTTCAGCAAAGAAAATCCATCCTTAGGATTGGGGAGAAGTCATCCAAGCCGAGTATGAGTACGAGCGCTTGCAATAGCCAAGATTGAATAAGTTGCTCCATTATCCATCATGACCCGAATGAGATGGTCATCTATTCAAGCTTCCATGGACATAAACCCTATTTTCATGAGTTGCTCCACCATTAGTGGGTTTGGGAGTTGGAAGGGTGTGACTTGGGCTTCTCCTTTTATTTTTCCACTTTCACAAGGGTGTGGGCTTGTGCATAGTAGGGGTACTCTTATGCAAAGTGTGGTCCATGACACTCAAAGTAGTTGATGGACTACCCATGAGTTGTTTACCATGTTGTTTGCCTCGTCTACTTGTAATCATATGTCGGGCTAGTTGTTGCCCTTATACAAGTGTTGCATGGGCACTCGGTGCCTATCCATGCCTGCCACCTCTATGTTCAACCTCCGTATTAAGGATTTCCACCACCACGAGGCGATCTACTACTGTAGCCTCCATAGGGGGACTGCTACCCTCCTTCATCGTTCGATCTCCATGGAGGTTAACTAAACTTTCAATTAGTGATATAATTGTATAAATGTTCATTGGGTTGTGGTGCATTAACTCAAGTGCCAATGGTTGCAAGTTGTGCATGAAAAGGAATAATTGGTCTCTAGGTTTCATGTCTTACCCTTCAAGGATGGAGGTGGTAAACTTTCATACATAATTCCTTAGATTGTCAATGTGTTTTGCTTGGAGAAGGATCTCTCGTGTTTGTCATTCCGTATAAGATGGCATAAATTGACGTCAGAGTTCTTCCTCTAATGCTCGCCAACTTGTGATGAGGGATCAATTCGTGTTGCTTCAATGCCATAAGAGTGCTTGCATATGACGTTTGGGTTGCCTCAAGCTTCCATGTCATAGATTCAATTTTCAAGTATCTTATTGTCCTTCACACCCACGTATTTACAAGATTTGGGCATCGTAAGAGGAGCAACCACTTTGGTTGTTGGGGGAGCAAAAGCACCTAAAGTGCTTTCATTGTGAGCACTAGGTATCGCTGAGCTAGGAGACGGGTGGTTGCCCCAGGCCTCATTGAGCTCTGCTTGCAATCTCCAGAGTTGGTTCTCTAAGAAGGACATGCAATCTTCAACTTGCGAGGTGTGTCCACGACAGGTTCACCAAGTTGCTAGGAAGGCACATACGTTTGAGGTTGCTTTTGTATTATGGTCAATGAATAGTCTTCAAGAATAGTTTACCAACAAAACAACACAGTTCTTTCTAGCGATAAGGATTTCCCAATTAGCAAGGGGTGAGCGAGGCTTCGCCAAATTCAACCTTCAACTCTCCCTTCACTTTTGAATAGTCTTCATGCACAATTTACCAACAAAACATTGGTACAACTGTCGCCATCGATAACGTGCGAGCAAACTTTATCGAGAATTTTACAGTGAGAATGAAATACATTCTCATGTCGCTCCTACTCAGGAGTGACTTGAGAGCTCAAGACCCTACGTATGACCAAAAGTTCCTCTCCGTCTACAACTTGAATAGTTTCAGCCTCAACATCTTCAGGGGTCTGTTCGTTCTCGCTATCTAGTGATTCAGAAGACTCGCATAGCACTATCACTCGCTTGTAGGAGCATTGAGATGCGATATGCCCATGACCGAGACATTTAAAACATTTAATATCGCGACTATGATAGGTAGCACAAGGGTTTTTAGCCACTTCCTTTTCATTTCAGTCGGGTTCCGTTGCGGTATTAGGTCCAACTTTTTTTATTTCTTTGGAAGTACTCATTGTACTTGAGAAAGCCTTGTTCTGGGTTGGCTTAGAAACTTGATATTTAAGGGGAGGGGTCTTTGTCCATTGTCTTTCGACCTTAATGGCAAGCTAAAAAATATTCTCAACAAATGAATAAGGTTGTAATTACATAGTGTCAGCTAGTTATTTGTTTAGTCCGCTGAGAAATCGGGCAATGGTTTGCTCCTGTGGTTCTTGTACTTTGCAATTCAACATTAAGGTGTCAAATCCTTTAACATAATCCTCCACGCTGAACCCACCTTATCGCAAGTTTTGCAACCAAAGGTAGAGATCTTACCAATAGTAGTCGGGAACAAATCTCTTACGTATGATCCATTTCATCAAGCCCCAACTCATTATATCCCTATCTCCTTTCATGCATCGCTGATCTTTAAATTTACTGCACCAGAGATTAGCATAATTGGTGAATTCTAAAGTGGTCAGACAACATTTTTTTTCTTCAAAGTATTGATAATACTCGAAGATCTTATCCACCCAGTGCTCCAGGTTGAGAAATGTGGTAGTTACATTCTTGCACTCATTTGAAGTGGTCTATCTTTCTTTAAAGCAATATGTTTTGTCCATCCTTCTTCATGATTGTTTTCTTATGCATAAGTGTTGTATAGCCGTATTTAAAAATGTTCACCTCCACTCTATAGTGGTCATGCTACCATCCACTCATTTTTAGATTGAGTCTTGGTCTTTTTGTCTATTTAGCCCAGCTGATGCACACATTCTTGAAAACCTGAAATTTGTATAGGGTTTGTCAATATTCCCCAAACCTTTTCCTTTTAGGAAATCCGATGGTTAAGGTCTCTAAAACAGAGTCATGGTAAATTTGGCCAACTCTTAAGAGACCTCATCAGGCTCCAAGTTTGATGTTTTCCAATGAACTTGGAAATCCATACGTGCTTCTTGCCTTCCATGTATCTTTGTGTTGATCACTTCTTACTTCCACGTCTATATGGTTTTTAGACATGGACAATATACTATTGTTGATATCATTTTCCAAAAGCAAGCTAATCCACCTACTTTTCTTCATACTTCCCTATGCAGGCCCATGCAAGCCATTGAAGCCTCTTAAGAAATTTATTTTCGAGCTCTTATGTTGGGATTTTTCTAGGATAGGAGCTTGTTCAATGCTCCAACTACTCGTAGATGCCCAAGCCTATAGCAATTAAAACTTAAGATAATCGTTTCTTTAGGTGAGCTATATCCTAGCCTCTGCCTTTTGAAAAAGAGACTTGCTCACCCTCTTCGTTTATTGTTATCTTCCATCTTCTCATTACCAGGATATGCAAATGGCTTAGTACATCACTCTTCTTGCATGGAGTGCTAATGCCTTCTTTGCTGCCTATGGTATGTTTTTTCTCTTCCAAGTTCCCCAAACCATTTTTTTGGTCTTTTGGCCTTGTGGAACATTTTCCTTGACATATTATGTTTGAGCTTATAGTATATGCACTGAATTATTTGTATATGTTAGGGCGTAAGTTCATTAGATCTCCGAAAGCATATGATATTTTTCTTTCCTGGTTCTTCTATTAACAGTTATTTTCTTTCTAGGTATCTGTTAGAAAAAAGCCAGCCTCCATATCCTCCACTACTCGAGCTTCTCTCATAATTACTTCTACTAGAATAGTTCGTTGCCTTCTTTTACCTATCTCAAGATATTCAACTTTTATATGTATTTCTTGGCCAATGTCAATCCATTCTTTCATGCTCCTTTTTTGTCTTTCTTTCCTCTCACTATATATGATTTCTACTTTTCCGTATTTTGCGTTAGCATTTTTTGCTCTATTACTGATTTTTGGTTGCCCTCCATATCCCTTATGTTCTCTTCTAGAACTAGGGTTTGGATTTGGATTGAAATTGGTGCATTGCTGGTATGTGTCTTCCTGAATTGATAATGATGTCAGCTTCTGCATTAACATATTTACGTTGTTATAGGCAACTTTTACTTTGGTCTTTCACTTGTGTTTGCTTTAGGTTCTCTGATTTTTCTCCAATTTGTCTTTCCATTCTATTTTCCTTCAACCATAGACACAAATCTCGTATATAGTTTTCTCCTTTCACTTTATCTTGAATCTCATGTCCAATTCTTCCACATTAGAAACAAAACTAGAGAATCTTGTCATGTATAAACTCAACAAAGAACACCCCATCTTTAATGCTCTCTACATGAATTCCTTCTTCCGAAGGTTTTTAAATATCTAGCATAATCTGCACTTTAATAATTGTTCCTTCCATCCCACCCATAGGGAAGAGTCCTGCATCAAAAACCTGTCCCAGATTTTGGCCGATTTTCTAGCCATGAGTCATTCGGCAATGCTAGGGTAATCCCCATAGTTGAACCCATACTGGCACCAGTTCAAAATTATAGTTTTGTATCTTTTTGCTTTTTTTCATCTTTGCAAAATTAAACATGAGTCTCCATGAATCTATGGTTGATTAAGCAACAGTTTATTCATTGCTTTTTATCTCCGAAAAAGAATTAATAAAGATGTGAACATTATTTGAAAGCCTCTTAGGTAGCATTAAATATTGTTAAGTGCAGCTTGGAGCCTTGTCTTATTTAGAGGTTTATCCATTAGGAGTTTACTACGATAACTCCTTTCGCATTCTCTAACTCCTTCAAATGAACAAAACAAATTTTGGGTGGCTTTCGTTTTGCTCTGCGCTCGTCTCCTCCGTTGGCGAATGTCTCCGTCAAACTTCTCTAAAGAAAATAGAGAACTTTTCAATGTTGAATGTTGTGCAACTAACTTTTGTGGGTGAGTTGGATATCTTTTGATCCTACTCTCAACTTTAGGGTGAATGATCGTGGTCACATGGACATCATCGCATGCCGAGCGGGATGGTCGCTTTTCTTTTAAAACCCTAAGAGACTAGGGAATTCAAAAGAAGGATGAGAGGGTATCAATATCATTCAAAAAAACATACGGTGTTTGTTTAGTAAAGTGGTTTATATTTAGTAATAATCTTTATTTCTCAAAATTCGAATCAAAATTGAGATATATCTTTTACGGATCCAACCCGAAAGCTTTAAGTCGGCGCTAACGAAAAGTGAATAGTGCGAAAAGCCCATGGACTCTAGAGAACCCAAAATAACCGGTACAAGGGTACGTTTGTCATTTCCGGATGAGTATATATCGTGCGCTGGAGAAGCCCTCTAATTTCAGGTGCACGACTCAACTGGCGTCGGAACTCCGGCTTCAAAATCTCACGGAAATTCCCGTCTCTCTCTCTGGAGTTGTTAGTCCATCTGTTGTTCTTCAAACTTAAATGTGTTAAATTGATTATTCTATTTAGCATTTTTCAGATTATTGGTTGTCTTTATCGATCATCTAGTAGTGTAACTGTTGTTATTTAGTCTTCGAAAGCGATATTGGTGAGGTTCGTTTTCAGGATTGCGTCGAGCTCCCTTTTTCTTAACGGTGTATATAGCGTGTTCGCCGGTTTGCAATTCTATTCAGCTTCTTCTTTAAAGAAAGAGGCAATTTGGAAATGATGAATGAAGTGTGAAGTCGAATGGACTTGATTGGATCGAAAGAAGAGGGAAATGGCGAAATGGGTTAAAGGGAAGTGTTATTAGAGTGGAATCAAGGGTTTCTGCAATATGGATTCTGGGGAAGAAAGAGTTTTCTTTTTGGGGAAGCTTTGATCAGGGTTTAGTGGTCAGTTTGTGGTAAGAGGAAGATGCAAGGAAATTCTTGGTGCTAACGTCATCATTTCCATGATCAATTTAGTTAGTGATTTAAATGGATTCATTGGTTTGATATAGAATTTTCAAAGCATGACAAATAGGTTGGATTTTGAATATCACTTATATCCAAAGGGAAGTCATGTTGAGGAGGATGTATACGTTATTTGTTATAAATGCAAGATTGGAACTTGTTCATATCATAGTTTATTTGTTCGCAAATTTCTTAGCTTATACGTTAACTAGAGGGCTTATTCTATGGAATCTGTTTGTAGCCGTTGTCTGCGGTTTATGCATTTATCTATACTGGTAATTTCGTTTTATGTTATGCGTGCTGCCAAAACCAAATAAGAATACACTGTCAGACACCTGGAAATGTAAAACTTGAAACTCGCTCAGAAGTTACCATGCTACTTCAGCCGCATGGCTGCATATCTTTGGTGTTGAACTCCCCAACGTTCTCCTCTTAGTCAGATGAGTTATGCCCTTTAGGCAAATGCTTTTGGTTGGTTGCATACTTGGAAGCACCTTATGCTCATATCTTCATGAGCAATTGAGAAACATAGAAAAGAGAGACATGGATCCCATATTCTTTTAAAGCATAGGGTATATAACCACAATATTCTGCGATTCCATGCATTCAAACTGGTACGTTATCACTAGGGCTAGGTTTACAGTTCTTTTGAAGCTTCACACGTGTCGATTAGAAATTAGGTTGATGCAATTGTGAGCATGACACCTGACTCTTCTTAAGATTCTGAAAGTGTGTATAACCACAATATTTTGCCGTTTCAGGCATTCAAATTGTTGGAATGTCTTTTTCCATCTTAATTCTCACCTGAGTGTCTCTTGTCACTTGAGGCTTCTAGTTGTTTTTAGCATCTTCTATTTTCTGTAGTTCACGTTACGTAGGTGTATTGTTTGTGATCTATAAGAAGCTTATTATGGTTTGAACTTTGAACAAGAGAGCAAGCATGTTTTCTTAGTGCTGTCTTTGCTGCTCTTTACAATTTTATCTGCTCTACCCGATCTTGTGCCATTTTGGTGCTTCTTTTTGCTCCTATTGTCACTTATGATCAGTGTTATCCATACGATACGGTGCGATACGTAACGATACGATACGGGGTCCCGTATAGCAGGTGCGGGTGTATCGCCCGTATCGTACGATATGGGCGATACGCTTTGGGACCCTTATAAAGGGTCCAGGCCCGAGAGAAACCCGCGATTTTTCGCGGGTTTCCTCTCTCTTTTTGGATTCTTCAAGCTCCCTAAGAGTCGGTTTTCGCCTCCTTGGTGTTCAAAGCTCTAAAATCATGCTCTACGGTGTCCGTCCAAGCCTCCAAACTCGGACTAAGGTATATTTTTAATGTTTTTTTAATTTTTTTTTATATTTATTGTTTTTTGTGTTATTTCGGTTTTTTTTTTTTGAATGACCAAATATGAAGTTATTAAGTGTGTGTATACGATTTTTATTGCATTCATGAAGTGGGAGACACTCGATTTGAGTGTTATTTGAAGATTGGGGGATTTACGAAGTGCTTTTATTTTCAGGTTTTTGTTTGAATTAAAGTACTCCATTGAGATGGCAGGAAGGGGTGGTAGAGACTCTCATTCAAAGTCTGATGATCCGGCATGGCAGTGGGGTATACCAGTTGAGGGTTCAAGGTTAAAAATCATATGTTTATTTTATGAAAAGGTGGTTAGTAGTAGAATTTCAAGGTTGAAACACCACCTAGCAGGAACCAGGAAAGAAGTTGCTCCATGCACAGGCATAGTTAGAAGTGTGACAGAAGGTATTAAATGGCAATGCTTGCAGATGATTGAGAGCATAAAGGAAAGGAGACAACAAAAGGATGATTTCCAGATGTGTGAAGAAGCTGATGATGCTACTGCCACTGGAGTTGGATTCACTGATAGTTTGCCTTCAGATGCTAGAACAGATATTGGTAGTAGCAGTTCGCGAGCACTTAGCAGAGGAAAGAGGGTTGCAGCTGAAGACTTTGGAGGTGGCAGAAGAGCAAGTTCAGGAAGGAGTAGAGGAAGAGCTTCTTCTTCTAACATACATTCGTTCTTTCCTCCTTCCACTACACCTGGTGCTCAGCCAGGAATTCGTGCTGCTATGGCTTCAGAATAACTGCATGATCAAGCAGACCTTGCAGTGGGCAGATGGTTTTATGATGCATGCATTCCATTTAATGCAGCAGACAGTTTTCATTTTCAAGCAATGACAGATACAATTGCTAACATTGGTCCAGGATACAGGATACCCTCTTATCAGAAGTTGAGAGGGAAGATATTAGATCAGACCGTGATTGAAGTGCAGCAATACTGTTCGACTTTGAGACAATCGTGGAAGGAAACATGATGCACTATCATGGCAGATGGATGGACCGATAGGCGAGGAAGAACATTGCTAAACTTTCTTGTATATTGTCCTAAAGGACTCATGTTTTTGAAATCTCTAGATATGTCAGAGGAGAGGCACACTGCAGAGATCCTACGAGAGGAATTTGATAAGGTTATACAGGAGGTTGGGCTAGAAAATGTAGTCCAATTGATTACAGATAATGCAGCTAACTACAAAGCAGCTGGAAAGGAGTTAGTTGATATTTATGGGACTTTCTACTGGACACCATGTGCAGCCCATTGTTTAGATCTCATCCTCGTGGACATTGGTGAGATGGATGAAATAAAGGCAGCAACTGAGTGTTGCCAAGATATTACAAAATTTATTTACAACCATGCATTTATTTTGTGTATGATGAGGAGATACACAGAAGCTGCAGAGCTTCTTCGCACAACTGCAACTCGGTTCGTAAGAAACTTCTTATCTGTACAGAGTATTGTGAGACAGAAGCAAGCTTTAAAGAGAATGTTCTCCTCAGATGAGTGGCAACAATTTGCAGAGTTGCCTCAAAACAGAAGGAACAAAAAGTTAAATGAGATTGCAGAAATGGTTTTTAGAAGTTCATTTTGAAATGCATGTATCAGATTATTGAAAATTACTTGTCCTTTAGTGAAAGTTTTGAGATTGGCTGACAACGAGGAGAAACCATCTATGGGCTACCTTTATGAAGCCATGAACAGGGCAAAAGAAGCGATCAGAAATAACTTTAATGGAAAAAAAAGAGATTATGTGCCCGTGTGG
Organism: Brasenia schreberi; assembly: GCA_036023115.1. Lineage (NCBI taxonomy): Eukaryota > Viridiplantae > Streptophyta > Magnoliopsida > Nymphaeales > Cabombaceae > Brasenia > Brasenia schreberi. The sequence continues at coordinate 13,711,842 of JAYKKT010000066.1, forward strand.
AAAATAATTGATAGTAGATGGAATAAACAATTGCATCAGCCTATTCATGCAGCAGCCTACTATCTAAACCCATCATTGAGGTACTCAGCAACCTTCAAAAGGGACGGTGAGGTTAATCGAGGAGTCATTGAATGCATCGACAGATTAGTCCGTGATGAGAGCATAGTAGATGCGATGCGATACATCGAGAGATGGAGATATATGATAATGCTCTTCACTTGATGGGTTTGCCTGTTGCAATTCACAACCGCTCTATGATGCGTCCAGGTACATTGTTTATTTTCATATTTAAGTTGCATCTTACATTACTGTGGATTATTATGTCTCTAATGTTTATATTTTTTTTATAGATGTTTGGTGGAACAGGTTTGGAAGTGATTGTCCAAACCTTAGAGATTTTGCAGTTAGAGTCTTAAGCCAAACCTGTAGTGCAACAGGTTGTGAAAGAAATTGGAGTGTTTTTGAACACATCCATACAAAAAAGCACAACAGGTTGGAACACAAAAGGCTTAATGATTTGGTTTATATTCGTTGTAACATGCGCCTTCGTGAAAGGTAATGTTGTATCACTTTCAAATTTTCAATTCGATATTATTTAACTTCAGTTTTCAATTGTTAATATTACTTACTAATTGTTTATCTTTGTTTGTGTCGTAGGCAATTAAAAAAAGTAAATAGAGAAGAAAGTCAATTCGATCCAATAAGTTTGGATAATTTTGAGATATTAGAAGATTGGGTTATGGAAGACACTGAAGAAAATGCCCTCCTAACAGAAGAAGACGTTGCCTGGATTAATTTGGAAGGAGCGCAACAACATTATGGAGATGAAGAATTTGATTTTGAAGAAGAAGGTGTGGGCATGGCTGCTGATGATGAGGATCTGCAACAAGGAGAAGATGAAGATTATTTAGTTGATGATCCTGATTACAATTTGTAAAATGTAACATTATATGTAACTGTAGTGTACTGTAAAGTGTAAACTGTAAACTATGTCAGTATTTTATTTTTTGGATTCAAAATATGTAAATTTGGATGCAATTGTTCAATGCTGAATGCTCAATCTGTACTAAACTTACATTATATGAATTTAAAGCAATTATCAGATTTTTCTTGATTTTTTCCTGATTTGTTTCGATTTGTTACTATTTTTTATTAATTTTTAATTAATTTTTGCATTATTTTAATATTAAAGTACGATACGATACGATACGATACGCCCGTATCGTGGAGCCCAGCGATACACGATACGATACACGTCAGACAACACTGTTTATGATTGAATTATAAGACAGTTTTTGGAACTTTGTTATGTATCACTCGATCAAAATTTTGGAAATTCTCTCACTATTCACTTGGTATTTATTACTGAGTTTGACTTGTTTCTTGTAACAGATTGTACAATTACTTCTGTTATTACCAGTTGGATGTCTTTAATTCTTTATAGCAATAAAATAAATGCCAGAGTATCTGATAGCTGTTGTTAACTTATTATCTGCTTCTGTGCAATTGGTTTTGTTCTATTCTGTTGCCTATTTGTTTTGTGATGTGGTCTCTTGTGCTTCTTAGAAGACAATTTTCATCAGCTCCAATTGCATAAGCTCTGCTGCTGTTGGCACCATCAGCATCATGTTTAAGAAGTCAACTGAACCAAAGGCTATCCAACGCTTATCTGGAGCAGATCGCAAGAAGCTTAAACGAAGCTTAAAAGAGAGGTTTATGCAGTGTACAGATGCTGATCTTGATGCCATACTGCCTCCAAAGGCAAGCTTTCAAGCTATGAATCATAACGTTCTCTAGTTGTGAAGTACGGCAACTCAGTCGTTCCTATTTTTTCGGCACAGCAGTATGGTTTTGGCCTGTGATGTTCATTTTGTTCATTGCCATCAAAAGTCGAGTACATTAATGCATTGAGCCCATTACTATGTAAAAGAAAAACATTGCTGTAAATTTGCCAAGAGGCATGGGCTGCATCCTCAACAAATAGTAATCTGTGATAAGTTCTGATATATACATAGTAATTTGCATCCTCTCTCTCTCTCTCTCTCTATATATATATATATATATATATATATATATATATATATATATATATAGAGAGAGAGAGAGAGAGAGAGAGAGAGAGAGAGAGAGAGAGAGAGAGAGAGCAGAGGAACATGGCAAATTTAGCGAAGATAAGTTCTGATACAGAGAGAAATTTGTGCCCTTTGTGTCAGATTCTCTTAGTTAGATAAATCCCTGCATAACAAATCTAAAGTGCTGCAACAGTAGTATTATATTAAAGTATTGTAAGCATGGATAAAGGAGGAGGGTTGTGTTAGGCTTCCGACAGCCAGCGTAAAACTTCGTCGGATTTCTACAACATGGATTACAAAAATTATGAGCATTGCTTTGGGGCGTTCCCGCCTAGCGACGTGCTGCAGAGCTCGAATGCAGTAAGAAGTAAGCAAGGGCCACTACATTTTCGCCCGAATGTAGTGAATCAATTGCAGAGAGGGTTCCCACATCATGGACGGGTGTGGGTAAAGAAGTTAGTCCCGCTACATTGCCGCCCGAATGTAGTGAAAAATTTTCAGAGAGGGTCTCCGCATTTTGATTATGGACGGATGCGGGGGGTAAGGAAGCTAGTCCTAGAAAATAAGATTCGTATTGGTTCTTGGAATATCGGAACATTATCGGGTAAGCTAATGGAGGTGGTAGATACTATGATTCGGAGAAAGATTCATATTTTATGTTTACAAGAGACAAAATGGGTTGGAGAAAAAGCAAAGGAGATAGAGGATACAGGTTTTAAATTATGGTACTCAGGTAAAGAAAAGGCCCGAAACGGAGTTGGTATTATCATAAATAAAGATTTAAAGGAGAGTGTAGTAGACATACAACGATATGGTGACCGAATCATGACATTGAAATTAGTGTTAGGAGTAGAGGTTTTGAATATAGTTTGTGCTTACGCACCCCAAGTAGGACTAGAAGATAGTATAAAGACAGTTTTTTGGGAAGAGTTAGATAAGGTGTTTCAAAAGATTCCACAAAGGGAGATGATTTGTTTAGGAGGAGATTTAAATGGACATGTCGGTAAAGAGGCATTAGGATATCAAGGGATTCATGGAAACTTTGGTTATGGGGATATAAACGAGGAAGGTAGGGAGATTTTAAATTTTGCTATGTCATTTGATCTCTTTATAGTCAATACAATCTTCAAAAACGAGATGAACATTTAATTACTTATAAGAGTGGCTTATCACAAACACAAATTGATTACTTTATTTGTAGAAAAAAAGATAGAGCGTGTTGTAAAGATTGTAAGGTAATTCCAGGAGAAAGCTTAACCACCCAACATCGACTTTTAGTTATGGATTTACAAATAAAAAAATGGACAAAGAAGAAAAAAGTGCATCGAGCTATTCGGACTAAATGGTGGAACCTCAAAAGTGAGAAAGAAGATATATTTAAACAAAAAGTCCTTCAAGGAGATGTTTGGAATTATGTTGGCACACCCTCTGATATGTGGAACAATATGGCTATACATATTAGGAAAGTGGCGAAAGATGTGTTAGGGGTATCTAAGGGAGGTGTACCGGCACAAAAAGAAGCTTGGTGGTGGAGTGAAGTAGTACAAAACAAAATCAAGGCAAAGAGGGCATGTTACAAATTACATTATGCTAAGAAAACTAGTGAAACTTTAGAAGCTTATAAGAAAGCAAAGAAGGAAGCAAAAAAGGCCGTTAGTGAAGCAAAAGCTAAGATTTGGGAGGACTTATATAAAAAACTCAACTCAAAAGAGGGTGAAAGAGACATTTTTAGGATAGCTAGGGCTAGAGATAAGAAAACTAAAGATCTTAATTATGTTAGATGCATAAAAGACGAGGATGAAAAAATTCTAGTGGCAAATGATGATATAAGAAATAGATGGAAAAACTATTTTTATAATCTTTTTAATGAAAATAAAGATGTTAGTATTAGTTTAGGAGATTTAGCCAAGTCAGAAAAGTATATAAACCACAATTTCTACCGACGTATTCAAAAGAATGAAGTCAAAGAGGCTCTTAAACATATGAAGAGTGGTAAATCGGTAGGACCAAATAATATTCCTATAGAAGTTTGGAAAATACTAGGAGAAATAGGAATCACTTGGCTCACAAGACTATTTAATGAAATATGGAAAAACCAAAAGATGCCCGAGGAATGGAGAGCAAGTACACTTATACCCGTATATAAGAACAAGGGAGACATTCAAAATTGTGCGAATTATCGAGGTATCAAGTTAATGAGTCATACTATGAAATTATGGGAAAGAATTATTGAACGTAGGTTAAGACAAGTATCAAGTACAACAGAGAACCAATTTGGATTTATGCCAGGTAGATCTACTATTGAAGCGATTCACCTTTTGAGACGTCTTATGGAACATTTTAGAGCAAAAAAGAAAGACCTTCACATGATATTTATTGATCTAGAAAAAGCTTATGATAGGGTACCGAGGGAGGTTCTTTGGAGAACTTTGGAAAAAGAGGTATCCTATTGACATATATTAACCTTATAAGAGACATGTATGATGGTGCAAAAACATGTGTGAGGACTCATGAGAGGAACGACGGACTTCTTTGAAGTTAATATTGGGTTACATCAAGGATCAACTTTAAGTCCATACTTATTTATAATGGTGATGGATGAGTTAACAAAACATATTCAAGATGAAGTACCTTGGTGTATGTTATTTGCAGATGACATTGTATTAGTGGAGGAGTCTAAGGAAAAAGTTAATAGAAAATTGGAACTATGGAGAGAAACATTAGAAAACAAAGGCCTCCGACTTAGTAGAACAAAGACAGAATATATGGAATGTAAGTTTGATCATTTGGCTACTTCAGAGGACATAGAAATTAAAATTGGCACACATTGCATTCCCCAAAAGGAAAGTTTTAAATACCTAGGGTCAATTTTTCAAAGTGATGGAAGAATTGATGGAGATGTTACACATAGAATTAATGCTGGTTGGTTAAAATGGAGAGGAGCATCAGGAATTCTTTGTGATAAGAAGATACCATTAAAATTAAAAGGTAAATATTATAGAGCAGCAGTTAGGCCTGCCATGTTTTATGGTTCTGAGTGTTGGCCAGTTAATCATCAACATGTACAAAAGATGTCTGTGACAGAAATGAAGATGTTGAGATGGATGAGTGGTTATACAAGAAAAGACCGTATACATAATGAGGTTATTAGAAACAAATTAGGAGTGGCACCAATAGAGGATAAAATGAGAGAACATCGTTTAAGATGGTTTGGACATATAGAAAGAAGATCAAAAGAAGAACCTGTGAGAAGGTTAGAAAACCTAAATTTGGAAAGTATTAAAAGAGGTAGAGGACGACCACAAAAGTGTTTGAAAGAAACAATAAAGAATGATCTAGCTTATTGGGAGTTAACTGCTAACATGGCACACGATAGAGATCTGTGGAAACAAAGAATCCATGTAGCCGACCCCGTCTAGTATGGGAAAAGGCTTAGTTGTTGTTGTTGTTGTTGTTGTAAGCATCTTTTGCTACCTGTTTAAACTGTTAGTTAGTAATCTCAGCCTCCATGTTATTTAATATTTATCTTTGATTAATACTATTATTAGCTTTTCAATGTAATTTTGGAGAGGTATCTGATACGAGTCCATGTGGACTTTTGGTTTGATCTCTTGTGCATGATCCCAACCAACATCTTTTTATGCTGCTGAGATAGTATAAGGTTCTTGTTTTTGTTATGTATGTTATGTATCTGGTTGTGGTTTCATTAGATTCTGTCTTTTTCCCAGTAGATTGTTGATTTCCAAACCTTTTTGAGAAAGAGGAAACTTTGTTGTCTGCAAAGCAAGCCTTCATTTTAAAACGAAGCTTGCTTTGTAAAATCTTCTGACGTGAATTTGTTCTTTGAAGGAATATCCTTATGCTTTGAAGGAATATCTTTTCCTTTTTATAATTATGAACTTTAATGACATCATACCTGTTTTAAATTCACTGTAGGTTGAAATAACTATTGCGAGGTTTCCTAATCGAGCTCATGTGTACTCCATAGAAGGTGGTCCTCCTATGATTTTTGATGTTGATGGACGTGGATCTGAATTATTCCCTACTGGTAATAATCGGATCTTTGCGATATTCCTCCTTCATTGTTTCTTTGTTTGGCTCTCTGCGATGTACATCAGTAAGTTAGTTAACCACCCCAGCCCTCCTTTCTGGACAACATCTCTGATTGCATTTCCTGTTGTGCTTCTTCAAATGGGAACAATCCTATGTAAGAACGTATGCATGTTTGCAACTTTGCATGGCTTCAAATTGTTAATAATTTCAGGTTTTCTCTGTCTGTAGGAATTTTGTGTTTCTTAACGGTCCATCAGTTGTTCAGATTCCCTTTGACCCTGAAATGAGTTCAATCTTATGTTGTTTCTGTCCTTTCCCTCTTGTTTATATACAGTGTCTGCACAATGCAGTTTACTTTTGTGTTCATTTGCATGGGTTTTCCCTTTTATGTATTTGCTGTAATTTTCTCGGGCCCCATTATTCTTTCCCAATTGAGCAAAAGAAGCATCCTCAAAACGACCTTCACATCTTTGTCAATGTTAATTTTAAGTCTTGTCTGTGGCAGTTTTTGCACTCTGGAAAGTCCCTGACCTGTTGCCAGCTTTCATCCTCAAGGGTGGTGAAGTATCTCGCTTTATTATTGGAGGCGCAGATTTGATGTTTCCTGGTATTACTATTCCTCCTGATGGTTTGCCTTCTTTCTTGGTTGGGGAGCCATGGTCAGTGAAAGTTCCTGGAAATAACGCTCCAATTGCAGTAAGGATTCCTTCCCTCTGTATCAAGTTTAACTGTAATTCCTTAAGTTGGTCTGCTCAAGACTTCCACTAAATAATTAGGTTTGTCTTATGTAGGTGGGGTCTACCATGATGAGTTCTGCTGAAGCAGTAAAAGCTGGTTTGCGTGGTAAGGCATTGCATGTATTGCACTTTTACCACGATTCATTGTGGTAAGTGTTATGGATTGATTGGGTGTTTTGGTAATTCTATCATCTGTTCTAGAAAATTTTAATTTGTTAATTTTCTCAGGGAATCCGTAGAAGGTCGGCTTGTGCCTAATGCAGGTTTTTTGGAGGATCTGATTATTCAAGATCCAGCTTTGTTAGAGGTCACCACATTGCAAGCTTCTTGTGAAGATGTTCACATTGATGGGGAGAAATCACATGATTCTGGAACTAATGAAACACATGAAGAAGTGATAAATGTACATCGAACAGATCCAGAGCAGAGCGCTGGTGACTCCCAGCATGTTAAGGGTGATATTTGCACCCAGTTAACCTCACATATTTGCACCTTGAGAGTTGCAGAAGAAGTCCCAGCTGCCGTTGCTGAGGAACACACCGATGACAAAGACCAGCATGTTCTGCCTACCGAGGAGATCGATGCCCTTTTGGATAAGTGCCTTTTGCAAGCATTGCACACTACAATTAAAGACAAAGACCTCCCTATGTCTGGAAGTGCATTATGGTACTTATTGCATAGTTTGAATTGATCCAGTTGCTTCGATTTACTCATTGGTGTTTTCATTATTTTCAAACAATATTGTCTCTTATTAACCTAGTTATGGAAGAAAAAAGTATATTTTCTTATGTTCTTAGGTTTGCTAGAATTGATTGTTCTAAACATACTCTGCAACGAGTTACCTTAGAAATATTTACTGTAGGAAAGCTAGACATTTTCTGGTTTAGACTGCAATATGCGCAAGCACGTCTAAAAATAAAGACACCTGATATAGTTGGTAGAACTAACTACATGTAGCAGTTTACTTGAGAACAAATTTTCAATTTTCACGTTACAGATACAAACTATCCTTCTTGTATTTGTAGCGTTGGTAGTTGCTTTTGTGAACCGACTTGGGTGGGAATAGATGCAAAAGCGTGTCTTTCAAATTTATCTGTACTCACTTTATCTCTGAATTTTACATAGTGCAATATGAGTCATATGCCTTGTTTAGTTCGTGTCTTGCAACTCCCTTTCATCTTTACTGGATTAGTAAGTTGAAGGAAGCATGGATTAATAAGTTGAAGAGAGCATTTGCTAATAATTTACTATGACGACAAAATGCTTTCTAGAATGTTTGGCCTGCTGTTAAACTTTCCAATGGCATGCGTGAAAAGATCTGCATGCCCTTGCACACATTTAGTCTTACAGAAACTGATCGAGGCACTGCAGGCACACACACAAATATGAGTGTCCATGCCTTTTTAATCTGTGTCTGTAAAATAAGACAGGGAAACTTGGTTGCATCTTATCTTTTTGACTGCATCTAGTTATCTAATTCCATCACCTTCTTTGTGTCTTATATTAATACATTGTCTCTGGTTTTGTAGGTCCAGCCATGTCTTGCCTTGTAGGCCTATAGGTGTCACTCTTGACATAAAGCGATCATCACACAAGAAACTCTCGAAGTGGTTGCAGTCCAAATCTTCTGCTGGTTTGGTATGTAGTGCGCACCCAATACAATTTGTACCATGATGTTTGGGGAAGATTTACCTAATGATTATACAACAACAACAACTAAGCTGTTTCCCATACTAGATGGGGTGGCTACATGGATTCTTTGTTTCTATGGAACTCTCAACATAAGCTAGATCATTCTTTACTGTTTTCTCCAACACTTTTGTGTTCTTCTCTTCCCCTTTTAACATTTTCACAATCTAGTTTTTCATACATTTTTAATAGAGCTTCTTGTAGTCGTATTTCTCATACCAAATTGGTGTCACTCCCAATTTGTTTCTAATAACCTCATTATATATGGTCTTTTCTTATGTGACCACTCACCAATATCAATATCTTCATTTATGTCACGGACAATTTTTCTACATGTTAATGATTAACTACCCAATACTAATATCCATAAAATATAGCAAGTCTAATTATTGTGCTATAATATTTACCTTTCAACACTAATGTCATCTTCTTATCACATAGAATATGTGATGCTTTTCTCCATTTTAACCAATCTCCATTGGGTAACATCTCCATCAATTTTTTCATCACTTTGAAAAACTGACATTTGATATAACAACAACAACAACAATGAAGCCTTTTTCCATACTAGATGGGGTCAGCTACTTGGATTCTTTATTTTCAGACAACCCTATCATAATTTTTAGAATCTATGGTAAATAAGTTCGATGCACCAATAGAGGATAAAATGAGAGAACATCGTTTAAGATGGTTTGGACATATAGAAAGATCAAAAGAAGAACCTGTAAGAAGGTTAGAAAAACTAAATTTGGAAAGTATTAAAAGAGGTAGAGGACGACCACAAAAGTGTTGGAAAGAAACAATAAAGAATGATCTAGCTTATTGGGAGTTAACTGCTAACATGGCACATGATAGGGATCTGTGGAAATAAAGAATCCATGTAGCCGACCCTGTCTAGTATGGTAAAAGGCTTAGTTGTTGTTGTTGTTGTTTGTTGTATGGTAAATAAGTTCGATAAAGTTTTACGTTGGTTATCGGAAGCCTAACGCAACCCTCCTCTTTTATACGGGCTTGAGACCGACCATGCAAGGGTGATCCCTTACGAGGGATGCATTATGTGCTCATCTTAATTTCTATATCTTCTAAGGTAATCAAATGATTAAACATATATTTCATATATTTTGTCTTTGTTCTACTAAGTTTGAAGCCTTTACTTTCTAATTTTCTCTCTATGGTTCTAATTTTCTATTAACTTTTTCTTTCGACTCATCCACTAACACAATATCATCTACAAATAACATATACTAAGTTACTTTAAAAAAGATAGGGCGTGTTGTAAAGATTGCAAGGTAATTCCAAGAGAAAGCTTAACCACCCAACATCGACTTTTAGTTATGGATTTACAAATAAAAAAAAATAAACAAAGAAGAAAAGAGTGCATCGAGCTGTTCGGACTAAATGGTGGAACCTCAAAAGCGAAAAAGAAGATATATTTAAACAGGAAGTCCTTGAAGGAGATGCTTGGAATTATGCTGGTACACCTTGTGAAATGTGGAACAATACGGCTATACACAGTGTTGTTTGATGCGTATCGTATCGCGTATCGCTGGGCTCCACGATATGGGTATATCATATCGTATCGTACTTTAATATTAAAAAAATAGAAAAATATTTAAAAAATCAGGAAAATTAGTAAAAATATGAAAAAAATCAGAAAAAATAAGGAAAAATCAGAAAAAATCTGGTAATTGCTTTGAATTCATATAATGCAAAGTTTAGTACATATTGAGCATTCAACATTGAACAATTGCATCCAAATTTATATATTTTGAAGCAAAAAATAAAATACATTTACATTTTACAAATTGTAATAAGGATCATCAACTAAATAATCTTCATCTTCTCCTTGCTGAAGATCCTCATCATCATCATCACCACCTTATGCTTGAAAATCAAATTCTTTCTCCTTGATACTGTTGTTGCGCTCCTTCCAAATTAATCCATGCAATGTCTTCTTCACTTTGGAGGGCATTTTCTTCACTATCTTCTATAATCCAGTTTTCTAATATATCAAAATTATCCAAACTTATTGGATCAAATTGTCTTTCTTCTCTATTTACTTTTTTCAATTGCCTACAAGAAAGAAAGATAAGCAATTAGTAAATAATATTAACAATTGAAGTCAAACAATATATTGAATTGAACCTTTAAGTACTAACTAATACAACATTACCTTTCACGAAGCCGCATGTTACAACGAATAAAAACTAAGTCATTCAGTCGTTTATGTTCCAACCTGTTGTGCTTTTTTGTATGGATGTGTTCAAAGACACTCCAATTCCTTTCACAACCAGTTGCACTACAGGTTTGACTCAAAACTCTAACTGCAAAATCCCTAAGGTTTGGACAATCACTTCCAAACCTATTCCACCAAACATCGGTAGAAAAAGACAAACATTAGAGACATAATCCACAATAATATAAGATGTATTAATTTAATAAACTTAAATACGAAGATAAACAATTTACCTGCATGTATAGTAGTGTGGTTGCGAATTGCTACAGGTTCATCAAGTGAAGAGCATTATCATATATCTCCATCTCTCGATGTATAGCATCTGCCCTACTCTCATTATGGACTAATCTGTCTATACAATCAATGATGCCTCAATTAACCTCACCGTTCCTTTTGAAGCTTGTTGAGTACCTGAATGATGGGTTTAGATAATATGCTATTGCATGAATAGGTTGATGCAATTGTTTGTTCCATCTATTATCAATATTTTTCTATACGGGCACATAATCTCTCTTTTTTTCATTAAAATTATTTCTAATTGCTTCTTTTGCCCTATCCATGGCTTCATAAAGGTAACCCATAGATGGTTTCTCCTCACTATCAGCCAATCTCAAAACCTTTACTAATGGATATGTAATCCTCAACAGTCTAATACATGCATTCTAAAATATACTCCTGAAGACTGTTTCAGAAATCTCATTCAACTTTCTGTTTCTTCTATTCTGAGGTAACTTTGCAAATTGTTTCCACTCATCTGAGGAGAATATTCTCTTCAATGCTTGCATCTGTGAAGTTAGTTGCAAACCGAGTTGCAGCAGTACGAAGAAGCTCTGCACCTGCTGTATATCTCCTCATCATACACAATACAAATGCATTGTTGTAGATGAATTTGGTGATATCTTGGCAACACTCAGTTGTTGCTTTTATCTCATCCATCTCACCAATATCCTCAAGGATGAGATCTAAATAATGGGCTGGGCATGGTGTCCAATAGAAAGTTTCATAATTATCAGTTAACTCCTTCTCAGCTGCTTTGTAGTTAGCTGCATTATTTGTAATCAATTGGACTACATTCTCTAGCTTAACCTCGCATATCACCTTATCAAATTCTTGTCGTAGGATCTTTGTAATGTGCCTGTAGACGTGATTTTATTTCAAATCGTGGGATTCGAAATCAAACCCTCGAACTACGTCGGGTTGCGCGAGCGTGCCAGTTAGTTTGCTAAAACTAACAAATTATGTTTTTCTGACTTCTTAGAACGATTGTGGACAAGTGAGATCTTTTCGACTTAGGCCTTCTTGAACCGGCGCTCAAGGGTCAGCCTAGACGCTTGAAATTTGTTTGAATCCATTAAATCGAAAAAGGAAAAACCAGATTTTCCAAAGTTTCAGATTTGTGTTTAAGTTCTTGATTTCTGAAAAATTTTCAGATTCTGAAAGTTGCAGAATCTGTTCAGTTCCAAAGACCTGTTTTCCAAAAATTTTTTACAAATACTTTTGATTCTCCAAAAGTTCTAAAACTTTTACAGAATAGAGACACGTGTGTGTAGAATCAGAATATATTTTTATTTTATAATTTAGTTCTTTATTTTCTGAGAATTAAATACAGAATCAGAAACTGTTATAAAATTCGGAACAGTCCTGTTTCTGTGAATCAGAAGCTCCGAAAAACAGCAATATCTCAGCACTCAGTCATCCAATTTCGATAAAATTTGTTGTGTTAGAAAGATAGGGATGTTAGGCTTCCACAGAATCAAATTTCATCCAATTTCATTCAGTGGATGCAGAGATATGAGCAAAAGAACAGAGTTCTGTTACTGAACGTTCTGTTTCTGTAAAACGCAATCTGGATTTTGTATAAACTTCACGGATCCAATTGACTAGGCAACAGTTCATAACAATTCCTCAAAATTTTATCTAAGAACGTCTGATATGTCTAGATTATTCATGAAAAATATCGAAACAATTGGCTTATCCGTTTGTCTATAAAAATTCCGTGATCAGACGCGTGTGCACAGACAGTTTCAGAAACCAGTTTTACAGAAAATTTCAGAAGGGTCCTAACGTGATTCTAGAACGAAGTTCAACCTGTATCAGTCCTAATAAATCATGGAAATCATCTAAACATGGATTTTAATTTCGTTCATGAAAGAATCATGCATGTTTGTATCGATATAAATGAAGAACATGGGCTCAAAGCCTTGATTCATGTACAAATTTCCAGAATCTGTGCTTTTTTCAGATTCTCATGAATTAAAACCAATTTGTGCAAGAATTCCAACCTGTGTGAGTGAGAGGGGACGTAGGAGCACTTCGCCGGACGATCGTCGGAACCAGGCCGGACTTCCTTCTTCTCCTTCTTCTCTTCCTTTCTCTCTCTCTCTATTTCTCTGAATTTTTGGACTGAATGTTCCTGTTTGCTGGTTCCCCCGGATTGATGCTTTGTGGTGACTGGAGGATCCCAGTGCAACCTCATTAAGGCTCCTTTTATAGGCCAAAGGGTGCCCCTTTGGTGTAGCATTGGGCAAGGCAAGTTGCCTTGCTGAGCAAATTTGTTTTTGGCAGTAAACTGCTGTAAAACTCGGATTTTGGGAAGTGTTACTGTGCAAACCTTCCAAACACAGATCTTTAGCTGTTCCTCCTAAAATCGTAATGGTAAGTTGGTGCTGGACTTGTTTAGTATGGTAAGTGGAGCTATTTCACGTTGAATTTGGAATAAGGAGCTGTTCATTGTTTGCTGCGTTTCCTACAGAAATTGCAGCTGCTGGGATTTGAAATTGGTAGCTGTACTGCCTTGATGGATCGGGAAACGTCACTGTTCAGCCAATATGGTAAGTGGTCTCAGCTCTCCTTTGATTCACAATTCCATTTTTATGCTTCTCATCATCCCCATCGATGGTATTATTATCGGGTGAATCCTCTGCTTTCAATAATTTCAAGCAAGCGTTGCGATGGGCTTCAATTACGTGATGGAGGGACTCATCTGCCTACCAATTCGGAAGTGTTTGGAGAAGATCTGTATCGAGTTCTGGATCTTGATAGGCACATGGTGGAGATGCTTCCAAGGAAATTCTTGAATTGTTTGAATTCCTTTGCAGAGGTGATGTTGCCGCAGGTGTGAGTGATGTACTCGAAGGACGTATAGGTAAACATTCCACATGGTGATGTCTTGAAACAGGAGTACAAGCGCCAATTGTCGTTGGATTAGGATGATGGAACTTGCAGCTTGTTCGGAGGAACAAACAAGGAGGTTGAACAAGATGTCCAATGGCCATCAATCAAGAAACAGGGACAACAGATCAGCAAAGAAAGCAACTTTCACAGACATGCCTGACTAACTAACTTACCAACTTGAAGACTAAGGTGGGCGTTTTTCATGTAATTAGCACCCATACTGCTTTTATATTTCTTCTTGTTCCTTTTAAGCAATAGTGGTCAAATTAACTTCCTTCCATGACTGACTGACATGAAGCCATTATTCAGGTATGCAGCAAAATCGAATCCATGACTGTAACTTCTCTGGAATTTCTAGTAGAAGATGGACTGGCAGAAGCACGAACATCAGTGTCATTGCCCCTATTAGAGCAGAACTGGACAATATGACCAACTTCATTACACTTGACGCATCGGATTTTCCCACTGTTAATGGAAAAGTTCCTTATCCTAACAAAGTTGTGCAGAAGGTCTTTCTCCATGCCGACTTTGTTCCACTGAAATAAGTGACGAGAAACCTTAAGCATATTGTTTAATACTGCACATCTGTACTTTGTTGACCAAGACCAAATGTTGAATCAGAGTTTCTGAACATTTTGACAATATCGTCAAAGTTTCCAATATCAGACCATCCGTAACCTAAGAGATCAGTCCTTTCTTTGTCCTTAGGTCAACAAGAATCAATTTAACATTTTCTGTTTTTCTTAAATACTAAGTGACCTTCCAACCAATAATGTCCGATACTTCGTCAAGACTGAATTGGAAATCACATGTCGGTATAGATGGAACAACTTAATGTGTCACGATCAATGGGAACAGTCTCGTGTAACAGCTCAGCTTTTCCTGAACCAGGGTTGCAAAGGGTTCCGATAATAGGCCATGCCTCATCCGTAATGTTATCAAGATGTACGACCATAAAACTCTATTCCTCTTTCTTCACATTCTGAACATGGATCTACATGTTCATTTTAGCCAGAGTTGCAGCAACTAGTTAAGTTTTAGCAGCTAACTGTCCCAATGCAGTTCCCTGTGTAATAGCATCAGTTGAGGGATTCCATATGCTTCTTCAGAGACACAATCGCAGTTTGCATTTGATGAACATCTCCCATAACATTCCTCACATGAAATTCTTTAATAACCTCTAATGTCATATCAGCTAAGTTGGAGGAAAGTATCAATGTTGTTGTCTGCAGCTGGTTTAGCTATCTGCTGCCGTAATATCCATGTCTGTTTAAGAAGGCCATGATTCACAAACCCAGCAAGCCTGATGACTATTGTGCCTCTGCAACATTGCAAAAGGTGGCTCCCTCTGTTTGCAATTTGAGAACATAACTTTGTTCTCGAAAGCTATCGTTCTTGCCTCCGTCTTTCCTTTCCTTTGGTGAGACCAACTTTCCCCTCTGGAAGTGATTTCTTTTCAAATGTGAGCTTTTCTTTGTAGGAAGCTCACTTTCCCTTTTTAACATCAGCTTTCCTTTTCCGAGTGTCGGCTTTTCTTTCTGGGTGCCGACCTTCCTTTTTAAGAACCTGAGACTAAAAATAACAGGTTGACTTGCTAAACAACACCGAAATTGGCAGGTTTCAAACATTTTATAAAAAAACATTTATATTTGAAAACATCAAATTTAATGAAATTCTCAAATATTGCTTTGGAAAAACACTGGGTTTCATTCCCAGTTTTTGTTTGCAAAGGTGACCTACTTTTGCTCCGTGAGTCAGTCTATAACCACCTTGACCATTTAACCCTTCTTATGGGTATGGGGTATCGAATCACTTTAACCACTTCAACGGGTGTAAGGTGTCGTACCACTTTAACCCTGGGTATCAGGTCTTGGAATGAGACCATTCTCAATCGGGTGAATTTTTGAGGTCAGGTTTAAATTTAACTTGTTTTTGAATATCAGGGGAAATTTCATAGATTTATAATTTGCAAACATTTTTGGGTTTGATTCCCAATGTTACATTTTTCATTTGTTTAAAAAAGGAATTGTTTGAAATCATGCTTTCTTTGAAAGCAATTGCTTAAAAAGGCAAAATCCTGCCAATTTGGTCCTGAGGGCAAAATCGTCATTTTCATAAAATATTGTCCAAATTCGAAATTTTCAGAAGGGAAAGCATTCTTTCATCATTTTAAAGCTTCCATAAAATTTTGGTACCGAAACAACTCGTTTAGTGCCTTTTTCCTTTGAAAACCCAAAATTACCAAAAATAGCTACTTTCCTAAAAAAGTAAAAATTTTAAAAGAAAATTTTGGGTGTTTACCGTGCCTATCCTCTGATATGTTTAGAAATCTAAAAAACATAAGTCATTTAGGACAGTAGATAAGAAAGTTTAGCAAGGTCCTTCCTCACCTATTTGTCCATCCATCTGCCATGATAGTACATCCTGTCTCCTTTCATGACTCTCTTAAAGTCGAATAATATTCTTGCACTTCAATGACGGTCTTATCTAATATCTTTCCTCTCAACTTCTGATAGGAGGGCATCTTGGATCTTGGACCATTGTTAGCAATTGCATCTTCCATTGCTTGAAAATGAAAACTGTTTGCTGCATTAAATGGAATGCATGCATTATAAAACCATCTCCCCACTGCAAGGTCTACATGATCATGTAATTATTCTAAAGTCATAGCAGCACGAATTCCAGGTTGAGCACCAGGTATAGTGGTAGGAGGAAAAAATGAATGTATGCTAGAAGCAGATATTCCTCTACTCCTTCCTGAGCTTCCTCTTCTACCACTTCCAAAGTCTTCAGCAACCCTCTTTCTCCTGTTTGGTGGTCGTGAACTGCTACTACCAATCTGTGTTCTGGCATCTGAAGGAATACTATCAATGAAACCAATAGCATCATCATCTTCCTCAAATTGCCCTAAATCATCCTTCTGTTGTCTTCTCTCTTGTATACTCTAAATCATCTGAAGACATTGTCATTTAATGCCTTTTGGCAAACTTTTAACTCTGCGTGTGCAAGGAGCAACTTCTTTCCTAGTCCCAGCTAGGTGGTGTTTCAACCGTGAAATTCCACCACTAACCACCCTCTTACAAAATAAATATCTTATCTTCAATCTGAAACCCTCAACTGGTGTACCCCACTACCATGCCGGATCATTAGACCGAGAATGAGAGTCTCTAACACTCCTTCCTGCCATCTCAATTGAGCACTTTAATTCAATTAAAAACCTGAAAATAAAAGCACTTTGTAAATCCCCAATCTTCAAATAACACTTAAATATAGTGTCTCCCACTTCATGAATGCAATAAAAATCATATCCACACACTTAATAACTTCATATTTTGTCATTCAAAAAAAATACAAATAATATAAAAAAACAAAAAATACAAAGGAAAAAATAAAGAAAAACACTAAAAATATATCAAAATCCGAGTTAGTAGGCTTGCACGGACATCGTAGAGCATGTTTTTGAAGCCTTTAACACCAGGGAGGGGAAGAACCACACTAGAGTTAATAACTTCATATTTTACACGATACGAAGCGATAAATGCTCATTTCCGATATATATGGGTGTATCGTATCGTGATACGATATGTATCGCACCGTATCGTACGATACAGATAACACTGGCTATACATATTAGGAAAGTGGCGAAAGATATGTTAGGTGAATCTAAGGAAGGTGTACCGGCACAAAAAGAAGCTTGGTGGTGGAGTGAGGTAGTGCAAAATAAAATCAAGGCAAAGAGGGCATGTTACAAATTATATTATGCTAAGAAAACTAGTGAAACTTTAGAGGCTTATAAAAAAGCAAAGAAGGAATCGAAAAAATTCGTTAGTGAAGCAAAAGCTAAAATTTGAGAGGATTTATATAAAAAACTCAACTCAAAAGAGGGTGAAAGAGATATTTTTAGGATAGCTAGTGCTGGAGATAAGAAAACTAAAGATCTTAATTATGTTAGATGCATTAAGGATAGTATGAAAAAATTCTAGTGGCAAATGATGATATAAGAAATAGATGAAAAACTATTTTTATAAGCTTTTTAATGAAAATAAAGATGTTAGTATTAGCTTAGGAGAGTTAGCCAAATCAGAAAAGTATATAAACGACAATTTCTACCAACGTATTCAAAAGAATGAAGTCAAAGAGGCTCTTAAATATATGAAGGGTGGTAAATCCGTAGGACTAGATAATATTCTTATAGAAGTTTAGAAAATCCTAGGAGAAACAAGAATCACTTGGCTCACAAGACTATTTAATGAAATATGGAGAAACCAAAAGATGCTGAAGGAATGGAGAGCGAGTACACTTATACCCATATATAAGAACAAGGGAGACATTTAGAATTTTGCGAATTATCGGGGTATCAAGTTAATGAGCCATACTATGAAATTGTGGGAAAGAATTATCGAACGTAGGTTAAGACAAGTATCAAGTACAATAGAGAACCAATTTGGATTCATGCCAGGGAGATCTACTGTTAAAGCGATTCACCTTTTGACACGTCTTATAGAACATTTTAGAGCAAAATAGAAAGACCTTCACATAATATTTATTGATCTAGAAAAAACTTACAATAGGGTACCGAGGGAGGTTCTTTAGAGAACCTAAAAAAAAGAGGTATCCCATTGACATATATAAACCTTATAAGAGACATGTACGATGGTGCAAAAACATGTGTGAGGACTCATAAAGGAATGACAGACTTCTTTGAAGCTAATATTGGGTTACATCAAGGATCAACTTTAAGTCCATACTTATTTATAATGGTGATTGATGAGTTAACAAAACATATTGAAGATGAAGTACCTTGGTGTATGTTATTTACATATGATATTGTGTTAGTGGAGGAGTCTAAGGAAAAAGTTAATAGAAAGTGAAACTATGGAGAAAAACATTAGAAAGTAAAGGTTTCCAACTTAATAGGACAAAGACAAAATATATGGAATGTAAGTCTGATCATTTGGTTATTTCAGAGGACATAGAAATTACAATTGGCACACATTGCATCCCCGAAAAGAAAAGTTTTAAATACTTAAGGTCAATTTTTCATAGTGATGGAAGAATTGATGGAGATGTTATGCATATAATTAATGCTGGTTGGTTAAAATGGAATCAAGTATTCTTTGTGATAAGAAGATACCATTAAAGTTAAAAGGTAAATATTATAGAGCAATAATTAGACCTGCCATGTTTTATGGTTATGAGTGTTGGCTGTTACAGAAATGAAGATATTGAGATGGATGAGTGGTCATACAAGAAAAGACCATATTCATAATGAGGTTATTAGAAATAAATTATGTGTGGCACCAATAGAGGATAAAATGAGAGAATATCGTTTAAGATGGTTTGGACATATAGAAAAAAGATGAAAAGAAGAACCTCTAAGAAGGTATGAAAAACTAGATTTTGAAAGTATTAAAAGAGGTAGAGGACAACCACAAAAGTGTTGGAAAGAAACAATAAAGAATGGTCTAGCTTATTGTGAGTTAATTGCTAACATGTCACATGATAGGGCTATGTGAAAACAAAGAATCCATGTAGTCGACCCCATCTAGTATGGGAAAAGGCTTAGTTGTTGTTGTTGTATATTTTGTTAACTCATCAATGACCAATATAAATAAATATAAACTTAAAGTTGATCCCTATGTAACCCCAATATTAACTTAAAAGAAGACTGTCATTCCTTCACAAGTCTTCACACATGTTTTTGCATCATCGTACATATCTATTATAAGATTTATGCATGTAAATGAATATCTCTTTTTTCTAAAGTTCTCCAAAGAACATCTCTTGGCACTCTATCGTAAGTGTTTTTTAGATAAATAAACATCAAGTGAAGGTTTGTCTTTTCTAGTCATCTGAATACTTGGTATAAATCCATTGGTTCTCTATTCTACTTGATACTTGTCTTAACCTAACTTCAATAATTATTTCTCATAATTTTATAGTATGACTCATCAACTTGATACCTTTAGGTAAATGATCCCCGTCTTTCTTCAAAATTTTCATATTTCTATAAGAATATTGTGTGGTCCTAAAGATTTACCAACCTTTATATTTTTAAGAGCCTCTTTGACTTCGTTCTTTTGAATATGTCAGTAGAAATTATGGTTTATATACTTTTTGATTTGGTGTTCTCTCTGCTATATCAAAATTTAAAATCTCTCTACCTTATTTAAATCCCCCAACCCATAGTTTTCATAAATACCTTGATGTCTTAATGTCTTTTCATCAACATGTCAATTTAAGTCTCCTTCCAAACAAGTCATCTCCCTTTTTGGAATTCTTTGAATTACCTTATAAAACTCCATCCAAAATATTTTTTATATTATCTTTTGATCCTACTTAGGGTACATATGCACAAACTATATTCAAAGTCTCACTCTTCAAACTAATTTCACTATCATAATTCGGTCATGATAGGTATACTACACTATTTTTTAAATCTTTATTTATAATAATACCAACTTCATTTCGAGCCTTTCTTTTTCAATATTCTTAATTTAAAACCTATATTCTTAACCTTTTTTGCTTTTTCTCCAACCGACTTTTATCTTTTTTTAAACATTGAACATGAATATTTCTCTTAATTATAATATCTACCACCTCCATTAGCTTGTCAATTAATGTTTCAAGATTCTAAGTACCGATACGAATTCTTATTATATATGACTAGCTTCCTTACCTCTTGCATTTGTCCATACTGAAAATACGAAAACCCTCTTTATAATTTGTTCACCATATTCAAGCGAAAAGAACTCGTCGGTCCCAAGCCTGAATAAAGGAAGGGGGTTGCGTTAGGCTTCCGACAGTCAACGTAAAACTGTGTTGGATTTTTATACCATGGATTACACAAATTATGAGCATTGCGTTGGGGCGTCCTCTCTTAGCGATGTGATACAGAGCTCGAATGCAACGAAAAGTCAGAAATGGTCACTACATTTTCGCCCGGATGTAGTGAATCAATTGCAGAGAGGGTTCTCACATCATGGATGGGTGTGAGTAAAGAAGTTAGTCCCGTTACATTGCTACCCGAATGTAGTGAATAAATTACAGAGAGGGTCTTCGCATTTTCAATATGGACGGATGCGGGGTAAGGAATTTAGTCCTAGATAATAAGATTTGTATTGGTTCTTCGAATAAACAACAACTAAGCCTTTTCCCATACTAGACGGGGTCGGCTACATGGATTCTTTGTTTCCACAGATTCCTATCGTGTGCCATGTTAGCAGTTAACTCCAAATAAGCTAGATCATTCTTTATTGTTTCTTTCCAACACTTTTGTGGTCGTCATCTACCTCTTTTAATACTTTCCAAATTTAGTTTTTCTAACCTTCTTATAGGTTCTTCTTTTGATCTTCTTTCTATATATCCAAACCATCTTAAACGATGTTCTCTCATTTTATCCTCTATTGGTACCACTCCTAATTTGTTTCTAATAACCTCATTACGTGCCACTCCTAATTTGTTTCTAATAACCTCATTATGTATACAGTCTTTTCTTGTATGACCACTCATCTATCTCAACATCTTCATTTCTGTCACAATTTGCTGCTCTATAATATTTACCTTTTAATTTTAATGGTATCTTCTTATCACAAAGAATACTTTATGCTTCTGTCCATTTTAACCAACCAACATTAATTCTATGTGTAACATATCCATCAATTCTTCCATCACTCTGAAAAATTGACCCTAAGTATTTAAAACTTTCCTTTTGGGGAATGCAATGTGTGCCAATTTTAATTTCTATGCCATCTGAAGTAGCCAAATGATCAAACTTACATTCCATATATTCTGTCTTTGTTCTACTAAGTCGGAGGCCTTTGCTTTCTAATGTTTCTCTCCATAGTTCCAATTTTCTATTAACTTTTTCCTTAGACTCCTCCACTAATACAATGTCATCTGCAAATAACATACACCAAGGTACTTCATCTTGAATATGTTTTGTTAACTCATCCATCACCATTATAAATAAGTATGGACTTAAAGTTGATCCTTGATGTAGCCCAATATTAACTTCAAAGGAGTTTGTCGTTCCTTCATGAGTCCTCACACATGTTTTTGCACCATCATACATGTCTCTTATAAGGTTATGATTATGTTCCACGATACGATATGTATGGAGAGATAACACTGATGCAATGTGTGTTGATCTTGCGATTGGGCGATATAGAGGCCTATATCATATTATTGTGTTCCACGATACGATATGTATGACACCGTATCATACGATACAGTGCCATATAGATAACACTGATGCAATATGTGTTGATCTTGAGTTTTATGTCCTTTAAAGTATCCAAATGATCAAACTTACATTCCATATATTCTATCTTTTTACTACTAAGTCGGAAGCCCTTACTTTCTAACATTTCTCTACATAGTTCAACAATAACTAAGCCTTTTCCCATACTAGACGGGATTGGCATTATGGATTCTTTGTTTCCACAAAGCCCTATCATGTGCCATGGTAGCTGTTAACTCACAATAAGCTAGATCATTCTTTATTGTTTCTTTCCAACACTTTTGTGATCGTCCTCTACCTCTTTTAATACTTTCAAAATCTAGTTTTTCATACCTTTTTACAGGTTCTTCTTTTGATCTTCTTTCTATATGTCCAAACCACCTTAAACGATATTCTCTCATTTTATCCTCTATTAGTGCCACACATAATTTATTTCTAATAACCTCATTATGTATACGGTCTTTTCTTCTATGACCACTCATCCATCTCAACATCTTTATTTCTGTCATAGACATTTTTTGTACATGTTGATGATTAACTGCCCAACACTCAGAACCATAAAACATGGCAGGTCTAATTGTTGTTCTATAATATTTACCTTTTAACTTTAATGGTATCTTCTTATCACAAAGAATACTTGATGCTCCTCTCCATTTTAACCAACCAACATTAATTATATGTGCAACATCTCCATCAATTCTTCTATCAACAACAACTAAGCCTTTTCCATCAATTCTTCTATCACTCTGAAAAATTAACCCTAGGTATTTAAAACTTTCCTTTTGGGATGCAATGTGTGCCAATTTTAATTTCTATATTCTCTAAAGTAACCAAATGATCAAACTTACATTTTATATATTCTATCTTTGTTCTACTAAGTTGGAAGCCTTTACTTTTTAATGTTTCTCTCCATAATTCTAATTTTCTATTAACTTTTTTCTTAGACTCCTCTACTAATACAATGTCATCTGCAAATAACATACACCAAGGTACTTCATCTTGAATATGCTTTGTTAACTCATCAATCACCATTATAAATAAGTATGGACTTAAAGTTGATCCTTGATATAACCCAATATTAACTTCAAAGAAGTCTGTCATTCCTTCGTGAGTCCTCACACATATTTTTACACTATCGTACATGTTTCTTATAAGGTTTATGTATGTTAATGGGATACCTTTTTTTCTAAGGTTCTCTAAAGAACCTCCCTTGTTACCATAGCGTAAGCTTTTTCTAGATCAATAAATATCATGTGAATGTCTTTTTTTTCTCTAAAATATTCCATAAGATGTCTTAAAAGGTGAATAGCTTCAACAGTAGATCTGCCTAGCATGAATCCAAATTGGTTCTCCATTGTACTCGATACTTGTCTTAACCTACATTCGATAATTTTTTTTCACAATTTCATGGTATGGCTCATTAACTTGATACCCCGATAATTCACACAATTCTGAATGTCTCTCTTGTTCTTATATATGGGTATAAGTGTACTCTCTCTCTATTCCTTGGGCATCTTTTGGTTTCATCGTATTTCATTAAATAGTCTTGTGAGCCAAGTGATTTCTGTTTTTCCTAAGATTTTTCAAACTTCTATAGGAATATTGTTTGGTCCTATCGATTTACCACCCTTCATATGTTTAAGAGCCTATTTGACTTCATTCTTTTGAATACGTCGGTAGAAATTGTGGTTTATATACTTTTCTGATTTGACTAACTCTCCTAACCTAATACTAACATCTTTATTTTCATTAAAAAGCTTATAAAAATAGTTTTTTCATCTATTTCTTATATCATCATTTGCCACTAGAATTTTTTCATCATCGTATGCATCTAACATAATTAAGATCTTTATTTTTCTTATCTCTAGTCCTAGCTATCCTAAAAATATCTCTTTCACCCTCTTTTGAATTGAGTTTTTTTATATAATTACTCCCAAATTTTAACTTTTGCCTCACGGACGGTCTTTTTCGCTTCCTTCTTTGCTTTCTTATAAACCTCTAAAGTTTCACTAGTTTTCTTAGCATAATGTAATTTGTAACATGCCCTCTTTGCCTTGATTTTATTTCGCACTACTTCACTCCACCACCAAGCTTCTTTTTGTGCCGGTACACCTCCCTTAGATTCACCTAACACATCTTTCACCACTTTCATAATACATATAGCTATATTGTTCCACATATCACAAGGTGTACCAACATAATTCCAAGCATCTCCTTGAAGGACTTTCTGTTTAAATATATCTTCTTTCTCGCTTTTGAGGTTCCACCATTTAGTCCGAATAGCTCGATGCACTTTTTTCTTCTTTGTCTATTTTTTTATTTATAAATCCATAACTAAAAGTCGATGGTGGGTGGTTAAGCTTTCTCCTAGAATTACCTCGCAATCTTTACAACATACTCTATCTTTTTTTCTAGAAATAAAGTAATCAATTTGTGTTTGTGATAAGCCACTCTTATAAGTAACTAAATGTTTATCTCGTTTTTTGAAGATTGTAATTACTATAAAGAGATCAAATGCCATAGCAAAATTTAAAGTCTCCCTACCTTCCTCATTTATATCCCCAAAACCAAAGTTTCCATGAATACCTTTATATCCTAATGCCTCTTTACCGACATGTCCATTTAAGTCTCCTCCTAAACAAATTATCTCCCTTTGTGGAATCCTTTGAATCACATTATATAACTCTTCCCAAAAAGCCGTCTTTATACTATCTTCTAGTCCTAGTTGGGGTGCGTAAGTACAAACTATATTCAAAACCTCTACTCCTAACACTAATTTCAATGCCATGATTCGGTCATCATATCGTTATATGTCTACTATACTATCCTTTAAATCTTTATTTATAATAATACCAACTCCATTTCGAGCCTTTTCCTTACCTGAGTACCATAATTGAAAACCTGTATCCTAAATCTCCTTTGCTTTTTCTCCAACCTACTTTGTCTCTTGTAAACATAGAATATGAATTCTTCTCCGAATCATAGTATCTACCACCTCTATTAGCTTATCGGACAAAGTTTCGATATTCTAAGAACCAATACGAATCTTATTATCTAGGACTAGCTTTCTTATCCCCCGCATCTGTCCATATTGAAAATGTGAAAATGCGGAGACCCTCTCTCTAATTTATTCACTACATTCGGGCGGTAATATAGCGGGATGAACTTCTTTACCCACACCCATCCATGATATGGGAACCCTCTCTGTAATTGATTCACTACAATCGGGCGAAAATGTAGTATCCCTTGCTTACTTTTCATTGCATTCGGGCTCTGCAGCGTGTCGCTAGATAGGGACGCCCTAAAGCAATGCTCATAATTTGTGTAATCTATGATATACAAATCCGACAAAGTTTTACGTTGGTTGTCGAAAGTCTAACACAACCCTCCTCCTTTATTCGGGCTTGGGACCGGCCATGCAAGGGTGATCCCTTACATGGGCGGAGTTGTTTCCCTCCATAGTTCCAATTTCATATTTACTTATTTACTTTTTCCTTAAATTCTGCTAACAATGTCATCTACAAATAACATACACCAAGGTACTTCATCTTGAATATGTTTTGTTAACTCATCAATAGCCAATATAAATAAATATAGACTTAAAGTTGATCCCTGATATAACCCAACCTAACACATGTTTTTGTACCATCGTATATGTCTCTTATAAATTTATGCATGTTAATGGGATATCTCCTTTTTTCAAGGTTCTCCAAAGAACATCTCTTGCCACACTATCATAAGCTTTTCTAGATAAATAAATATCATGTGAATGTTCTTTTTTACTGTAAAATATTACATAAGTCGTCTCAATAGGTGAATCGCTTTCATAGTAGATCTGTCGGGCATGAATCCAAATTGGTTATTGCATGGACAAATATATATATACTTGATTAGGTAAAATGATGAAAAGTGTCTCTAAGTGAAAGTTTGTAAACATCCTAGCTAATTTTGGAATGCACATATTGCACTTGGATACTTATGTATACAACAACAACACCACCAACTAAGCCTTTTCCCATACTAGACGGGGTCGGCTACATGGATTCTTTGTTTCCACAGATCTCTATCGTGTGTCATGTTTGCAGTTAACTCCCAATAAGCTAGATCATTCTTTATTGTTTCTTTCCAACACTTTTGTGGTCGTCCTCTACCTCTTTTAATACTTTCCAAATTTAGTTTTTCTAACCTTCTTACAGGTTCTTCTTTTGATCTTCTTTCTATATGTCCAAACCATCTTAAACGATGTTCTCTCATTTCATCCTCTATTGATCTTCTTTCTATATGTCCAAACCATCTTAAACGATGTTCTCTCATTTTATCCTCTATTGGTGCCACTCCTAATTTGTTTCTAATAACCTCATTATGTATACGGTCTTTTCTTGTATAACCACTCATCCATCTCAACATCTTCATTTCTGTCACAGACATCTTTTGTACATGTTGATGATTAACTGGCCAACACTCAGAACCATAAAACATGGCAGGCCTAACTGCTGCTCTATAATATTTACCTTTTAATTTTAATGGTATCTTCTTATCACAAAGAATTCCTGATGCTCCTCTCCATTTTAACCAACCAGCATTAATTCTATGTGTAACATCTCCATCAATTCTTCCATCACTTTGAAAAATTGACCCTAGGTATTTAAAACTTTCCTTTTGGGGAATGCAATGTGTGCCAATTTTAATTTCTATGTCCTCTGAAGTAGCCAAATGATCAAACTTACATTCCATATATTCTGTCTTTGTTCTACTAAGTCGGAGGCCTTTGTTTTCTAATGTTTCTCTCCATAGTTCCAATTTTCTATTAACTTTTTCCTTAGACTCCTCCACTAATACAATGTCCTCTGCAAATAACATACACCAAGGTACTTCATCTTGAATATGTTTTGTTAACTCATCCATCACCATTATAAATAAGTATGGACTTAAAGTTGATCCTTGATGTAACCCAATATTAACTTCAAAGAAGTCCGTCGTTCCTTCATGAGTCCTCACACATGTTTTTGCACCATCATACATGTCTCTTATAAGGTTAATATATGTCAATGGGATACCTCTTTTTTCCAAAGTTCTCCAAAGAACCTCCCTCGGTACCCTATCATAAGCTTTTTCTAGATCAATAAATATCATGTGAAGGTCTTTCTTTTTTGCTCTAAAATGTTCCATAAGACGTCTCAAAAGGTGAATCGCTTCAATAGTAGATCTACCTGGCATAAATCCAAATTGGTTCTCTGTTGTACTTGATACTTGTCTTAACCTACGTTCGATAATTATTTCCCATAATTTCATAGTATGACTCATTAACTTGATACCTCTATTATTCGCACAATTTTGAATGTCTCCTTTGTTCTTATATATGGGTATAAGTCTACTTGCTCTCTATTCCTCGGGCATCTTTTGCTTATTCCATATTTCATTAAATAGTCTTGTGAGCAAAGTGATTCCTATTTCTCCTAGTATTTTCCAAACTTCTATAAGAATATTATCTGGTCCTACCGATTTATCACCTTTCATATGTTTAAGAGCCTCTTTGACTTCATTCTTTTGAATACGTCGGTAGAAATTGTGGTTTATATACTTTTCTGACTTAGCTAAATCTCCTAAACTAATACTAATATCCAGTGTTGTTCGTATCGCACCGTATCGATATGGTGCGATACGTATCGTCGTGGGCCACGACGATAGGATACGGGGGCCCGTATCGTAGGTGCGGGAGTATCGCACCGTATCGCACGATACGGTACGTATCTCCCGTATCACACAATACGGTGCGTATCGCCCTGGGACCCTTATAAAGGGTTCGGGGCCAACTGAAACCCGCGATTTTTCGCGGGTTTCCTCTCTCCTCTTGGGTTCCTCAAGCTCCCTAAGAGCCGGTTTTCGCCTCCTTAGTGTTCAAAGCTCCAAAATCGTGCCCTACGGTGTTCGTGGAAGCCTCTAAACTCGGATTTTGGTATATTTTTAATGTTTTTTCCATTTTTTTCCTTTATATTTATTGTTTTTTGTGTTATTTCGGTTTTTTTTTTTGAATGACCAAATATGAAGTTATTAAGTGTGTGTATACGATTTTTATTGCATTCATGAAGTGGGAGACACTCGATTTGAGTGTTATTTGAAGATTGGGGGATTTACGAAGTGCTTTTATTTTCAGGTTTTTATTTGAATTAAAGTACTCCATTGAGATGGCAGGAAGGGGTAGTAGAGACTCTCATTCAAAGTCTGATGATCCGGCATGGCAGTGGGGTATACCAATTGAGGGTTCAAGGTTAAAAATCATATGTTTATTTTATGAAAAGGTGGTTAGTAGTGGAATTTCAAGGTTGAAACACCACCTAGCAGGAACCAGGAAAGAAGTTGCTCCATGCACAGGCATAGTTAGAAGTGTGACAGAAGGTATTAAATGGCAATGCTTGCAGATGATTGAGAGCATACAGGAAAGAAGACAACAAAAGGATGATTTCCAGATGTGTGAAGAAGCTGATGATGCTACTGCCACTGGAGTTGGATTCACTGATAGTTTGCCTTCAGATGCTAGAACAGATATTGGTAGTAGTAGTTCGCGAGCACTTAGCAGAGGAAAGAGGGTTGCAGCTGAAGACTTTGGAGGTGGCAGAAGAGGAAGTTCAGGAAGGAGTAGAGGAAGAGCTTCTTCTAACATACATTCGTTCTTTCCTCCTTCCACTACACCTGGTGCTCATCCAAGAATTCGTGCTGCTATGGCTTCAGAACAACTGCATGATCAAGCAGACCTTGCAGTGGGCAGATGGTTTTATGATGCATGCATTCCATTTAATGCAGCAAACAGTTTTCATTTTCAAGCAATGACAGATGCAATTGCTAACATTGGTCCAGGATACAGGATACCCTCTTATCAGAAGTTGAGAGGGAAGATATTAGATCAGACCGTGATTGAAGTGCAGCAATACTGTTCGACTTTGAGACAATCGTGGAAGGAAACATGATGCACTATCATGGCAGATGGATGGACCGATAGGCGAGGAAGAACATTGCTAAACTTTCTTGTATATTGTCCTAAAGGACTCATGTTTTTGAAATCTCTAGATATGTTAGAGGAGAGGCACACTGCAGAGATCCTACGAGAGGAATTTGATAAGGTTATACAGGAGGTTGGGCTAGAAAATGTAGTCCAATTGATTACAGATAATGCAGCTAACTACAAAGCAGCTGGAAAGGAGTTAGTTGATATTTATGGGACTTTCTACTGGACACCATGTGCAGCCCATTGTTTAGATCTCATCCTCGTGGACATTGGTGAGATGGATGAAATAAAGGCAACAACTGAGTGTTGCCAAGATATTACAAAATTTATTTACAACCATGCATTTATTTTGTGTACGATGAGGAGATACACAGAAGCTGCAGAGTTTCTTCGCACAGCTGCAACTCGGTTCGCAAGAAACTTCTTATCTGTACAGAGTATTGTGAGACAGAAGCAAGCTTTAAAGAGAATGTTCTCCTCAGATGAGTGGCAACAATTTGCAGAGTTACCTCAAAACAGAAGGAACAAAAAGTTAAATGAGATTGCAGAAACAGTTTTTAGAAGTTCATTTTCAAATGCATGTATCAGATTATTGAAAATTACTTGTCCTTTAGTGAAAGTTTTGAGATTGGCTGACAACGAGGAGAAACCATCTATGGGCTACCTTTATGAAGCCATGAACAGGGCAAAAGAAGCGATCAGAAATAACTTTAATGAAAAAAAAAGAGATTATGTGCCCGTGTGGAAAATAATTGATAGTAGATGGAATAAACAATTGCATCAGCCTATTCATGCAACAGCCTACTATCTAAACCCATCATTGAGGTACTCAACAACCTTCAAAAGGGATGGTGAGGTTAATCGAGGAATCATTGAATGCATCGACAGATTAATCCGTGATGAGAGCATAGTAGATGCGATGCGATACATCGAGAGATGGAGATATATGATAATGCTCTTCACTTGATGGGTTTGCCTGTTGCAATTCGCAATCGCTCTACGATGCGTCCAGGTACATTGTTTATTTTCATATTTAAGTTGCATCTTACATTACTGTGGATTATTATGTCTCTAATGTTTATATTTTTTTTATAGATGTTTGGTGGAACAGGTTTGGAAGTGATTGTCCAAACCTTAGAGATTTTGTAGTTAGAGTCTTAAGCCAAACCTGTAGTGCAACAGGTTGTGAAAGAAATTGGAGTGTTTTTGAACACATCCATACAA
This sequence comes from Brasenia schreberi, assembly GCA_036023115.1. Lineage (NCBI taxonomy): Eukaryota > Viridiplantae > Streptophyta > Magnoliopsida > Nymphaeales > Cabombaceae > Brasenia > Brasenia schreberi. The sequence continues at coordinate 13,742,272 of JAYKKT010000066.1, forward strand.
AAAAGCACAACAGGTTGGAACACAAAAGGCTTAATGATTTGGTTTATATTCGTTGGCAATTAAAAAAGTAAATAGAGAAGAAAGTCAATTCGATCCAATAAGTTTGGATAATTTTGAGATATTAGAAGATTGGGTTGTGGAAGACACTGAAGAAAATGCCCTCCTAACAGAAGAAGACGTTGCCTGGATTAATTTGGAAGGAGCGCAACAACATTATGGAGATGAAGAATTTAATTTTGAAGAAGAAGGTGTGGGCATGGCTGCTGATGATGAGGATCTGCAATAAGGAGAAGATGAAGATTATTTAGTTGATGATCCTTATTACAATTTGTAAAATGTAACATTATATGTAATGTAACTGTAGTGGTAAACTATGTCTGTGTTTTATTTTTTTGATTCAAAATATGTAAATTTGGATGCAATTGTTCAATGTTGAATGCTCAATCTGTACTAAACTTACATTATATGAATTTAAAGCAATGATCAGATTTTTCCTGATTTTTTCCTGATTTGTTTCAATTTTTTACTAATTTTTATTAATTTTTGCATTATTTTAATATTAAAGTACGATACGATACGATACGCCCGTATCGTGGAGCCCAGCGATACACGATATGATACGCGTCAGACAACACTGCTAACATCTTTATTTTCATTAAAAAGATTATAAAAATAATTTTTCCATCTATTTCTTATATCATCATTTGCCACTAGAATATTTTCATCCTCGTCTTTTATGCATATAACATAATTAAGATCCTTAGTTTTCTTATCTCTAGCCCTAGCTATCTTAAAAATATCTCTTTCACCCTCTTTTGAGTTGAGTTTTTTATAAGTCCTCCCTAATCTTACCTTTTTCTTCACTAACGGTCTTTTTCGCTTCCTTCTTTCCTTTCTTTTAAGTTTCTAAAGTTTCACTAGTTTTCTTAGCATAATGTAATTTGTAACATGCCCTCTTTGCCTTGATTTTATTTTGTACTACTTCACTCCACCACCAAGCCTCTTTTTGTACTGGTACACCTCCCATAGATACCCCTAACACATCTTTCGCCACTTTCCTAATATGTATAGCCATATTGTTCCACATATCACAGGGTGTGCCAACATAATTCCAAACATCTCCTTGAAGGACTTTTTGTTTAAATATATCTTCTTTCTTGCTTTTGAGGTTCCACCATTTAGTCCGAATAGCTCGATGCACTCTTTTCTTTGTCCATTTTTTTATTTGTAAATCCATAACTAAAAGTCTATGTTGGGTGGTTAAGCTTTCTCCTGGAATTACTTTACAATCTTTACAATACACTCTATCTTTTTTTCTACAAATAAAGTAATCAATTTGTATTTGTGATAAGCCACTCTTATAAGTAATTAAATGTTCATCTCATTTTTTGAAGATTGTATTGACTATAAAGAGATCAAATGCCATAGCAAAATTTAAAATCTCCCTACCTCCCTCATTTATATCCTCAAAACCAAAGTTTCCATCCCTTGATATCCTAATGCCTCTTTACCGACATGTCCATTTAAATCTCCTAAATAAATCATCTCCCTTTGTAGAATCTTTTGAAGCACCTTATCTAACTCTTCCCAAAAAACTATCTTTATACTATCTTCTAGTCCTACTTGGGGTGCGTAAGCATAAACTATATTCAAAACCTCTGCTCCTAACACTAATTTCAATGTCATGATTCAGTCACCATATCATTGTATGTCTACTATACTCTCCTTTAAATATTTATTTATGATAATACCAATTCCGTTTTGAGCTTTTTCTTTACCTGAGTACCATAATTTAAAATCTGTATCCTCTATCTCCTTTGCTTTTTCTCCAACCAATTTGTCTCTTGTAAACATAGAATATGAATCTTTCTCCGACATAGTATCTATCACCTCCATTAGCTTACTCAATAATGTTCCGATATTCTAAGAACCAATACGAATCTTATTATCTAGGATTAGCTTCCTTACCCCCCCTGCATCCGTCCATAATCAAAATGCGGAGACCCTCTCTGAAATTTTTTCACTACATTCGGGCAGCAATGTAGCGGGACTAACTTCTTTACCCACACCCGTCCATGATGTGGGAACCCTCTCTGCAATTGATTCACTACATTCGGGCAAAAATGTAGTGACCCTTGCTTACTTCTTACTGCATTCGGATTCTGCAGCACGTCGCTAGGCGGGGACGCCCCAGAGCAATGCTCATAATTTTTGTAATCCATGTTATAAAAATCTGACGAAGTTTTACGCTGGCTGTCGGAAGTCTAACACAACCCTCCTCCTTTATCCGGGCTTAGAACCGGCAATGCAAGGGTGATCCCTTACATGGGCGGAGTTGTATTGGTTCTTCGAATATCAGAACATTATCCTGTAAGCTAATGGAGGTGGTAGATACTATGATTTAGAGAAAGATTCATATCCTATATTTACAAGAGACAAAGTGGGTTGGAGAAAAAGCAAAGGAGATTGAGGATACATGTTTTAAATTATGGTACTTAGGCAAGAAAAATGCTCGAAATGGAGTTGGTATTATCATAAATAAAAATTTAAAGGATAATGTAGTAAACATACAACGATATGTTGACTGAATTATGACGTTGAAATTAGTGTTAGGTGCAAAGGTTTTGAATATAGTTTGTGCATATGCACCCCAAGTAATACTAGAAGATAGTATAAAGACAACTTTTTGGGAGAAGTTAGATAAGGTGATTCAAAGAATTCCACAAAGGAAGATAATTTGTTTAGGAGGAGACTTAAATGAAAATGTCGTTAAAGAGACATTAGGATATCAAGGTATTCATGAAAGCTTTGGTTTTGGGGATATAAAAGAGGAAGGCAAGGAGATTTTAAAATTCGCTATTGCATTTGATCTCTTTATAGTCAATACAATCTTCAAAAAATGAGATGAACATTTAATTACTTATAAGAGTGGCTTATCACAAACACAAATTGATTATTTTATTTATAGGAAAAAAGATAGAGTGTGTTGTAAAGATTGCAAGGTAATTCTAACATAAAACTTAATCACCCAACATCGACTTTTAATTATGAATTTAAAGGTAAAAAAGTAGACAAAGAAGAAAAAGTGCATCAAGCTATTCAGACTAAATGGTAGAACCTAAAAAGCGAGAAAAAGGTATATTTAAAGAGAAAGTCTTTCAAAGAGATCTTAGAATTATGTTGGTACCTTGTGATACGTGGAACAATATGGCTATACATATTAGGAAAGTGGTGAAATATATGTTGGTGAATCTAAGGGAGGTGTACCGGCACAAAAATAAGCTTGGTGGTGGAGTGAAGTACAACAACAACTAAGCCTTTTCTCACACTAGACGGGGTTGACTACATGGATTCTTTGTTTCCACTAATCCCTATCGTGTGCCATGTTAGCCGTTAACTCACAATAAGTAGTGTAAAATAAAATCAAAATAAAGAGAGCATGTTATAAATTACATTACAACAACAACTAAGCCTTTTCCCATACTAGATGGGGTTGACTAATGTTACAAATTACATTATGCTAAGAAAACTAGTGAAACTTTAGAGGCTTATAAGAAAGCAAAGAAAGAAGCGAAAAAGGCCGTAAGTAAGGGAAAAACTAAAATTTGAGAGGATTTATATAAAAAAACTCAACTTAAAAGAGGGTGAAAGAGATATTTTTAGGATAGCTAGGGCTAGAGATAAAAAACTAAAGATTTTAATTTTGTTAGACGTATAAAATACGAGGATGAAACAATTCTAGTGGCAAATGATGATATAAGAAATGTTTGTAAAAACTATTTTTATAAGCTTTTTAATGAAAATAAAGATGTTAGTATTACCTTAGGAAAGTTAGCCAAATAAAGATTTTAGTATTAGCTTAGGAAAGTTAGCCAAATCAAAAAAGTATATAAACCGTAATTTCTACCAACGTATTCAAAAGAATGAAGTCAAAGAGGCTCTTAAACATATGAAGGGTGGTAAATTGGTAGGACCAAACAATATTCTTATAGAAGTTTGGAAAATCCTAAGAGAAATAGGAATCACTTGCTCAGAAGACTAGTTAATGAAACATGGAAAACCAAAAGATGTTCGAGGAATGGAGAGTGAGTACACTTATACCCATATACAAAAACAAGGGAGACATTCAGAATTGTGCGAATTATCATGGTATCAAGTTAGTGAGCCATACTATGAAATTATGGGAGAGAATTATCGAATGTAGGTTAAGGCAAGTATCGAGTACAACAGAGAACCAATTTGGATTCATGCCAGGCAGATCTATTGTTAAAGCGATTCACCTTTTGAGACATCTTATGAAATATTTTAGAGCAAAAAAAAAGACATTTACATGATATGTATTGATCTAAAAAAAACTTATGATAGGGTACCAAGGGAGGTTCTTTAGAGAACCTTGGAAAAAATAGATATCCCATTGACATACATAAACTTTATAAGAGAAATGTACGATGATGCAAAAACATGTGTGAGGACTAATGAAGGAATGACAGACTTCTTTGAAGTTAATATTGGATTACATCAAGGATCAACTTTAAGTCCATACTTATTTATAATATGGTGATTGATGAGTTAACAAAATATATTTAAGATGAAGTACCTTGGTGTATGTTATTTGCATATGACATTGTGTTAGTGGAGGAGTCTAAGCAAAAAGTTAATAGAAAATTGGAACCATCGAGAGAAACATTAGAAAGTAAAGGCTTCCGACTTAATAGAACAAAGACAAAATATATAGAATGGAAGTTTGATCATTTGGTTACTTTAGAGGAAATAAAAATTAAAATTGGCACACATTGCATCCCCAAAAAGGAAAGTTTTAAATACCTAGGGTCAATTTTTCAGAGTGATAGAGGAATTAATGGAGATGATACGTATGGAATTAATGTTGGTTGATTAAAATGGAGAGGAGCATAAGGTATTCTTTGTGATAAGAAGATACCATTAAAGGTAAAAGGTAAATATTATAGAGCAACAATTGGACCTGTCATGTGTTGGGCAGTTAATCATCAACATGTACAAAAGATGTCTGTGATAGAAATGAAGATGTTGAGATGGATGAGTGGTCTTACAAGAAAAGACCGTATACATAATGAGGTTATTAAAAACAAATTAGGAGTGGCACCAATAGAGGATAAAATGAGAGAATATTGTTTAAGATGGTTTGAACCTATAGAAAGAAGAGCCTCTAAAAAGCTATGAAAAACTAGATTTTGAAAGTATTAAAAGAGGTAGAGGACGACCATAAAAGTGTTGGAAAGAAACAATAAAGAATGATCTAGCTTATTGTGAGTTAACCCCTAACATGACACATGATAGGGGTATGTGAGAAACAAAGAATCCATGTAGCCGACCCCATCTAGTATGGGAAAAGGCTTAGTTGTTGTTGTTTAATATAGAGGCTTGTTTACATTTTGAAAGAAAAGTTCACCTTGATATTCAATTAACATCCATAGGAAGGATGTGGTCATGCATGTTTCATGGTTTATGTCACTACATGCAGATTGTTTCTCTTGCTTCATATTCTGACACATTCATTTTGGCAGATTTCAGCAAAGGAAGACAAGCATAAAAAGGAGGTTGTGTTGATGGCCATCAACCGTACTCATACACATTATACATCATTCAGGCCTGAGAAACGCCAGTCAGCCAGTGCAGGTGATGCTGCAGAAAATACAAGGACTGCACCGCAGGTAAAACGACAGCTTGAGCTGATCGAGGTTTACAAATCAACTACACATGTTAATCCAATTCTTTCTGCTGTTGGGGCCGATCCTGGAAAGTACTTTAGTGCCCCAGAAGTCTCTGAAATTGTATTCTCTTATGTTGAGAAAGAGAAATTAGTTAAGCCTACAGATAAGACATTTGTAGTTCTTGATCCTGCTTTATGTGATGCACTGTACAAAGGAACAGTTAAGAAAGGCTCCAGTTATCCGACAGAGATTCACAAGAAGGATTTGGTTGCAACCTTCCTCAACAGGATGCAAATTCACCATGTGGTAGCGAGAGGTAACGAGTCTACGGTTCGGAAGGGGGCTATGAAGCCAGTCCAAATAATGACAGAACGTAGACAAGGGAACAAAAAGGTGACAAGGTTGTCTGGGTTGGAAACTTTTCTGGTGGATGCAGAATCTCTTTCTTCAGAGCTTCAGAAGAAGTTTGCTTGCAGTACATCAGTGGCAGAACTTCCAGGTATGTGCACAATGTTCTTTCTATATTTTTTTGGCGGATACGTAGTTTTACGTTTTGGTGCTTGAAAAAGTGATAATCCATGGAAAAGGGTTTGTATTAGATAACATTGATATATAATATCAGACTAGGAAAAGCATCTGATGAACTAACTTCATGAAGCAGCCGCAGAGATAGTATAACTGATGCATTCTGTGATAAAAGCGTTTCATTTCTTTCGGAGTTCTCCCTGTTTGAAATTCTGTGGAAGAGCTCCAACAGTAAAGCCAAGAGATTATCTAATGTCTTGCATTTTACAGAAACTTGTTGCACAAAACTATATGGTTCTGGGAAGTATGAATTCTTAACATAGAACAAAAACCATGTTGGCTATTAGTGGAAACTCCGGTCATTTCTAAAATGAGTATCTTGCCGATAAAATGTTCTGCAAGTTGTTTATATACTAAGGTGGCTATGTTCTGGAGGGATAGCTGGTAATTTGTTCTTACCTAAAATTGTGGTGCTTTGATTTATTTTTGAAAACTGCATGCATGAAATAAGAGTGTATCCAGCGAGTAAGATGTTCTGTAAAGTGGTGTGCTCTAATGTAGTTATTTTTGGAGGGATAGCTGTTTAAATTGCTGCTTTCTAGCATGAGTAAGGGATGAAATGTAACGGAAAAATGGTTTTCATGATGAAAAATTGGTGATAGAGGACTTGAACATTTGGATGCAGTTGAGGTTCGGTTTGGTTTCTTATCATGTGCTTGGAATTCCTGAACTCTTCTTAGCATTGGTTACTGACACACTATCCTTTCCTAAAGCAATATTAAAATATAAAAACTGAAATATAATGCTGAAGTATCCTGCTAAGTTGCTTCTCTATTACTGTTGCCAGGTAAAAAGGGGCAGCATGAGTTGGTTATACAAGGTGGAGTTATCGACGACCTTGCAAAGCACCTTGTGGAGCATTATGGGATTCCCAAAAGGTACATTGAAGTCCTTGACAAGACGAAGCGATAGCATGGCTGTGTTACTTTTGCACCTTACTTTTGAGTTGTTTGTATGAAACCGGGAGAAGTACGCAATTTTTTTGTCAAAAACATTATATCAGCTCCAGTTTCTTCACTGATGGGCGAGGCAGAATAAGCTTGAAGGAGATGAGCTGATTCGTTGGAGTTGTTTTTAGGTGTTCTCTGTATTGCAATTTTGGTTGTTGGTAGAGATGAACTTGTTGTAGGTATCCTCGGAAGTTATTACGTATACTTTGGGATTTTGTTAAACGTTCAGATGCCTTGAAGTGGCCGATGAGAATTAGTTCCATTGGACCCTCATGGATCTCTCTCTCTCTCTCTCTCTCTCTCAAAACACAACCACCATCTGTCGTGGTGCTTCTCATGGGAGGGGATGGAGTCCCAACTTGAATGTCCGCGTTTTCGAGGTATGCTAACCCGACATTGTCAACTAAAAGAACGGAAATGTTAACTTTCACCATATCGACGGAGAGATGCATCTCCATCACACCGCTGCTGCATAGTAGATGGTCTCGTGGTTCGACTTGTACAGGTCGGCCCTAGTGGAGTTCATTTCTTGATCAAGCTAGGCCAGCAAACCAACTGAACATAGCAAACATGACGGTGTTCACAAACAACCCATGCCATGTTTAGTAGGCTTAACCCAGATGCTATCGTTTATCGGTTTATCAAGCCTGTCGGACAAGGTCCAGTGAATCTTTCGTCAGCCCCACAATGACCAGGTCGCCTGCACTGTTATTGGAATCGGATTTGGGTCATCTTTCCACATTCAACCCGCATCACCTGGAAGCCTGCATGACTTAGGATGCTCAGGCATGCTTCGCGGGAATCATATTTTGCACTTAACAGCATGCATTTAGTCTAGGATTTCTTTTTTCTTTTTCCCTTATTGTGTATCAAGTATTTTAGTATTAGGCCCTTCGTGTTAAGGCTAAACATGGTACCTGTTATGGACCTGCTTGCTTGTGATAAATAAGAGGTCACATTCCTCATTGTAAGCATTTTATAGTTGATATAATCACTTCTCTTCAATTTTTTTCTTCTTAGTATTGTCATAGGGGAACGAGAGTCGTGAGCTTGTGCCGCTCGAGAGTGGAGAGCAGAGCACCATGCGATAGAGAGGAGAGAAACCTTGCGAGTGAGAGAGTCGCCTTTGTCAACAAGGTGTGCAAAATCAGGTTAAATACATGCTTCAGGTCAAATCCTTTTTCGCTGTGAAATTCTATTTGGTATAAGAGCCTTAGCCTTCAGATTTACTGTGAGTTGCTGGTTGTGGTGGAAGATTGACCACGGAAACCATCAGAGCTGTCGAGGGAAAACAAACCGAGTGGTTGTTTCTATAGAAATCAGGGTCATCGCAGGTGTCAGATGATTTTCCTATCTCTACTGAAGTCATTTTCTGTCATCGTAGTGACGTTGACTGCGTGGGTTCATGTATTGTTAACCCATAGCAGCGGTAGTGGTTGGAACTTGGCCATTCTTAGTAGAAATCTGTCTGATAGAGGTGGTCATCGAGTACAACAACAACAACAACAACTAAGCCTTTTCCCATAGTAGACGGAGTCGGCTACATGGATTCTTTGTTTCCATAGAGCCCTATCCTGTGTCATGTTAGCAATTAACTCACAATAAGCTAGATCATTCTTTATTGTTTCTTTCCAACACTTTTGTGGTTATCTTCTACTTCTTTTAATACTTTCCAAATTTAGTTTTTCATACCTTCTTAGAGGTTCTTCTTTTGATCTTCTTTCTATATGTCCAAACCATCTTAAACGATATTCTCTCATTTTCGCCTCTATTGGTGTCACTCCTAATTTGTTTCTAATAACCTCATTATGTATACGGTCTTTTCTTGTATGACCACTCATCCATCTCAATATCTTTATTTCTATCACAGACATCTTTTGTACATATTGATGATTAACTGCCCGATACTCAGAACCATAAAACATGGCAGATCTAATTGCTGCTCTATAATATTTACCTTTTAACTTTAATGGTATCTTCTTATCACAAAGAATACCTGATGCTCCTCTTCATATTAACCTTATCTTGAATATGTTTTGTTAACTCATCAATCACCATTATAAATAAGTATGGACTTAAAGTTGATCCTTGATGTAACCCAATATTAACTTCAAAGAAGTATGTCATTCCTCATTAGTCCTCACACATGTTTTTGCATCATCGTACATTTCTCTTATAAGGTTTATGTATGTCAATGGGATATCTATTTTTTTCAGGTTCTCTAAAGAACCTCCCTTGGTACCCTATCATAAGTTTTTTCTAGATCAATACATATCATGTGAATGTCTTTTTTTTTCTCTAAAATATTTCATAAGATGTCTCGAAAGGTGAATCGCTTTAACAATAGATCTGTCTTGATTCTCTCTTGTACTCGATACTTGTCTATACCTACTATCGAAAATTCTTTCTCACAATTTCATAGTATGGCTCATTAACTTGATACCCCGATAATTCGCATAATTCTAAATGTCTCCCTTGTTCTTATATATGGGTATAAGTGTACTCACTCTCCATTCCTTCAACATCTTTTGGTTTCTCCATATTTCATTAAATAGTCTTGTGAGCCAAGTGATTCTTGTTTCTCCTAGGATTTTCCAAACTTCTATAAGAATATTATCTAGTCCTACCGATTTACCACCTTTATATATTTAAGAGCCTCTTTGACTTCATTCTTTTGAATACATCGATAGAAATTGTGCTTTATATACTTTTCTAATTTGGCTAACTCTCGTAAACTAATACTAACATCTTTATTTTCATTAAAATGCTTATAAAAATAGTTTTTCTGTCTATTTCTTATATCATTATTTGCCACTAGAATTTTTTCATCATCGTCTTTGATGCATCTAATAAAATTAAGATCTATAATTTCTTTTATCTCTAACCCTATCTATCCTAAAAATATCTTTTTAAACCTCTTTTGAGTTGAGTTTTTTATATAAATCCTTTCAAATTTTAGCATTTACTTCAGTGACGAATTTTTTCGATTCCTTCTTTGTTTTCTTATAAGCCTCTAAAGTTTCACTAGTTTTCTTAGCCTAATGTAATTTGTAACATGCCCTCGTTGCCTTGATTTTATTTTGCACTACCTCACTCCACCACCAAGCTTCTTTTTGTGCCGGTACACCTCCCTTAGGCTCACCTAACACATCTTTCGCCACTTTTCTAATATGTATAGCCATATTGTTCTACATATAAGAAGGTGTACCAACATAATTTCAAACATCTCCTTGAAGGACTTTTTGAGGTTCCACCATTTAGTCTGAATAGCTCGATGCACTCTTTTCTTCTTTATCTATTTTTTTATTTGTAAATGCAAAACTAAAAGTTGATGTTGGGTGGTTAAGCTTTCTCCTGAAATTACCTTGCAATCTTTATAACACGCTCTATCTGTTTTCTTTCAAATAAAGTAATTAGTTTGTATTTGTGATAAGCCACTCTTATAAGTAATTAAATGTTCATCTCGTTTTTTGAAGATTGTATTGACTATAAAGAGATCAAACGCCATAGCAAAATTTAAAATCTTCCTACCTTTCTCATTTATATCCCCAAAACTAAAGTTTCTATGAATACCTTGATATCCTAATGCCTCTTTACCGACACGTCCATTTAAGTCTCCTAAACAAATCATCTCCCTTTGTGGAATCCTTTGAATCATCTTATCTAACTCTTCCAAAAAAGTTGTCTTTATACTATCTTCTAGTCCTACTTAGGGTGCGTAAGCACAAACTATATTCAACACCTAAGTTCCTAATACTGAATTTCAATGTCATGATTCGGTCACCATATTGTTATAAGTCTACTACACTATCCTTTAAATCTTTATTTGTGATAATACCAACTCCGTTTTGAGGCTTTTCCTTACTTGAATACCATATTTTAGAACTTGTATACTCTCTCTCATTTGTTTTTTTTCCAACCCATTTTGTCTCTTATAAACATATAATATAATATAAATCGTTTTTCGAATCATAGTATCTACCACCTCCATTAGTTTACCCGATAATCTTTTCATATTTAAAGAACCAATACGAATCTTATTATCTAGGACTAGCTTCTTTACACCCCGCATCCATCCATATTATCCATATTGAAAATGCGAAGTTCGTGTAAATTATTCACTACATTCAGGATGGAATGTAGCCTTTTCGGACTTATGCCAAATAATGGCGAGAAGTTTGACCAAAAATGAGGTCGCAGGGAAGAAGTGTTGCAGAAAATCGCAGTATAGGCTGATTTTCGGTGACGTTTGGGTACTCGGGGGTTTGGGATTCCTACGTAGTTTCGCTTGACCCAAGTGCGGTGTTAATAGTGAGCTGTGAGTAGAGTATCTTGGTGGTGTTTTAAGCAAAGACGGTAATAGAAAGGATCGACATTCATCACGCCAAATTTGTCTATGGATAATCCTGCGCCGTTTTTCTGTTTTGCTGAATTTCGCAGAAATTTTGCTATTGTTCGGTGGTTCGTAGACGAATTGCCGCGGCCTGGATTTTGTGCTGGACCGTGAAACTAACCATCTTGCAACCAGTAATAGCATGGTGAAGGGAAAGGGAACTGCACGTAGTGGCGATGTTGCGGACCATGCTGTTGCAGTTGAACGCATCGCCGCCTCTAGAGAATATGATGGAGCAGCTTACCATCCGTCTCATCGATCTAAGTGTTGAACGAAGCTCTCAGGATGCTAAAAGGGAGAATCCCACCACCCATCCGGTGGCCAATGAAACTCAGCTGATGTTGCAATCAGTCCAGCTTCTTCATCGACTTTTCGGCCAGTGAATGTCAGAACCTACGTCATTCAAAAGAGTTTGAGACTCAGCTTTTGAAGAATCTTGTGTGAAACCCCGATGTGTATTTCAAGGCCACACACAAACGAGTGCGACTGGCTGGCGGTTGCCTCCTTATTCTTGGGTGGTGATGCAAGTTTTTGTAGTGCACTCAAAAGACACTCACCATGGAATCTGGAGGTTAGAGAATTACTTTTTTATCGCAGCTTGAAGATGAGCTGCGACAACAATTTTTACCTACATTTAGCTGGAGAGCATGATTACCAACTTCGCTAACTCAGAATACTTCCAGCATTCACGAGTACGTCAAACACTTCAGTACCTTATTGTTAGATGTGAGACAGTTTTATGAGAGTCTTTAGCTATGGGCTAATGTAGAATTGTGGCGTAGAGACAAGATCAGTTGTGTAAGCCATGACTTTAGAGCTTCTAAGCAGTGATTTGATGTCAAAGGAAAGAAGGACGAGTCTTCCGGATGATCAAGGGGCGGTTGTGGCTCAAGTGGACATGATAAGCACCGGGATAGGAGACGTGATAGAGGACGGCATCAGGGAGACAAACAAAACTAGCAGGGGTTGGTTCCACTTTCACGGGGAGGAAGTCACAGTCTGGGGTGGCGAGCGTTCACCCTGATCTTGTTTTATTTGTCAGGATCTCACTCCATGCAGTTTTGCACTAAAAAGGTGAAGTTGAATGTCTTCATCGTTGACAAGGATCATGTTGTTCCCAGGTTTACCCCACTTCTTTCCAACCGTTGAATGTGGTTTAGTTGGGGCAGGGAACCTGTAAGGGCCTGATTTATGTTAGGTGGTCTTTGAGAGATGCATAATTCGAGGGATGGCCGATTTTGAGGCCACTCACTCAACTATTGTTGCGACCACGGCATTGTCTCCTTGATTCTGGATTTTAACTTCGGAGCAGCGGTTGAAGACGATGAACTCACCTGTGGGCCGCATTGCTCGAGTGGCGAGGGCATCTCACGTGAGTATTGGATGTTGGTTCAACACCTTAGACTTTATCGTGAATGAGATGGATGACTTAAGTCTCATTCTCAATGATTTCTTTTGGGCATCAAAGACCAGAGTTCTACCCCATCTTGGAGAACTCGTGTGCTTGGATGGGCCTAACCTAGATTTATTCCTCAATGTGATCTGGGTAAGACATGGGTGGATAGCTCTTGTGCCCCAATAGTCTTGCTTTTGGCCATCTAGTTAAAAGATGGAGTACGAAAGGGTTGTCCTACCCTTCTTGCGGTGGTTCGAGAGTAGGATAGGCTACGATTTGAGGCCATAGTCGAGGCGGTTTCCATGGAGATTCGGGCAGTTTTAGAGGAGTTTCAAGGCACCATACCGATAGAGTAGCCAAAGCGGTTGTCATCCATGTGTGAGAAAAATCATGCTAACGAGTTGGAGCTCGACGTGAAGCTGACTAGCTGCCCCTCCTATCTGAGGAGTCTGATAGATCTTGATATGTATGTGTATATGTATATGCGTTTTTCTTGATGGTGATGCGGTATGTGGTGAAGACCATGATGATGCTGTGGTATGGGACTTATGAGTTTTTGGTCATACCGTTCGGCTTAACCAATGTTCTTGTGATGTTTTGTTGGTTGATGAATGAGGTTTTGTATGATTTTCTCGATGAGTTCGTGGTGATCTACCTTGATGATATTATCATCTACTCCAATACTTTGGAGGAGCATTCCAGACATTTGAACTCATCTTTAGTTACTTACATGGGCACTTGCTCTACACGAAGAGGGAGAAGTGTGAATTCGTGCAAGAGCGAATCTCGTTTCTCGGCCACATACTAGGGAGGGCAGGTGTGCATGGATCCACGCAAGGTAAATGCTATTACTGATTGGGAGGCATCATGTTTCGTGAAAGAGTTGAGGAGCTTTCTCGGCTTGGCAAACTACTATCATAGTTCATTAGCCATTTCTCGATGATTGCTGCATCCCAAACCAAGATCTTAAAGAAGCACTTGATTTGGACGTGGTTAGAGACTTTTGCACGATCCTTTGAGGACTTGAAAGCAATTGTTAGCAACGAGGCAATCCTTCATATACCAAACTTTGCATTCCCCTTCGAGAGTAGAAAGTTGAAAGATACTAAGACGAGATACCCTCGAAGGAGCTTTTAACTAATGTTTTGCTGGAAATTTTGAAAAGTTTACCTTCTAAGTACTCTCTTCTCAGTGGTCACATATAACATGGCCAACACCTTCTTCATGACCTAGAAGAAGTTGATCCTGAGACAAACTAGATGGTTGGAGATGCCCAAAGAGTATGACTTCAACTGGATTTATCGGTGAGGGAGGCAGATTGTGGTTGTGTATGCTCTTAGTCACAAACGCATTAAAGAGATTCTAGTCACGGTGACTCGAATTTAGGTAGAGATGTCGTAGCTTGTGAGAGAGCACGTAGAGGAGGTCAGGCGTCCAAGAGAGAATGTAGAGATGGGTCAGACGTCCAAGAGAGCATGTAGAGATGAACGATGATACTCATACAATAGATGAGGTTTCAAGTGGAAACCTCCCTTACAAGAGATAATCTATATGGCGTGGATGCCATCACTCTAGACGAACATGGTGGATTTGAAATCATGCATAGCGGAGTTGAAGCACTTAATGGAGAGCTATCGGAGGTGTTGGTTAATTATTAAATCGGATTGTGGTATAGATTGTGCACTCAGTTAGAGTGCGAGTGCTTGATGGGGTACGTAAGGATCATGGACGTGTTGTAGCAGGTACCAAGAGATAGTGTTGGGTGTCAGGTTTCTACATGAACTCGATAGACTACTTGGTGGAAGACATGGTATCAAATAGAACGTTGATTGGTAGGGCCGACTAATAGCTTAGTTGAGGAGCATACAACCAAATTTCAGCATACATTTCGGGACCTTGGGAATGAGGTCCCATTTAGCTAAAGGAGATAAACTTCAAATCCTTCCTGATTAGCTGAGATGGCAAATACTGGTGCACTAGTCAATCTTTGTTTCAGTTCAAGAAAACTCCTCTTACTATCTTCAGTTCAAACAAATTTGTGTCAACATCTATACCTCATACGAAAAGTCATTTTGCGTACATTTGTTGCTTGAATCCTCAACTACTAATAACTTGAATGCAAATCAAATTTAGAAAATACGCATGCACCCTTCAACTGATCAAACATGTCATCTATTCTTGGTAAAAGATAAATATTCTTAAATGTTACCTGATCCAGTTTTTGATATTCAATGTAAAGGTGCAAATATCCATCTTCTTCTTTACAAAAAGGACAATTGCACCCCAAGCATAAATACTCAACTTGATAAAACCCTTCTCTAATATCTCTTGCAATGGGGCTTCTAATTCCTTCAACTTAGTAGGTGTCATCCTAGTAGTTCCTTAGAAATTGGTTGGGTACCCAATTGTAAATTGATTGCAAACTCAATTTCTTACTCTAGAGGAAGTCTCGAAAAATCTCTAGAAATTTCCTCACGATAGGAATAGCCTCAAGGCTCAGTTTTTCTTTATATGCTCTAATTATCACTGTTAAATAACCTTCACAACCTTCTTTGAGGTGACGTGAGGCTCGCATAACAGACATAAATGTAGTTGGGTGAGTCATAGATTGACTCTCAAGTGTGAATGAGAGTTGTCTCGGTATAAAGAAAGTGACGCATTTCAATTCACTACCAATGACCGTAGCATGTTGTTTCATCTAATTCATGCCTAAGATGATGTCAAAATCTGTAATATCCAAAATTATCAAATCAATAGGCCAAGCATAACCCCCAATTATAATGGAATAGTCCTATAGCTCATAAGATACTGCAACTATTCATGTGGGTAGGTTCATAATAAATGATTCACCTACTACCTAAGGTTCCTGATTAACACGTTGGGCAAATGAATCATAAATAAAATAATGAGTAGCACCACAATCAAACAACACCTAAGCTAACTCATCATAGACAAAAAGAATGCTAATAACTAAAGGGCACATGCGAGATTCCTGTCTACTTGCACCATATACACACTCCTTCGACCTTTTACTCTTTACGGTTGTCCCTACGAGTGCGACTATCTTGCACTATTGCTCTTTGTTGATGGTGTTATCTGGCTCGTGGTTATGGGACATTCATTCTATGGATGTCCCACCTATTTGCACTCAAAACACTTGACCTTTGTACCTCCACTTATAGACCCTTCAAATGAGACCTATGACATGCTGGTAGGCGTATGAGAAAGTTGGGTCACACAATCTCTCTGCAGGTGACCTGCGCCACCATATCTATAATAGACTATATTCAACTCAGTGAATTACATGCTACTTCTTGAGTTTAAATTGTAAGGATAGAGAGGAGAATACAACTCGTGACGTGCTGAAGTATACTTCTTAAATTCTTTTCGAGGTTTAGGCTCCTCACTACTAAAAGTCGTAAACTCTCTTCCTTTAGCTTGAGACTTAAGGATAGTTATATCAATTTCTAAAGCTTGGTTACACATATGCCCACATGACCGTACCATCAGCTATTCTATCCAATCACGAATGGTGGAGTTCAATCCTTTATTGAAATGTATCGTCTTTGCATAGTCATTTTCCATAGTGGGTACAAACTTTGATAGATGAGTGAACCCATTAATATATTCTTGCCAACCATTTTATCGTAATTCAAAAATTCCGCTATCAAGTGTCCCAAAACAAACGATAGAAAAAAATGGAAATGAAATGCTTCTTTAAACTCGATCGAAAACCAAATCCTCATTTGGTGTGCTTGTAGAACTTCCCACCAAGAAATTGCCCATCATTGAGCAGTAGTTGTGCTAACCTCCCATGTTTTCTTTATTTGTACACCATAAAACATTAAATATCATTTCAAGATGTCTAATCCATGTATCTAGGGCTAATGGATCAGTGCAATCCCATCAAAATGAGTGCAACCAATATCAATCAACCACTTGATACTCTCTGACCTAGGTCTACTTGAGCCCAGTTGTGAAGCTCTTTGTATTGCCTTTTTTTATTTTTCTTTTTTTTTTTCAAAATTCATATTGATCTTATGATTGAGCAGAATCTAAATACTCTATATTCCTACTCTCATTATTGAAAGCCAACAAAATATCATAGAAATATTAGTAATATGTATTATGGTTTAATTTTCACCTAATACCACCACTTTAGGTTATGCATAGGACCGTGGATACTAAGTGACCAAATTTTGTAGAATATTGACAATTCAATGGTGGCATAACTCATATAATTCAAAATGTAATCAATATTTATTTATTTATTTACACTCAAAGTTTAAGTATACATGGTGGTATAACAAAAATAGTAAACTATTTACAACATAAGTAACTAAAAACAATCACATGCTGATATACTAGAGGTGTCGCCTCCATGTCTCTCAATGCCTCTACTATCTGAATCTTGTAATATAATAAATTATGAGCACAAACAACCGTGCTTGTAGATGGATGTGATATCTTTACAAGTATAAACACACTAAAGACATTCATATTTCAAATCACACCTCAAGATAAAACTATATCACAATTTTAAATAATTATTGTCAACTAAAGCATGCATACAACCTGAAGCACTCCTTAATCATGCAATTTAATTATGATAGGACCACTACTATGTCCAACCATGACTACACCGTAGGAGGCTCCCGATCCCTCCTCACGTCCTGATGTGTGACCTCTGATAGCCACAACACATGCCTATCAGATCCTAGACCTTGATGTTAGAAAACAACACATCAAGTCCTACCTTTTGAGTTTAAAAGACAATGTTTTTGGAAACCATACTAGTAGGATCATACTTTCACACAATTATATAAATAATCTCTAAATTATATCCAGTCATTTGGAGCATGTCCCAATCTCATAATACCTATAATAGATTTTCATTTTAGGTATCTAAATCACATATCCAAATTCAGTATCAAAATCATTTCTTTTTAAAACACTCTCTACTCGTATTAGTTTACCATATGACTTAATGTGTCCCCAACTTAGGCATACATTACATCATGATACCAACTGCCAAATATAAGCTACAATATGTATTACCAACAAAGTAGTCAATGAGTTGGCATTACTCGACACGTCCATCCAAAAATTGGTAACCTTCTTGTCTTGATGACACACACATCCCGACAATTGGGATTACAAATTACATGTCCATATCGATTTATGCTTCACCTATACCCACTAAGACATATGAGTTAGTACTAATGAATACTACCATCGATCCTTCAATATTGTCACATGATGTGCTTGTTTCCGAAAAACCAAGACAGGATAAAACAAGAACAACAGGTGAGAGGAGAGGTGAAAGTAAGAGTAAACAACTAGCATCCTTACACTCTGTAGACACGCGAAAATCCCCGCTTCTCACTTTTTCAGGGCTCGGAGCGGATCCTCTCGTGTGTCTAAGGCCTATGTATGCAAACAGGGCGTGCCAGCTAGCTTACCTAAGCTAGCGAAGATATATTTAACACTGACTTTTAAACGTGGCGACTGTGAGCAAGTAAGCTCTTGTCGTCGCAGACCTTCTTGCACCGATGCGCAAGGGTCAGTCTGTATGCTTTGCAAAAATCGAGTTTTGGAGAGAAAGTCTACGAAGCGGTTCGAGGTGTCTAATTCGGGTCTTTTAGATGCGATTGCATGTTTTATATCACGTGGATTTGCACGTGCCTAAGTCTTTCCTTTTATTCCTTTTCGGGCCACCTAGTTTGTGTGTTATGAACACTCCACTACATGGGCGAATTCGAGCGGGGCTTGCTTTGATGCAATATGCGTCCTACCTCGTGGTATGGCGTAGATGCAATGCAAACTCACGCTACTCCAAAGGGAAAACCCGAATGTAAAGACAATACTGAAGGGAAATAACCAAAGGGAAATAACCGAAGGGAAATAACTGAAGGGAAATGACTTGAAATATAAATGCCGAAGGGAGATATGTATATAGAATATGTATATGAGCCCTTACTCGGGTCTTGCAAATAAGAGCGAAGGCTCAATGTGGGTGCGTGCTTGAATTGAAAAGACTTACACACACGACATGAAATTAAACCCAAATATAAATTGCAGTATGGCCTTAACTAAGGTCTTGGGAATAAGAGCGAAAGCTCAATGTGTGTGAGAGTGCTTGAATTTGAAGTACTACGCACACGACATAAATGAAACCCAAATATAACTGCAATAAGGCCTTTACTAAGGTCTTGGGAGTAAGAGCGAAGGCTCAATGTGTGTGAGAGTGCTTGAATTGAAAGACTTACACACATGATAGGAAATGAAACCCAAATATAACTGCAATAAGGCCTTTACTAAGGTCTTGGGAGTAAGAGCGAAGGCTCAATGTGTGTGAGAGTGCTTGAATTGAAAGACTTACACACATGACAGGAAATGAAACCCAAATAGTATAGGTCGGCCCTTACTTGGGTCTTTCAAATAAGAGCGAAGGCTCAATGTGTGTGAGAGTGCTTGAATTGAAAGACTTACACACACGACATGAAATGAAACCCAAATAGTATAGGTCGGCCCTTACTTGGGTCTTTCAAATAAGAGTGAAGGCTCAATGTGTGTGAGTGCTTGAATTGAAAGACAACGCACCCAACTTAAGCAAAAACCCTATAAAAATGAAAGTATATGTATATACTTATGTATTAGGGGCTGATTAGGCCCGTGTGTGTTCAAAATCGTGCACAACTAGGAGAGTGCACGTGTGTGGATGTGCCAAGCCACGTTATTACAAGCGAGGGGAGACTATGCTCCGTTATTACAACCCCGTATCAAATTGAATCTCAAGCAAGTATACAACTAAAGACCGAGTTAGGCACTTACTAGTAGCTGGTTCATAGAGGCCTTGCTTGAGCGTGGGCTTGGCCTTCGCCTTGGGCTGCAAACGGGAGCTCTGCGAGGGTGAACGACAAAGGGTGCTGGCCGGCTGCAAATGGGGCGCGGGATAGGCGCCTTGATGGTGGCCGGCTGCAAGCAAGGGTGTCGCCTTGGTGTGGGGGATTAAAGGGGCTGGGCCAAGTGAGTATGTAGGGTCACTAAGAGAGTATAGAGTGTTAGGGAGTATGGACCAAAGGGGAGCTTAAGGGAAGGTCGAATGGGACACCTAGGGGAAAAGAGATGGCTGGTCGGGTGTAGCTAGGGTAGTTAGGTAGTGGCAGGTAGTTTAGGGTGTGATAGGTTCGGCTGAGTGAGAATGGTGGCAGCAAAGGGGAATGGCTGGTAGTAGGGTGTTATGGTAGGGTTTAGGTGGCTTAGAGTGGAGAGGGAGTGAAGAAGGTGAGACGAAGGAGGGGGTACTAACCGTGCTTGAAGAGAGGCGGTGGATGGAAGAAAGCAGCCGGGTGTGGTGGAGCAAATGGTTCGGCCGAGAGCAAGGGTGGTGACAGGTGATGGTGTAGGTGGTGGTGCAGGTGGTGGTGCAGATGGAGCAGGTGGAGCAGGTGGCTGAGTTCAGCTGGGCTGGGAAGTGGGGTCCCGGCTGGGCTTGGGGAAGGCGACTAGATAGGAAAACTCGCCCCCAAAGGGGGGGGGTTTATATAGGGATGGGTAGGTCGGTTAGGGCTGGGTTTGGGGTAGTGGTTAGGTGGTTTAGGTAGGGTGGTATGAAGATAAGGTGGGCTGGAAAGGGTAGGGCCAGATATTTTAAATACTAGTGGTTTGGGTAGATTGTGGGCTAGGGGTGGTTTAGGGTTTAGGGCTTGGTTAGGTGGTTGGGTTTTAGTGTGAGGTTTAGTGAGCTAGGTTAGGTGATTAGGCTAGGTTTAGGCTAGGTTTAGGGAAATTAACCTAGGTTTAGGGAAGAATTAGGGAAGTGGGTTAGGTGATTAGGTTGGGATTAGGCCGGGATTAGGGAAGTGGGTTAGGTGACTAGGCTCAGATTAGGGGTGGATTAGGGTGGAAGGCTAGGATTAGGTGTTTTGGGTTAGGTTTAGGTGAAGGAGCTCCCTTTGCATGGCCCATAGACCTTAACCACTTCATGTTGGTGCAGCCCTAGGTTAGGTTTTGGCTAATCACAAGCTTAAACCCACTCGATTAGGCTAACCCACATGATTAACCCCAAACTTGACACACAAGTCAAGCTTAATTACAACACTCTTGATCTTATCCATCCCCACTCTCTCTCATGCCCATAATCCCACGTGAAATTCAAGTGGGCCCCACCTCCATTTATGAGAAGGTGATGTGGGCCATGGATATGGATATTGGATTGGATCTCTGAATCCAAATCCAAATCCAAGTCCACACATGGGTTTGGATTAGGATCTGGATATATATGGTCCAGATCCAATCCAAACTGAACTCTGACTCCTTCGAGCTGGGTTCGAAACGGACGATTTGTGCGGGGTCTGACAGCATTAGTACTCCGTCTGTGTTGGGTCTTCGCCAACATAGTCGTCCGCCTCCGTTTCTGCCTTCCGGAGATGACTTCAAATGACATTTTGATAATAACAGGGTCTTGGACGTTCGAGATCCTGGGGGTATGGATTTGATACGAGAGTTGCTGTGCCGGGCTTGACATGTGCTCCGGTTCCGGGCTCTCTTTGACTTTGCTGGTCCTGTCTTGATTAGGCCAAGCTGCTTTGGGGTTTCAAAAACGTATTCTAAAAGGTTTTCAAAAGCCATATTATATATTTTTGAAATATGAAGTTTAAAACGTATGTACAGGGTTGTCTGGAAGGCTCTTGAGTTTCCAGACTCAAAATGGCCCTTTGGGGCTACTTGTACAAAACCAGGTTTGTTTAAGAAATTCGTGGGATTTCGGGGTGTTTACACACTCCAATGCCACAACTTAGCTGTTGAGTTGAGAGAGAAGGGAAATACACCACAAACATTGTTGAAGGACTTGATAAGCAACTAAAAAACTCATATTTCACTTGATAGAGCAATAAAAGGTACCTTAGAGATATGGTAATGGTGCTTTTATAGTTGGGAATATGTCTCCTCAGTCTTGCAAAAAAGAGAAGGCAAGAGTCAATGTTGTCACCCAATCAACTAGTAGATAAACATTGTATTAATTACCCAAACTAGTAGTTAAACTGCCACCCAGTTAGCCAATAGACAAAACTAGTTGTTAGGTAGTTGTTGGACTTGTCCAGGATCTCCATCTCAGTGATAGGTGGCATGAGTGATGGCTAGGGTGTGCACTGCCTCTTGGCATCGAGCCCAAGAACAGGTAACAAGCCAGTTTATTCGGTGTGGATGTTGTTCATAGTCGGAGTTAGACTTGCTTGTATTCAATTCCAAGTTATTGCCTTCTTTATCCTCATTGATGCCCACATCATTTCCTCTAGGGAGAAAGGAAATTATCTCGATTTGTGATGATTCTTCATTTGGTATATAAGGGATGAGATCCCTAATGTTGAAGGTAGATGACATACTATAGTGGGCAGGCAACTCCAGTTTGTATACATTGTTATTGACCTTTTTCAGTACCTTGAATGGTCCATTGGCATGGGGACTCAATTTTGACCGAAGGTATGGAAAATGTTCCTTCCTCAACTGCACACAAACTAAATCACCTAGTTCAAATGTTAATTTGTGTCTCCATTTATTGGTTTTTTGGATGTAATTATCCGTAGTCTTTTACAAAGCCTTGTTAATCTCAGCATGTAGTTCGTGAAATAGATTTACTGAATCAGTAACCCCTGAGTGATCTAGTAGAGAGGGTTGGATCAGATCAAGGGGAATGTATAGATTACTAATGTAGATGGCTTCAAATGGGCTTTGCATAGTAGCTCTATGAATAGACTTATTGTAGGCAAACTCTGCTACAATGATGTAGTCATCCTAGTTACGTTCTCTTTTTGATACAATTGCTCACAAAATGGCTCCTTCAAATGGGCTTCAATTTGCCCATCTGTTTGAGGGTGGCATATTGTGTTGTAGAGAAGCTTGGTGCCGAAGTGATGCCAAAATATCTTCCAAAAGGTACTGAGAAACTTGGCGTCTCGATAAAAAATAATACTCTTGGAAATGCCTGCATCCTAACCACATCTCTTAGGAACAAATCAACGATGTGTCGAACATCATCGGTTTTCCTCCATGAAATTAGATGACACATCTTAAAAACCCTGTCAACAATAACAAAGATCGAATCTTTGTCTCACTAGGTTTGTGGAAATCCTAACACAAAGTCTATGGTGATGTTCGTCCACAGTCATTCAACAATAGGTAAGGGTGTGTGAAGGCCTTGTTTGGTTGAATTTGTAGTTTATGCCTGTTTACACTTGGTGCAACGTCCTAAAATCTAGTACACATCTTTTAGTATCCCATGCCAGTATAAATGCCCCTTGAGCAACTCTAGAGTCTTCTTTTCTCCAAGGTGCTCGGTCAATCCTCTAACATGGGTTTCACGAACTAGCATCTCCCATAGTGAACCTTGCAGAATGCACAATCGGCTAGTTTTGAATAGGAACCCATCATGCATATAATAACCTAAAGACATTCCTCAATTATTGTTGTAAACTTGGGCCAATTGTGGATTGTCGACATATTGACGTTTGAGTTGCTCAAATCCCTACAACGTGGTGTGCAACATGGTGAGAAGTGTATGCTGCCTAGACAATGCGTTTGCTATGACATTTAGCTTATGAGTCTTGTGCTTCAGGACATACAAAAATGCTTCTAAGTACTCTACCCATTTAGCATGCCGCTTATTTAGCTTACTTTGACCCTGTATAAACTTGAGAGCTGCATGATCAATATAAATGATAAATTCCTTAGGGGTCAAGTAGTGTTGTCAGTTTTATCATAACTAGAGTAATTCACATTACTGCCTTTGTGTTTCTAAAAAAGAAGGTAATGGGCTGACCTTCTTGGGCTAGTACTGCCCCTATCCCAACTTTGAAGGCATCACATTGTATTTCAAATACTTTTTCAAAATCAAGTACGGCAAATACTTCTGCACTGCATAATTTTGCCTTAAGAGAGTCAAAACTCTTTTGTTCCATTGATCCCCATTTCAAACCCTTCTTTCCTTCTTAAGTAATAAGTGAGAGAGGAGCGACAATAGTGGTGAAATTTCTAATATACCACTGATAAAAGGAGGCCAAACCGTGGAAACTCCTTATGTTGCTTAAAGATGTGGGAATCAACCAATTTTGAATGGCCTCAACCTTAGCAAGATCCAATTCCACATCTTGCTGAGATACAACGTAACCAAGAAACTCAACCTGATCTTCGCAAAACTTGCATTTCTTAGGGTGGCAATCAATTGATGCTTTCTTAGTTGGGTCAATACTGCCCGAAAATGTTGTAAATGAGTTTGAAAATTGAGACTATATACCAAAATGTCATCAATATACATAACCAAAAACTATCCCAAATATGCTTGCAACACATGATTCATCAATCTCATGAACGTGTTGGGTGTGTTAGTGAGGCCAAAGGGCATAACTATCCATTCAACTGGGTCAAATTTTGTTTTAAAGGTGGTTTTATACTAATCTCCTTCTTTTATTTAAATATGGTGGTAAGTACTCTTAAGATCGATTTGAAAACACCTTGGATATGTTCAGTTCATCTAGTAGATCATCCAATATTAGAATTGGGTACATATACTTGACGGTAATCTTGTTAAGTGCCCAACTATCCACACACATTCTTAGTGAACTGTCATTTTTGGATAATAAGAGAGTAAGGATAGCTAGGGACTTAGAGATTCCCTCACCAATCCTTGCTTTAGTAAATTTTTTTACTTCTCATTCCAATTCTTTGAGCTCATCAGGTGTGGCTGTATATGCGGCTTTATTAGGTAGTGAGACCCCCAGAATAAGATCAATTTGGTATTTATCCCCTTATTGGAGGTAGAGTGTTGGGCAACTCTTCACAAATCACGTCTCCAAATTTATTTAGCAATGTTTGGACTTTTGGGGGTAACTTAGATTTATCTTCACGAAATGGTACTTGAAAAGTTAATAGAAAATTGGAACTATGGAGAGAAACATTAAAAACAAAGGCCTCTGACTCAGTAGAACAAAGACAGAATATATGGAATGTAAGTTTGATCTTTTTGTTGCTTAAGAGGACATAAAAATTAAAATTGGCACACATTTCATCTCCCAAAAGAAAAATTTTAAATACCTAGGGTCAATTTTTCAAAGTGATGGAAGAATTGATGGAGATATTACGCATAAAATTAATACTGGTTGGTTAAAATAGAGGGGAGCATCAGGTATTCTTTGTGATAAGAAGATACCATTAAAGTTAAAAGATAAATATTATAGAGTAGCAATTAGACCTGCCATGTTTTATGGTTCTGAGTGTCGGACAGTTAATCATCAACATGTACAAAAGATGTATGTGACAGAAATGAAGATGTTGAGATAGATGAGTGGTCATACAAGAAAAAATCGTATACATAGTGAGGTTAT
This sequence comes from Brasenia schreberi, assembly GCA_036023115.1. Classification (NCBI taxonomy): domain Eukaryota; kingdom Viridiplantae; phylum Streptophyta; class Magnoliopsida; order Nymphaeales; family Cabombaceae; genus Brasenia; species Brasenia schreberi. The sequence goes on from JAYKKT010000066.1 coordinate 13,767,669, forward strand.
TAGAAACAAATTAGGTGTGGCACCAATATAAGATAAAATGAGAGAATATCATTTAAGATGGTTTGAACATATAGAAAGAAGATCAAAAGAAGAACCTTTAAGAAGGTATGAAAAACTAAATTTGGAAAGTAATAAAAGAGATATAGGATGACCGCAAAAGTGTTGGAAAGAAACAATAAAGAATGATCTAGCTTATTGTGAGTTAACTGCTAACATAGCACATGATAGGTCTCTATGGAAACAAAGAATTTATCTAGCTGACCCCATCTAGTATTAGTTGTTGTTGTTGTCGAACAAAAATGAACAAATTCTCCTTGTTGGCTTGTGATTAAGATTTGTGAGGGTGTTCGGCCAAGGGTTTGAGAGATTTGTTTCTCTTGTTACAGGATTGTGTAGGTATTAGACGATCCGTCATGGATAGTATCTCGATCAAACTGCCAAAGCCGTCTAAGTAGGATGTGACATGCTTTCTTGGGAATCACATCACACATCACTTTATCATGATATACCCCATTGACTGAGAAAGGATCTTGGACTTATTCGGTCATGGTAATTGCACTATTGTTATCTAGCTATTGGAGCTTCTAAGGTTGGAGATGCGAGGTGCATACAAGTTGTAGCTTGTTGACCATTTCGATAAGAGCAACATTAATATAGTTGCCGCCATCAATGATAAGCGAGCATACTTTACCTAAGACAATGTACCTGGTATGAAAGATGGATCCCCTTTGATTAATATGTGGTATTGTTTAGGCTTTCATAATTCTTCAAATGATCAAAAGTTCTCCTTCATCTGCATTGACTTCCATTGTTTCTGGATTGAAATCTTCTTCTTTGGATTCATAATTTGGTTCATTAGCCTCAGTTCTAAGAATCATTATCTTCTTGTTTGGGCATTAGGATATAATATGACCTCGCCCAAAGCACTTAAAACACTTAATGTCTTGCATCCTAATAGTTTGCACATGATTCTTGGACGTGTTTATAGAACAAGATTCCTTACTTTGATGATCTTTGGTCAGATTCTATGGATAGCTTCGGTTTGACCCCAAAGTCACACTCATAGGCTGCACAGATCGTCCCCTATTGCTTCCCTTTTAAAGTTATCGTTCTACTTTAATGAATAGTTTGAAAACATCTTCCAAAAACACATAACGATACAATTCCACCAAATCAGTGATTTCTTTATTCAATCTACCCATAAAATGAGCAATCGCCAGTTCCTTGCTCTTGAATACCGCATCAAAGCCTTAGGATTTCAAATTCTTTGATAGAATCTTCAATTCCTAACCCTCTCTATACCAAACTTTGGAGTTTAAGGTACAACTCTTGACTATAATACTCAGGCATAAATCATTTCTTCATCACTCATTTCATATCCCCCAAGAGTTAATATCAGGTTCACCTTTCCTCCATTGTTGTTCCTTAAGATTTTTCCAACACAATTTGGCATAACTTGAAAATTTGAGGGCGACCAACTGCACTTTCCTTGCTTTCGAATAGCTATACAATTCAAAAAAAAATTGTGTGATGAATCTAATCAAGGAATTCTTCTGTTGCACTTGACCCTTTGAAAGAAGAAATATTGATTTTTTTGTTTGTGCTCACCTTCAAACCGATCTTGGTGGTTCAATCTATTTAAGGAGTGTTGCCTTGATGCGAGGTTGGGGAGATCCTCCATGTCCTCCTCTTCTAGGTGGGGCAAATTGCAATCTTGAGCAATTTGACACTCACCTTTTCTAGATGAGCTATTTGCATGACTCATTTTAAATTGGTAGGATTGAAACAAGCACACTTATAGGGTTGGTTGTTAATCTTAATGAAAGCACCAAATGATGTGCTTGTTGTCGAAAACCGAAGAGGATGAAACAAGAACAACAAGTGAGAGGAGAGGTGAAAGTAAGAGTGAACAACCAACGGTCTTGCACTCCGATGCCAAAGCTTAGTTGATGAAATGAAAGAGAAGGGAATACACCACAAAACTTGATTAAGGACTTGATAAGCAACTAAAAACTCGTATTTCACTTGATAGAGCAACAAAAAGTTCTTAGAGATCTGGTAATGATAATTTTATAGCTGGGAACATACGAAAGAGAAGGCAAGAATTTATGCTACCGCCCAATCAACCAGTAGACAAAACATTGTATTAATTTCCTAAACTGGCAGTTAAGATGTCACCCAGTTAGCTAATAGACAACAACTAGTTGTTAGGTAGTTGTAGGAGTGAGATGCCACTTATCCAAGATCTCTATCTAAGTGCTAAGTGGCATGAGTGATGGCTTGGGTGTGCGCTACCTCTTGGCGTCGGGCTCAATAATGGGTAATAGGTCAGTTGATTCGGTGTGGATGTTCATGACAAGAGTTGGACTTGCTTGTATTCAATTCCAAGTTGTTACCTTCTTTATCCTTGTTGATGCTCACATCCTCATACTGCCACGAAGAAAGTAGATCCATACATAATAATGTTCACTCATATTGAGGCACACTCATGCGATGCATCAATGCGGATGAGAAGACAATGTCTAATCATATCCAATAAAACAACATATATTTAATTATTTGAAAGTATTAACAAACATTTCATAATCTCATATATCATTTAAAACAAATAAAATTATCTCTAGTATGTATATGAAAAGGAAACACGTCCACCTACCTGTCGCTTTTATATGGATCTAAAATACAATGGTTTTTTTCTCAGATCACCTTATTTAGTCCATAAATCATGATAAAAACACAATATTAATATTCTACATTCGAATATGGACTTAGTGGTTCAAACCGTGTCGAAATCAAACTTCAAACGATCTCGAAATAGTCCAAAAACTCAATCTGGATCTGTTTGGATCTATCAAGATTCGATTAAAGGTTTGAGTCCAGTTTCTGTCGTTATGTTATGGATTTATCGATAATCGATCTAGATCCAAATTGTGTCACCCTAAGACACATAACAAAGACACTATATATTTGATTTGGCCCAACACAACATGAAAAGAGAGGACACGACATGTCCTACTCGAGCCACCAACAGAGACTAGACTCCCTGATCGTTTTTCGTCAAAGAATCAACGGCATCAAACAGTGGTTCGTAAGATTTTATCGAAGAAAAAAATCAAAACGGAGAAAAGCTCTATTTTACTTCAAACCCGATGAATCTTATTGTTTTTCGATTAGCTCGATATGCCCTCAACGCATAGCTCCCTCGATCTTTTTCTTCCTCGAATTCGTGATCTCCCTCTCTCTCTCTCTCTCTTAAGTTCCTCCCCATTGTGCCTCTCCACAGGCCGATTACCGCATCACAACTGTGGTGGCCTCAGGCCACGCCAGTCGCTCCGTGATAGGGACCCAAGGCCGGGTCTCATGCGAGTCCGAGTCAGGCCCAGTACAAACTGATTCGACCCGGCATCACACCATGTGACCCCGTTTTTTTAGTGCGCTCAAGAAAGGCGTGTGTTTGAAACATGCATTTTTTTGCCTTGGTAAATAAACACTCAGAGATTATTAAAAAAAAACTTCTTATTTAACCCATGACCCTGCAGCACCTGATGCGCACACAAGCACGACATGCATAAAAGAAAAAAAAATTAAGATAGCATCTACTAAATACGAGAAAATGCTATAGATCAATCACTGTCACGAAGACGGACGACTAGGCTCTGGCATATCATGCATGACAGGTGTCCCTTTATTAGATCCCAGCCGTTCACACGCCTTCATCTCGACAATTTGATGCTGGAACGAATCTCAGCCGTCCAGATGGAAACTTTAACGGCTAAGATCTGATCAAGGTACATCATCATATATCATATCACACAGTTTTCTTTCTTTTTTTTTCTTTCCTCCACGACTTCAAGACGTATAAACTCCGAAGAAATACAAACACCAACAGGCCACCAGCACCACCGCGATGAGGGGTTAGCTTCGGTCAGACAACGGGGTGTCGTTGGTGCAACGGGAAGTGTTGGCCATGAGCTCCCTAGCCCTCTGATCGAGCACAGAAATGAGCTCACGCATGCTAGCCATGAACTCTTCAAGCTGTTCCGCATTAAGCTCCTTGATATCGGAGTCCCAAAAGAAGCCGAACCGTGTTTGCGCGTGCACCCGCTGGAACTCACCCTGCAACTCATTGCGCCGCCGCTTCTCGGTCGTGATCTCTTGCAGCAGAGAGTCATGGAGAGCCTGCAGCCGCTGGATGGAGGTGGACCGCTGTGTGTCCGGGCCGAGCGGCAGCGAGGCAGAGCCAGGGTCGAGGAGACGGTCAAGGACCGCCTCTAGGGAAGGGTGGCCATAAGAAAAGGCCTTTCCGCCCGGCGAGAAGGCAATGATGGCCACCGACGAGCCGCAGAGGATGCAGAGCTCACCAGCTTTCTTGATAAGCCCGTTGCGTCGCTTCGAGAAGCATACCTGGCGTGACTCCTCGTTCGATATCCTCTTTATCTCGATTCTCTGACGGCCTGCCCTGGCCTTATTAAACTTGGTGCTCTTTGGCATTTTACCGGCGAAGTGGTTGAAACAGGTAGAAGATAGTCGAAGTTGATCGGGAAAGGGAGTATGCGAAAAGATGTGTGTGGCTGATGCGCAATATAATAAGAGCGGTTGCTGCATATGGTTATATTTATACATATTTTTGCATGCTATTTTAGAAAGTTAATGTAAACGATTTGATTTTGAGTTAATCCCTAGCCTGGCAAAGTCCTTATTTCGTGCCATAATCCTTTGAAGAGTGATTGAGTTGGGCATGAATTTTCTATAAGATTATGGGGGTTGTTCAGATGACACCAAGTCCGAAAAGGAAAAGAATATCTATCTTCAAATCACAACCACTGATAGCGTTTCTTTGCATTTGCTGACTTAAGAGGATGGCCACATCGTTTCAAATAAACCTAGATGCCCCGAATCACCAAAATCAGTCGTGGATTTGCACATATATATATATATATATATATATATATATATATATATATATATATATATATATATATATGTAGCCCACAGCAGAACTGTGAACTATTTCGCCTCACCTCAACAGGTTCCTAGACCTGTCATTGACCAAACAAAAAGGTAGCAAACGGCTCTTTTGGTTTTGACTGAATTACTCTAAAAAATTGGGTGTTGTATCATGCTTCAAATGGATTCATCGTGGTTGAAATGCACGTCAAGATGGCTATAGCACAAGGAGTTGTGGCCTCCTGGCTTGGGGTCGACCCGAATGAACTTTCAAGTAGAAGGGTCTTGAGAGTTAATTGTACGCATGCTTGGTTTTCAAGTAGAAACAAGCAACAAAACTGTACCATGAAATGACAGTATTCAAATAGTGCTCAATCAAAGAGTTCTTTCGAACTTAGCCAATCGAAGATTGTCTAACTCTTCGTCACCATTCTAACACAGATGAATATATGACAGAGAAATTGTGAACCGTACTTAGCATACTGAGTCAATTGCAGATAGTTTTGTTCAAGTCTGTTTCTTTAGAAGTTTCTGCACTTAAACTTCTAATATGGATCCATATGTTGGGCTGCATGGCCAAATCTAATGGAACCGAGTGATTTGTAATTCCTTCGCTCCATTTGGGAATTTTCTACCTTTAAATTAAAAACTTTTTATATTTGAATCTAAAATTAGCATAAGAAAACCTTTAACCTTAATTACCTTACACTATGGAGAAATCTAGACTAGCAAATCTTCCATATTCAAACAGGATACTTGAGTAGATTCAAAAAAGCAAGAAATGGAAAAGTATAGTTTTGTGAAATAAAGAAGAATAAAGGATTGGAGGGCCAATACAGGATAGATTAATTGGCAATGGTTAATGGTTCCTACAATAGGTGGCAATTTTTTTGTGGTTCAAAAATGATATTTTCTTGAAGAATAATTTTGTAAAATATTTAGTCCTCATAAAGATTCTTAATAAGAAAATCATGTAATTAGTACTTAAGAGATCGTCACTGAACCTTTCGTTCTACCAACTTTCTTGCACGAACCTATCCAAATCTATCGTGGAACGATACCATATTATCTAAAAATTAATGCCTTAAAGGTGCGTAGATGCACTCTTTTTTGGCATTGTATCAAATAGGTTTTGGATTACCAGAAAAATATTTTGAGCTTACATGACGAGCAATAGCTCACCTGGCTAGGGGGCAACTCACAAGTTGGAACGTTATGAGCTCGATACCTGGGCATAGCCTCCCGTTAAATCTCAAAAGAAAAAACGTTTTGATGTTGATAGCATCACCTTATTGTAAATTTATCACACAAACTTAACAATAAAAAGTTATGGCAATGAAAAGCTCAAAATATATTTACAATATATGGTTTAAAAATAAATATTAATATATTTGCACACTACAACAACAATAACTAAGCCTTTTTCCATATCAGATGGAGTTGGCTATATGAATTCTTTGTTTCCACATGACCCTATCATGTGTCATAGTTAACTTAATATAAACTACATTATTCTTTATTGTTTCTTTTCAATACTTTTGTGGTTGTTCTCTTTCTCTTTTAACATTTTCACAATCTAGTTTTTCATATATTCTTACTGTAGCATTATTGGGTCGTCTTTCTATATCCATAATATATTTGCACGTTGATTGCAAAATATTTTAGAGATTGACCAAAAGAGAAAATTTGTTTAAACTTCACCTAGTTGATGATTTTCACCATCACACCTAAATAATTCATATTGTTAAAATCACACCTAAAGATTTAGTGAAGCTTTAGAAAAGCATCTAACTTTTTAATATTATCAAAAAGCGAACTTAATTTTTGCATAGGCTAATCAAAAAGGTCCATCGAGCAACCTCTTTTTCTTTTTCTCCTTTTGTGAAATACACCACCGGTATTTGGAATCTCCAAGGACCATGAGCCAAGTGAGCCCACTAGGGTTGAAGCTCTCCCAATGTTGATTTTCTCCACTCACAAGGCTAGAGCCAGAGACTTTGCTTAAGGAGAACAAATGCTGAAACACTTGAACCAGCCAAGCATTGGCATTGAGTAGCCTCTTTTGAGATGTATAAAATTTTGCACTTTCAAAGTTTCCTAGTGATAAATAACCTTTTGGGGGTAGATTTATGAACTCAGCAACTAAGCGTTTTAGAGGGCAATATCAACCAAGCCAACACGGTTGTCATAACTGAAGACGGAATGTTTATTTCAACTTGATACAAAATTATAGGGTCCTCCATAATAATATTCAAAAGTTAGGTACTTTTTTTAAAATTCGCCAATTTATCAGGTGTCATTGTTCACTTTTTATCGCTGCCAGCCCTTCTTCAAAATTTCCCACTTAGGACATACTCTATTTCACTGAAAGGCTCCATATACCTGTTATTTCCCAATACACGTCCTTAAATAATGAACCAAGTGAAAACTTTAGTTTTTCGGTACAAGCGCCCTTGTGAAAATAAAGTTCTTTTTCCATGAGACCCCTTCTTCCATTTTTTTTGTTTTTCTTTCTGGTAAAATGGAAAGGCCGAATCAGATGCATGCACTGGGAATTGAACTCGTGACCATTAACTTGTGAGCCGACACCCTAGCCTGGTGAGCTATTGATGCATCCTTTCATTCTTAACCATGCGCAAGCTTCTTCTTTGCCTGTTTGGTGAATCTTAGAAAAGTCTTACCTTTTCAAACATGAGTCTTCTTTACTTATTTGAAAAAAAATAGAAAACATCAACCTTTTTAAGTCCTCGAGAAATTATATTCAAAATACAACGTGCTACGATATGTACGATACATTTACAATAAGTCTTGATTAGAACAAGTGGCCACTAAACAACGTATCGCTCCATATCACTATAATGTGTGATGCTTTGACACTGATCATGAAACAAAATTTTATCAATTATCGATTCACAACAATAGAAGCACAACACAACGAGTAGTAGCTCACCAAGCTAAGGTGCAGTCTCACGGCTCATGAGTGATGCAGGATACCAAGCATTGATTATAATAAATTCAAGAATAAAGTTCCAAGAGAAGAATTAAGAGTTAAAGATTTTCAAGTGCACAGTTAATGTGTGTAGAGTTCGAAGTACATAGTTAATATCTATTGCAGTCTCAAGTGCACGGTTAATATTTATGGAATTCCCAAGTCAGTTAATAGTAGTGGAATTCCTCTTTTAGAGTCTTAAAAGGAGAGATTTCTGTAGAAAAGGTTTTGATTGTTTTCTTTCTAAGTTTTATTACTTTTCTTTTCAACTAGTGAATGATATCACTATTGCACCACTTACACGACATCAAGTCAGCCAACCACACGTGTTATGCATCAGTTGGTACCAAAGTCTCATCTTGATTTAGCAAGCAGTCCCTTTCATTTTACATGAAGCAGTGAATCTTCATGAAAGTTGTAGAGCGTTCAATGAACAAAATGAATGCTTACAATAAATCATGAGAAGGTTCCATCAATTAGCTGACATGATTCGTAGCATCCAAGGGTGAAATCGAGTATTGAATATAAATGCCCAGATGGAGGAAAGAAGAGGTGCAAATCAACAATGAAGAAAGCATCCATTAGAAGCATAAAGTAATTTGGGGAAGAGACAGAAATGGATGTCAGGCCATTTCCAAGAAGGCCTAGTGCAGTCTTGCTTAGGATACCCATTTAGTAAGCTCATCTCGATAACACTCCCAAAGATGAAGACTATGAAAATATGTAGCCAAGAAATAGAGACATCATGAGAAATATAAGCTTAAAGCTAATATCCCCACCTTTAATGGTTGCAGTAGATATAGAGCAATTCATAATCTGATTATATGAAGTTGATAATTTCTTTGAGATTATGAATATTACTCCAAAAAAAAAGGTTCCACTTGTGGCCTACAAATTAGAGGGACTAGTAGGAGCTTGATGGCATTCGTATCAAGAAGAATTGTGCATCAAAAGTCAACCTGGAGTTGCTCTACTCGAGAATAGATTTCTTCCTTTTTGATCATGAACAAATTTTATTTGAGCAATATCAAAACTATTCATAGTAGACTCGTTCATTCTTCAGCTATACAAAAGAATTTCTTAGACTATAAGTTTGTTGTCAATTGAGAGACTTACAACCAGTAAGTATAGAGGTATATTAATGGACTAAATGACAACATTCAAGATCAATTGTTCATGCAAACAATGTGGATGAGTGATCAAGATTAAAATTTGGCACTAAGAACTAAAATAATATTAAAGGAGAAGAAGACATTAAAGGACACCAATAGTTCGAGAATTAAAGACTCTTTTAAGGAGTACCAACAAAACTGATATCTCCAAGAATGTTAAAGATAAAGGAACTGAAATAAAAAATTTTGAAGCCAAAAGAAAGAAAGGAGCATCCAAAAGAATTTGGTGTTTCAAGTGTAATGACATAGAGCATCACTCAAGTGATTGCTCAAAACAAAAATTCGTAATGTCACAAAACTATCCAATGATAAAGACCAAAATACAAAGGTATAAAAATCAACCTTTGAATTAGATGTATGTAAAGAAGGAGAGAAAGTGTTTTGTGTAGTCAAGAAACTTATGTTCTTCCCAACTCAACTTTATGCGTCATAAAGAAAAAAAAATTTAAGAAAAATGTTCAGTTGTGAGAAATATTTGTAAGCTAATTATTGATAGTTATAGTTGCAAGAATCTTGTTTCTCTTGGTGGAAAATTTGAAGTTCTTAACTTAGTCTCATTCAAATCCTTATAGTATTGGTTAGATCAAGAAGAGCCCAAGCATAAAATTATTATACAATACAAGTTGTCACTCCCCCACTTTCTTCCATTTTGGATCACCTCTAGAAAATATTTAAAGACAAACGTGTTATGTGATGTGGTGGAGATGGATGCTTGCCATATCCTACTTGAGAGACCATGACAATATGATGTGGATGCAACATATAGGAGAAGAGATAACTCCTACTCGTTTATTTGAGATATGCGAAAAATCGTGATCTTACCTAATCAACTAGGAGGGAACACTCTTAAAGAGGAAGAGAAGACACTATTCATTATTGCATACACAAAACTTGAGTTTGAGAAAGGCATGAAAGAAACAAACACATGCACCATCCTAGTAATCAATGGCAAAGTGCAATATGAAACTATTATCCCAGCAGAAGTATATAACTTGATCTCTAAGTATAATGATATTTTTAGAGAATCAAACAATTTGCTGCTCATAAGGAATATTCAGTATTGGATCAATCTTATCTCAAGAACAAATTTACCTAATTTACCACGATAAGTCCAAAAGATGTCTCATTATGAAGGAGAAAAATGAAGGAACTTTTAAAAGAGGTCACATTCAAGAAAGTATTAGCCCTCGCACAATGCATGCATTACTTACATCAAAGAAGGATGGGACTTGAAGGATGTATGTGGACAACATAGCTATAAACAAAATTAACATTAGATATCATTTTTTAATCCCATGCCGTGATGTTATGTTGGATCAACTAAGCAGTGCAAAATATTCACTGAGTAAACCTAAGAAGTGGCCACCACCATATTTGAATCAGGCTTGGAGATAAGTAGAAGGCTTCATTTAAGACTAAAGATGTGGTCTCTCCAATGCCACTAGCAATTTTATGCATATGATGAACCATGTACTTCAGCCTAACATTTTGAGCATATCAAAAAGGTGTTTCTTGTATTAAGAAAGAATGAATTATAGGTAAATCTAAAGTAGTATGTTTTTATGCAAACTCGATTACTTTTTTTGGATTTTGTTATTAGTAGTGAAAGAGTCCACATTGATGAAACAAAAGTGAACCCTATTTGAGAATGGCCAACTCTCAAATATGTTATTGATGTAGCAAGCTTTTGTCATAGGTTTATCAAAGATCTCAACACTATTATGGTACTACTATTAACTGAATGTCTAAAGAAAGGGAACTTTCGTTGGACTGAAGAAGTAAAAGAAGGCTTTAATTTGATAACAATAAGCTTTCTATTGCCCATGTTTTGGTACTACCATATTTAACTAAAACATTTGAACTAGACACTGGCATGAGTGCTATGGGAATTGGAGTTATGTTATCTCAACAAAGATGGTCAATCCCTTTCTTTGGTGAGAAGTTAAGTGAAGCTCGACAAAGGTGGAATACATACTAACAAAAGTTGTATGATATCTTTAGAGCACTCAAGATGTGTGTCATACTTGCTACCCAAGGAGTTCATTGTTGCCTCTAACTATCAAACCTTGAAATACTTTAGAAATCAGAAACATGTGGATCATATCTTGGTGTGATGGGCAAATTATTTGGAAAAGTTCAACTATGTGATTGTGCACAAATCTAGAATTTCCAATCAAGTAGTTGATGCTCTCGGTGTGCATTAGATAAGATTAAATAAATTGAAATTACATAATTAAAAGAGTACGATAAGATGGCTCTGGTGTTGTCAACAGACTGAATGTTGCCGCCACCTGCTCTTTCTTATTCTTTGTCTTCATACAAAAAACAATTACAACAGCTAGGGTTTTCACCATTTAAATAACAATGTGACAATCAATTTCGATATGTTTGATTCTTTCATGAAACAAAGGATTTGAGGCATATGTGAAGAAGCTTGACTTGATTATCACATCATAGTTTCATTTACGATGGTGAACACTTCTCAGACTTCAATTCATGAAGAAGTTGTTTTACCCGCATATAATTTCACAAGTAACCATAGCCATAGCGTGTATTAAACTACGCACTTGATCAGCGACAACATTTTGCTTTTTACTTTTCCATGAAGCAAGATTACCACCAATGAGGACACAATATCTCTATGTGAAGTAGACCTCCTATCAACAAGGAGAACCCTTGACCCGATCGGCGTCTGAATACTGCCCCAATTATTGAGAGTATTCCTTTATCTTCATTGTAGTAACATCCTTGACCTGGAGCATTCTTAATGTATCGTCGGAATTCTTATCATTGCATTCAATGATCAACTGTGTGGTGATTGCATGAATTGACTTAGCTGATGAAGATCTTGCTTTAGCCTTTGAATTTCCTCAAAATAATCTCCTGTTACAATAATCTCATCAACATATACCAGTAACAATGTAAACTTTTCTCCCATTTTAAAGAATAATATGTGGTCACTCACAATCTTTTGATAACCCAATTATATAATACTATTGCTAAATTTCTCAAACTAAGCTCTAGGAGACCTTTCCTTCTTGCTGGGGATTATCCTCTACAAGAGAATAATCTTCATTTGTAGCATCATTCATAATGTTCAATGGAAAAACAATATCTTCAAAAGTAGACTTCAACATGTCAAAAGAATTTTGAAAGAAGGAAGAGGTTTCAAAGAATGTTATATCCATAGAGATATATTTCTTGTGATAGTTGGGGTCGTAGCAAATATATATTTTCTTTTCACAAGAATATCTAATAAAGACACATTTAATCGCCCTTGGATCCAGTTTATCTCAAAATTGATTATATATATGAACATAGCAAACAATCAAGAAATAAGATGAAAATGATTAGTTTTAGGTTTAATTAAGTTAAAATGAGACTTTCCATCAAGGACAACAGAAAGAAGTCTATTCATGAGATATACTATTGTAAGTATAGCTTTAGTTCAGAAATATTTAGTAACACAATGTTCAAGAAGTAAGGTTCGAGTGATTTCCAAAATGTGTCAGTTTTTTCTTTCAGCAACTCTATTTTGTTGTGGAGTAGTACACACATGATGTCTGATGAAGAATACTATAAATTTTAAGATACGACTCCAATTGAGAATTATAGAATTCACCACCATTATTAGATCTAAGGATCATAATAGTATACCCAAATTAAGTCTTAATTACACTATGAATCATAAGAAAAATAGATGAGACTTTTGATTTAGATTTCATGAGATAAACAAATGTAAGTCTATAATAATCATCAATGAAAGTAACAAAATATTTAAAATTTCCCAAAGAAGGTATCAAACAAGGGCTCCATATATCTGAATGAATTAACTCAAATGGAGTAGATGACTTGGAATCACTACTAGAAAAGGAAATTCTATAATATTTAGCTCTCTAACAAACATCACATTCAATAACCAAATCTCTTGGGATTACAAAAGGGACAAACTCTCATTTTAGACACAAGTAAATGGCCTAAATGACTATGGCAAAGTCTTATTTTTTCTTCTGCATTTGTGGTAGTTAAATGCTCTTCTCTATATGGAAGTAGCTGGTCTAGAAATTAGGTAGAGTCAATTCCTTAGTTCACCATATCTAAAGATTTTTCCCATCCTCAGATCCAGAAAAACACATTCAGATGGAGAAAACCAATTCATATCCCTAACCAAGAAACTTACTGAAAGTAGATTCATAAGAAAATTATGAATATATATCACAGAATTAAGTTTAAGACTTTTCTCTTGAATTACACTATTTCCTTTCATTAGAATCAAGAAACCATTTGCCACCTTTACGTACTAAGATTTTAGAGTAACTACCATATGATCGATAGCTCTTGAGTCAATTACCCAATAATTTGAACATGTAGAATTTTTAAAGAAAAGTTATCACTGATACTATAGAAAGTAGGAGGACTTAATTCAGTCTTTGAAATAGATGTTGAAGGCTGATAGCGCAATCATGTTTCTATTTCTGTAAGTTGCTTCTTCAACTCTCTCATTTCATTAATAGGATTTAGTTTAGTTCTTTTTTCTGAAGTAGCTGCCACATTGCTGCCATAGTCTTTATATTTTGTAGGTTTTCTAATAATTTTCCAATAATATTCTCGTATGTGTCTCCTCTTCTTACAATGGGTACACTATAGCTTGTTCTTATCTTCATAATTGTGAAATCTTCCTCTTTCTCAACCTCTAATTGAATATCTTCCTCTTTGATAATTCATTTGACCTTTACCAATGAATGCAGATTTCTCGGTTTGTATTTGTTCTCCTTTCTCTAAGTATTTTCGATCTTCTTCTCTTAATAAGAGAGAATAAATTATTCCTAGAGATGACAACTCTTCTTTACTTAGGATATTGAGCTTAATTGATTCATATTCGGATGAGATTCCTTAGAGTAAATCAAATACTTTTCAAATTTCACCATCTATTGTTCTCTCCCTTACAAGCGCAGATGCTTGAACGTCTTCACCAATCACCGTTGTTTCTTTCAATATAGCTCTGATACCATGTGTATTAGATAAGATGAAATAAACTAAGGAGGGGATTTCAGCTAAAGGGGACTTGACCTACAATGGGTGCTAGTCCTGAACATGATCAGAATGTATGCATGCATGGTGTGGGTGATGCAAATAGAGTGTGAGATTTTAGAGACTCAGTTAAGAGATGAATGAACTTAGGGAGAGTCTATGAAGGTTGGCTGCTCCAAGTAAGATAATCCCATGTCATTTTGATATTTCGGGTTTTCAAAATTCATTTTCAAAAGAAACTCCTTTTAGTTTCTATAAAAAAGGACTTCTGATTTTTCATATTTCCCCTCATTTGGGTTTTAATACCCATTACTACGTAGAGGTTTTGTAAGAAATTTTGAAAAACATTTCAAAATTTCATTTCTTACACAACAAAGTCTAATTCTCAAACAAAATGAAATCTAACTAAGTAGATTCTATTCCTACTTTAGAATTTTCATGGATAAACCTTTCTCCATTGGGATAAGCTGTAGGGATTTAGGAAAGAGTTACCATGGTCTCTTCTGAAGAGTCCCGTGGTTTAAGGCAAAGCGATGGAAAATTGCTCTCTTTTTTTGAGCTTTGACTTTTCTTTTTCTATCTTTTTTTTCTTTTTCTATTCAAAGAGAAGATCTCTTTCGGAGGAATTTTTGTATTCCCTCTTTTATTTGAAGGGAAGACCTCTTTTTAGAGCAGTTTTTGTATTATCTTTTCTTTCTTTCTTTTTTTTTTATTCAAAGAGAAGACCTCTTTCGGAGAAATTTTTGTATTCCCTCTTTCTATTTGAACAGAAGACCTCTTTTTGGAGGAGTTTTTGTATTCTCTTTTTTTTTTGAATTTTGCCAATTTTCCTTTTGGAGAGAGAAGTAAAATGGAGGAAAAACTTATCCCTTTGACTACTCGATTCAACGAAGATCATCCCATTTCTTAATTGCATCTACCATTTGAAAATATTTTGCTATATTGAACAAGGCTTCATTTTGTAAGTCAAAGATTTTTGAAATATTACCAAATGATTTTTGAAAACTCTACCTTTTATAAAGCATTGATTCCCTTATTCAGGATCATACGATCAACCTTGATCCTTCTGTCAAGAAGTTCAAAGGAGAATCCATTTTAAAATCTTTTTGAAAGAAATTAAACATAGACCCTATACATAATATTTTTTTAAGTATGGGGCATTGATAGGGTCTACTAAATTTTTGCCCTCGACATCAACCAATATGCATGATCGATTTTTTGTTGCCCCTTTTATGACATGGAGACATTCCCACTTGGGCTGCCACCTTTTTGGGCCTCTTTGGGTGAATGAAGTGCATGTGATGCATGGCATGTGAAAATGTATTCCATATGATATGATGGAGATACATGCTTTATGAGATGATGAATATATTCAGTCTCCATGAAAGGTGTTTAGGGAATGCATTCTACATGCCCCTAGTTTGGTGGAGATGGGTCCTATGTTATCAAATGCCCACATGGTGAAGGGCCATGGGCTCATAATGGAATGCAAGGTGGATGATGGGATATGAATGGCATGTCCATGCACTTGACATTAATAACATTTCTAAACATGATCATGACAATCTTGCTTAAGGGTGGACCAAAAATAACCAGCCCTAAGTATCTTCATGGCCATCATATTTGCATTAACATGCTCTCTACATTCTCCATCATGGAATTCATGCATTATGGTCCTAACCTCATCAAGGTCTACACATCTCAACAGGATGATGGTAAAACTCTTTTTATAAAGAATTCCTCCCAAAATCATATATCGGGTTGAAATTTTTCGAATAAAAGCTTTATCTTTAGGAGAAGCAAATTAGGGAAATCCTTCATTTTCTAAAAAGTTTTTAATGTCTTGAAAACAAGGTTTTTCATTTGAATTTTGGTCATTTTCGTAAATCTCCAAATCGTGGGTGGATGGAGTAGGTGAGTGCCAAATTTCTAAGAATTGGGTTCCCATAGTGGGGTCGACCCTTAGAGATAAGCCTAGAGATGAGAGGGCACCTGCTATGGTGTTGTCCTCTCTACCTATGTGGGTGAGTGTGCATGACTTGAAGGAATCGACCAATTGAGTGATCAATTAGTGGTATGGTATGAGTTTTTCATTTTTGACTTGCCAAATTTTGAAACTTGGTATATAACAAGCATAGAATCTCTAAAGACTTCAATACATGATACCCCTAGATTTTTCAAAATTTTTAGGCCTTGTATGAGTGCTTCATACTCGGCCACATTATTTGAACATTCAAAATCTAGTTGAATGGCAATGGGGATCTCTCCCTTTTCAGGGGATATGAGGATGACTCCTACACCTGTCCTTCTTTTATTCTTTTTCCCATCAAAATATATTTTTCATACTTGATTTTCATCAAAATAGTTTGCTAAAATATGGTTTTAAAATTCATTTGCAAATATGCCTTCATCGGGCATTTCATCAAGTATGTGATATGTATCCTCAAGAGGCAATTCGGCCACATGATCGGCTAGGGCTTGTCCCTTAATGGAGTTTTGATGATAAAACTTTAAATCATACTCCATTAAGAGGAGCTGCCATTTACCTAGCCTACCCGTTAGGATAGGTTTTTCAAACAAGTGCTTTATTGGATCAAGCTTAGACACCATCCAAATTTCATGATCTAGGAAATAATGTCTAAACTTTTGGCAAGCCCATACCAAGGCCAAGCATGTTTTCTCCATAGCTATAATTTCTTTCATATGCCAATAGAGTTTTCGAAATATAGTAAATAACATACTCCTTAAGGCTATCATCCTCATATTGAGCAAGTAAAGCACCCAATGCATTCATATGAATGGAAATATAAAGCAATAAAGGTTTTCCTTGCTTTAGAGGTTTTAAAATCAGAGGATTTATCAAATAAGTTTTTACTCTTTCAAAAGCTTTTTGGCAATCGGCATCCCATTCGAATTTAACCCCTTTTCTTAAAAGCCTATTGAAAGGTTCACATCTTGTTGCTAAATTGGAGATAAATCTCCTAATGGCTTGGAGTAGACCTTGGAGGCTTCGGATTTTGGTCAAGTTGGAGGGATGTGTGTAAGTCCGGGTAAGTGCTGCTCTAACTTGTTTCTTCCACATCTCTTCTTCATATTCAATTCAAAAGGGGTATTAATGGAGCTTTGTCTCTCCCCATGATGTAATAGAAGTAGATGTTGCTGAAATTTCCCTTTCTTTCGATTGTGCACTCTATGTGTTTGAGTTCTTGATTCTACCTCTCTATATTCTATAAACACTCTATATTCTCTAATCCCCTCTATACTTAAGCTATTAAGTATATTTTAATTCATTTCTCTTCATCAATTTAATTCATAATGTAGTGTTGTTGCAATTCTAATTCGTGTGAGTTTGCATCACGTATATTACAAAAACCTAAAATCTGGTTTTTTTATCATCTCTATATATGTTGCTTGCTTGATTTTTAATTCATGACCTCTACTCCAATTATTGCAAAACTTTGCACACTTCTTCTACATACATAAACCCACTCCTAATAAAATTTGATAGAATTTTAGGGCCGTTCAACATCATAATTAAAATTGTACAAAATCAGGAAAGTTCTTATAAATTGTTTGTCCAACCAGTTTTCCTGCAATAGAGCCTGGGTATTCATCCTATAACTCTATCTGTGGGTATCCAAAATCAATGATTTTTAGTTTATTGGAAAGCTGACTTCCATAGATTTCCAACAAAACTAAATTCATTAAATTTGGAACTCTTAAAACTGAGATACAGACTCATCTTTGAGTCTCTATATTTCTGTGACAGAATAGTTCTAGATGCCTGAGTAGAGGCATTTCCCAAATTTAATTCTTTAATAGTACAACTCTGAATCATAATCTGAAAAATGTCCAACACTCTCCACTTCTCAGGCTTACCCTGTAAAATTTTGATAGTTTTTAGAGGTGTGTAAGACATTTAAAAAGATTCGGGAAACATGTCCGAAAAATATAGTTTTCTATTTTTCAGAACTTGTTCATTTTAAAACTTGAAATCAAGTGTACTTGTTTTCCATTCTTAACACCTTTGCTTTTCACGTGAATTTGGAAGTCTCACCTATCTAGTTGGAATCCCTAAGAGCTTAGACTGACCCTTAAGCATCGGTTCAAAAAGGTCTAATGCGAAAAGAGCCCACTTAGCTACAATCGCCCGTCAGATTTAATTTTTGTTAGTTTTTAGAAAACTAGTTGACACGCTCGCGCATCAAGTAGAGTTGAGAGTTTCATTTCTAGTCCCTACATAGCCTTGGAGTGAAAATTTCATATCTATAGAATTGGCACACCCGATGGGACTCGAGTCTTTTGGGATTCCAAGTTTAGGTGAACTTTTCCAATTCCAATCTTTTAAAATCATGGTGTTAATAACTCTTTTTGTGCACAAGCTGATTTTGAAACAATGTCAAGTATAGATGATTCATTTGAAAATAAGCCAATGAAATCCTCATATTGGTTTTCCAAAAGCTCAAAGGAATCATCTAAAACCCGAGATGAAGAGCTTGCTTCTCTAAGGGAAATAATGAGGGAAATAGAGAAAAAAATCGATGCCCTAAGCCAAAAGGCCAAGGTACATCGATCCCATGAAAATTCATCTCAGGTGCATAGAGAGAAAAAGCAAACCCAAAAAACCAAATTGAGCACAAAATCTGATGAAGGAAATAAGGCTTCAAATGTAGCAAGTGTTGAGATTGAATCATCTAACCTTGCCCATCCTCCAAGCACCCCGTTTTCCATTGAAAAACCAAAAAAGATTTTTTATGTTTCGAAAGATAAAAAAAATTAGAAAATCTTCTAAAATCAAAAATTGAAATTCCGAAAGTTGAAAGTGAAGTCCACATTTCTAAGCACATGAATAGAGTGGGGCATGAGATTCACTTCACTCCAAATGTTTCACAAACATTCGCTCCGATGGGTTCCAATTCCTTGAGCATCACCTCACATACCTCACATGTTTCACGGGAGAATGAGTGTTGCACACACGTAGGCTTGGAGGATGAAATCCAAGACCTTGCAAAGCAATGGGAGCTCAATGCCGTTTATGAGCTAGAGCAATCTAAGGATGCCTGCAAGGATGCTTGCTCTCACCATGAAAAGGTAGACAAACTTGAAAAAGGTATGTCCGAAACTCATTCCCATATAAACTCCCTACTCGATCCTCTCCTTTTTAGTGTAGGATCGGCAATTCATTCATATTCATTGGATGCATCGAATCACACTCATACACCCACATACTCACAAAATGTGCCCAAGGATATGGATTTTCAAGGTGCGCCAAACGTCCTGCACCAAGAAAAGAAATTTCAAAAAGAAAAACAAAATAAAGTTAAAAATATGGTAGACATGGTTACTCCTAAGGCATGGATCGACATCCTAGGTACACCTAACCCTACCATGTATAAACAAGTCTCCTGGAGCCTAGGTTTGTATCATGAACCCGAACCTACGACCATGAGTTTTCTCAACATCCCTAAACTCACCAAGGGACCAATCATGGTTTTCCTTGGAATCCATACCCTCATAAATTGCAAGGAATCAAGCATGTTTTCCCTTTGCACTCAAATAAACACAAGTCATCCACCACTAGGAGCACATTGGGTTGCACCTAGGGACCATGCCAAAACCGTCCACCTCTTGGGAGAGCTTAAGCCAAAACCTCTCAAGTCAGTCACTCCTAGGGTCATGTGGAAGCCCAAGTCTTCCACCACCCATATTCCCAAGACCCTAGCCAAGTCTAAACGTGTGTACATACATGACATGGACGATGCCATGTTCCAAGGCCACCCATTATATAAAACATTTTCAAAGCTCAAGAAGCCTTGGAACATGATGTTGAATATGGAATACACATCTTACCAAGGTCTAGGAGCCCATAGCCAAGGTAGGCTAGAACCAATCTTACCTAGTCCTAACCCAAGTCGACATGGTTTATGCTACATCCCATCCATACCTCCTGAGCCACCACCTAAGACCACTTGGGTCAAGGGTGCCCTAGAACCCACTAACACGGAGACCTATGGCTTAGACCTCTTATTTAGAGTCTAATTCATGGTGTATTCTTTGTAGGTTTGATGGAAGATCCCTCTTTAGAAAAAAATCCAAAAAATTATATATTTGGAAAAAACAAATTTTTTTTTGGAAAACTCCCAAAACCCAAAAGCATTTGAAAAATCTAAAAATTCTAAAAAGGAAATTGTTTATATTCATTCTCCTATTCTTTATTTGGAAAAAGCTTAAAAAAGAAAGTCTTTTATATTGATCCTTCTAGTTTTTGAAAAAGATAAAAAGATTGAAAAATTTGAAATTACCAAAAATATTGACCATGTACAAAGCCCATTTTCGATTTCTTCCAAGATTGTATATATTCCCAAACCAAAATCGTCCAAGATTATCATGCACGACACCCCTCTCTTGCCTAGCACTTCCCTAAAAATTAAAGTGCTTGAGAATTATTAAAGCAAGGAGGAAGATCCCCTCATACATGAGGAAGATGAAGCCTTCGAGCTTCCTGAATTTCATAGAATCCTTGACTTGAAAAAACCTTTAAATTCCGTACGAGTAGATTTTTAGGGTGAGAGTCTAACCTAAGATGTGTAGAAATAGGTACATGTTTGCATGAGCATGAAAGAGCATCATTCATTGCATTTTTTTGAAATCCTATATTTGCATGGACCTATAAAGACATGTCGGGTTTAGACCCTAGAATTATAGAATATTATCTACCCTTAGAACCCAATGTGAAACCCATTAAGCAAAAGCGTAGGAAAGGGTTCATGGTAAGCCAAAGGGGCATTGAAGTCGACCCCTCTAAAGGATGATTTATATTCTCAAGAATAATTCGGGAAGTAAATAAAAAAGGATGTTTTTCTTCTTTGCCATTATCCAAATAAATTTGGATTAGAGGGGCATCTGTAAACACCCTAAATAAAAAATTTTCCTAACACTCCCAATTTCAAAAATTCAAATGATTTAAAACCTTTTTAAATGAAAAGTTCAAATCTTTTAAAAATATTTCAAATTAAAGGTTTTAAATTAAAGTTAAAAAAGCCCAAATGATTCGATCAAATCAAGCAAACAAGTAGGGCCCAATTCAATCCAAGATCGAGCTCAAGCCCGAAAGCAAAGGAGAGGATCAAATCAAAAGCACATCTTCACCAACAAATCAAATTAAATGGGCCAACATCAAGGCAACTCGAGTTGGTTATTAAATCAAATCAAGGATTCGTTTGGATCAAATACAATCTTGGGACAAGGATTAGTCGACTTATGTAAATTGAAAATGGTTGAGCTTAGGGGTTGATTCTAAAGGTTTATCAAATGTATATCCAGCCCACATATCAACACAAATCAAGCAAAGTAAAGAAGAGCCATCAAGCAAGGTTGATTAAGGCCTTAAAACAAGCTTAGCCGAATGCCTTCCAAGTCCAATCGACTAGGACCAGGGCATGGGACTCAAGGCTAAACCAGCATACATGGGGCTGGTCCACTTTTGACCACATTTAACCACAAAGGACCACCAATGCCATGTGATTTGATGGGCCTTGGGGCTGAGTTTCAACCCTTGGGTCACCCGCTCTAAGGCAGGGCTTAGAAGAGCCCCACCTTGGCCTATAAATTGAGGCCAAGGGTGGGGGGAGGGGCGTGAAGCAATCTTTGGAGAGACTTGGGAGAGGCCAACAAAGGGTGCTGCACTTTGAGAATTTTGTGAGGGTGTGAGAGTTGCTAGAGAAGAGCATTAGAGAGAGAAGGGTGTGTAGGATCTAGGCCAAGGCTTAGAGAGAGTGTGAGTGATCAATCAAAAGGGGGAAAGGGATTAAGTAAAGGCCGGCCACTACCATGGAGGCCGATCATTGTGGAAGTCCGGGTAAGTGCTGCTCTAACTTGTTTCTTCCACATCTCTTCTTCATATTCAATTCAAAAGGGATTGTACTAATGGAGTTTTCTCTCCTCCCATGATGTAATAGAAGTACATGTTGCTGAAATTTTCCTTTCTTTTGATTATGTACTCTATGTGTTTGAGTTCTTGATTCTACCTCTTTATATTCTATAAATACTCTATATTCTCTAATCTCCTCTATGCTTAAGCTATTAAGTATATTTCAATTTATTTTTCTTTAGCAATTTAATTCGTGATATATTTTTGCAATTCTAATTCGTGTGAGTTTACATCATGTATGTTATAAAAACCTGAAATCTAGTTTTTCATTATCTCAACATACATTGATTGCTTGATTTTTAATTCACGAACCTCTACTCCAATTGTTCCGATCTTTTACACACATAGGCCCACTCCAAATAAAATTTGCAAGAATTTTAGGGCCGTGTAACATCGTAATTAAAACTATGCAAAATCAAGAAAGTTTTTGTAAACTACCCATCCAACTAGTTTTCTTGCAATAAAGCCTAGACATTCATCACATAACTCTGTCTATGGGTATCCAAAATCGATGATTTTTGATTTATTAGAAAGCTGACTTCTATAGCTTTCCAACAAAACCAAATTCATTAAATTTGAAACTTTAAGAACCGAGATACAGACTCATCTTTGAGTTTTTGTATTTCTGTGATAGAACAATTCTGCGTGCTTGAGCAGAGGCATTTCCCAGATTTAATTCTGTAACACTATAACTCCGAATCATAATCTGAAAAATATCCCAGTCTCTCCACTCTCAGGCTTAGTCTTGTAAAATTTTGATGATTTTTAGAGGTCTGTAAGATATTTAAAAATATTTGAGAAACAAGTCCTTAAAATAGAGTTTTCTATTTTTCAGAACTTGTTCATTTTAAAACTTGAAATCAAGTGTACTTGTTTTCCATTATCAACACCTTTGCCTTTCACGTGAATTTTAAAGTCTCACCTATATAGTTGGAATCCCTAAGCGCTTAGACCAACCCTTGAGCATCAGTTCAAGAAGGTCTAATGCAACACACAAAGAGTTAAAACCCAACTATGAAAATGCAACACACAAAGAGTTAAAACACTTTTTCTTGAAATTTTTTTCAAGAGGTCTGTCTATTTGAATCGACTTCTCTTAAGACCCACGTCCCACTGGAAGTGCCAAGATTTGTAGACATGCGAAAATTTCTAACTCCGGGTTCTTAGGACTAGAGTGAACCTTTTCGTATGTCTAAGTCGCTTAAAGGGCGTGCCAACTGTAGACACCCAAAATTTTCTTTTAAAATTCTTATATTTTTAGGAAAGTGCCCATTTTTGTTAATTTTGGGTTTTCGAATGAAAAAGGCACTAAACGAGTTTGTTTCGGTACCAAAATTTTATGAAAGCTTTAAAATGATAAAAGAATACTTTCCTTTCTGAAAATTTCGAATTTTGACAAGATTGGATGAAAATGACGATTTTGCCCCCGGCATGGAAAAAGTAGGATTTCATTTCTTTAAAAGCTTTCTGTTGATAAATTTGTTTTAAATTTGACATTTGAAAAGAAACAAGCATTTATAAGACAAGTTGACACCTGAAAAGGCAGGTGGGTGCCCAAAAAGGAGAGCAGGTGTCAAAAAGGGAAAGTGAGCTTCCAAAAAAGAAAAGTTCATATTCGGAAAGAAATCAGTTGCCGGAGGGGAAAGTTGATGTTATCAAAGGAAAGGAAAGATGGAAGCAAGAACGAAAGCTTCCGAAAACAAAGGTTTGGTATCGAACACCTTTCGTAATGTGTCCATGTTACACTTGGGTGTCAAGGTAATTAGTGTGGATATGCATTAGTTTGCATCGTCATTTGTTACATTATGAGAAGAATAATGCTAATGTTCCAACGCTCATGGAGTAAATCTCGAGAACATGATGGCTGGTTTACAAATTCGTAACATAGGCCCAATTAATACTTTCAAAATATGTGGGTATGGAACATGGATTTCTTTAACCACTTTTACTGCAAGTGTGCAGATAAAAGAGAGATTGTACACAGGTCTTCAACTCTGTTATCGAGGAAACTGAATGTCAAAAGGAACAAAATCCATCCCTGATTGAGATGCAGGGAAAGGAGAAGAACTCGGAAGATGGAGAAGGTGATCCCAGTTAAGCACCTAGTGTTCATTCTGATGATAGGAAACCACCGATCTCCAAGGATGGTGATAAATTCAGTTTTGAGGCACCTCTAACCGACAAAGAAATTAAGAAAACTAATTGCAGACTATTTAGAAACTGAAAACACAGTAGCGAAGGCTCAAGAGTCACTAGCTCGCACTGAAGGTGAAGTTAGACAGGAGCTGTCAAAAACTTTACAAGAGCGTGATCTGGATGTTGCAGTAGCAGATGAAATACAAACATTTGTTAAATAATAGGAGGAAGTGCTTAATGGTTTGGAGGCCGAAAATGCTCTGTTATTGGAGCAGCTTGATGGTGCTGAGGTCAGCCTTTCAGGCCTGTTTAAGTGGATAAAAAGTCAGGTGCTGGAAAGTATTTGAAATCTTCTCATCCTGTAAGGAGTCATCATGGTAAAGTGCTGGAAGGAGCTAGCGGTTTTCTTTGTTTTGAAGCTTACCAATGAAGTCGACAAAGAAGCACTGAAGGACAGCGCAACAAAAGATTCATCACAGCAACGATAATGACGGCGTTCTGCCACAACAGTTAAAACCAGAAGATGCAGATAGTGTGCGTGGCACAACAAAAGAAGAAGAGACATTCCATTGTGATGATCACCCTTGTGAACCGCTTCTCAACAGCCTTCAACGACTCCCAGCTGCATGTTGTCAACGACTTCTAGAGCTTCTCATCCATATCTGCAACAGATTGAGGAAGGATCAGAAGATCACGTTCAAGATTGCCCAATGCAGATGAAATCAAATACAGATAATGATTCAACAACTCAGATGCCTATCAAATGTAGATAACGTTCAACAATCAAACAAGGAATATGCCTATCAAATGCAGATGACGTTCCAACCAATCCAGATAAGATTTTATCAACACAATCAAAACCGAACTCATCCAAATCCCAACCATCAGGCTTATCCAAATATCAACTGCACAGGGCATCAACCAGCAAGCATCAACAGAAAACGATCAACCAAGATACAGTCACATTCAGTCCGAAAATACAGAGAAATAGAGAGAGAAAGAGAGAGAAAGGAGGGGAAGAAGAAGAAAAAAGGGAGGCCGGACTGGTTCCGACATCCGACGATCATCCGACGAAGCTCTTCTACGTTCCCTCTCACTCACACAGGTTCGAATCCGTGCACAAATTTGTTTTAATTCATGAGAATCTGAAGATGCATAGATTCTGGAAATTTGTATATGAATCAAGGCCTCGAGCTCATGTTCTTCGTTTATATCGATATAAACACACATGATTCCTTCATGAACGAAATTAAAATCCATGTTTAGATGATTCCCATGCATCATTAGGACTGATACTGGTTGAATTTCGTTCTAGAATCACGTTAGGAACTTTCTGAAATTTTGTGCAAACTTGGTTTCTGAAACTGTTCGTGCACACGTGTCTGATCACGAAATTTTTATAGACAAACGGATAAGCCAATTGCTTCAAAATTTTGCATGAATAATTTAGACATATCAGAAAAGTTTTAGGAATTTTTATGAACTGTTGCCTAGCCAATTAGATCCGTGAAGTTTATACAAAATCCAAATTGCGTTTTACAGAAACAAAATGTTCAGTAACAGACCTCTGTTCTTTTGCCCATATCTCTTCAACCACTGAATGAAATTGGATGAAATTTGATTCTTTAGAAACCTAACATCCGTATCGTTCTAACATAACAAATTTTATCGAAATTGGATGACTGAGTGCTGAGATATTACTGTTTTTCTGAGCTTCTAATTCACAGAAACAAGACTGTTCTGAATTTTATAATAGTTTCTGATTCTTTATTTAATTCTCAGAAAATAAAGAACTAAATTATAAAATAAAAATATATTCTGATTCTACACACACGTGTCTCTATTTTATAAAAGTTTTAGAATTTTTGGAGAATCAGAAGTATTTTAAAAAAATTTGGAGTACAGGTCTTTGGAACTG
This sequence comes from Brasenia schreberi, assembly GCA_036023115.1. Lineage (NCBI taxonomy): Eukaryota > Viridiplantae > Streptophyta > Magnoliopsida > Nymphaeales > Cabombaceae > Brasenia > Brasenia schreberi. The sequence goes on from JAYKKT010000066.1 coordinate 13,793,792, forward strand.
AACAGATTCTGCAACTTTCAGAATCTGAAAATTTTCAGAAATCAAGAACTTAAACACAAATCTGAAACTTTGGAAAATCTGATTTTTCCTTTCTCGAATTAACGGATTCAAACAAATTTCAAGCGTCTAGGCTGACCCTTGAGCGCCGGTTCAAGAAGGCCTAAGTCGAAAAGATCTCACTTGTCCACAATCGTTCTTAGAAGTTAGAAAATTAGAATTTGTTAGTTTTGATAAACTAACTGGCACGCTCTCGCAACCCGATGTAGTTCGAGGGTTTGATTTCGAATCCCACGATTTGAAATAAAATCATATCTATACCAGCTAGCTTACTCAAGCTAGCGAAGTAAGTTTTCAAAATATCTGACTTATGGGGCGACTGTGGATAAGTGGACTCTTTTCGTCGCAAACCTTCTTGAACCGATGCTCAAGGGTCGGTTTGTACGATTAGAAAACTCGATTTTGAATGCGTATGAACTGTTTTTGAAAAGTATGAAAAGTGTTTGATCGGTTTGGTTTGTCTAGTTGCAAATTTTATTTACGTGGGGTTTGCACGTATCCTATGTCTTTGATTTTAGCTACTTAGGCGTGAGATGTGTGCATCAAGTGCCTAAGTCTTGCCAATTTTGCACGGGTGGTTCGAGGTTGCTTTGATGTAAGTATGCGCCCTATCTCATGGTATGGTGGATATGCATTGTAAACTCACACAACTGAACCTTAAAACCCGAAATTAAAAGACATAGCGGAAGGAAAATTGCAAAAGGGAAATATAGCTATATCTTAAGAGAGGAAAGGCTCAATTGTGGGCATGTGTGTTGTGTATAAATTGAAAGGCAACTCACACGACTTGAATGTAAAACCCCGCTCGACTTGAATGTAAAGTGCGGAAGGGAAATACTTATATATATATAGGCCCGAAGGTCGCCAACATGCGTGTATGTGTTGTGTATAAATGTAAAGACAACACACGCAGCTGAACTGGGAAAATGCAGCGGAAAATATAGATATATAGCTATATCTTAGTGGCTGCCGAGGCCAAAATGGTGTGTGAGGTGCTTGAGCAAGCGCTCGGGTGTTCTTTTGGTGCGAGTGTGTAAATGAAAGACAAACTCACACGACTTAATGTAACAACCCAACTGAATTGAAATACATATATATAATAAGAGTGAAGGCTCAATGCACGCGTGTGTGGAGTGTATAAAATTAAAGACAACTCACGCAACTCTTACTAGAGTCTTGGGAGTAAGAGCGAAGGCTCAATCGTGCTTGTGGGTGCTTGTGTATGAGTTAAGAGCTAAGGCTCAAGTGCTCGTGTGTGCTTCGTGTAGCAAGCCACGTTATTACAACTCGGGGGAAGACAACGCTCCGTTAATACAACCCCATATCCAAATTGAATTAAAGTGTAGAAGGAGATATGAAATACCGAATTAAAACACTTACGTGATTCAGATGTTTGTCCACTCCAATCTACACGGATTTGCTTGGCTTCGTACCCACGGATGAGTCTTCCTTGAAGCTTGAAGCGAAAGATGGTTGAATGGAGCCTTTGAGGTTGAGGGTTTATGAGGTTCACGACACTAAGGGGTTTGGGTTTGAGCTTGCGTGGAATGGGTATGGTGGCTGCGGGTGTTGGGACTTGAGTGGGGTGATGGAATGGTATAGGGTAAGGTATGGGCTGTCTAAGGCAGTGGACGGGAGTTGGGGGTTCTAGGCAAGGTGGTCATGGGACTAAGTAGGTGGGATATGATATGGTGTGTCTAGCTAGGATGGGTTCGGCTGGGGTGGGTCTAGGCGTGGGAGGTAATGGGCACCGGGTAGGTGCTAGGTGGTTGGGGTATGTAAGGAAGCTAGGTCGGCTAAGGAAGGGATGCGGTGGGATGATGGATAGGTGATGGTATAAGACGGTTAGGGTGGTAAGTGATGTAGTGTAAGGCGGTAGTTAGGTCGGTTGAGGCGGTGGAGGTCGACTGTGGAAGGTCGGGTAGCAGGTCAGCTAAGGCGGTGGAGGTCGGTTGTGGAAGGTCGGGCAGCAGGTTAGCTAAGGTTGTAAAAGTCCCATATCTCTGTCCACAGGAGTCCAAATTGGTTCATTTTTGATGCATTGGAAAGCTAACATCCATAGCTTTCCAGCAATATCAAAATCATTAAAATCGGAGTTCTGAGCAGAGAGATACAGACTCATCTTTGAGTTTCTGTATTTCTGAAACAGAGCTGTTCCGAGTCAGTGAGGTGGTCTGAGTAGATTATTTGTTTCTGATTCAATACTGCTCCAAATACAGATTTGAAAAAGGCTACAGTCTCTCCACACTACCAGCTTTGTCTGGTAAAATTTTGATAATTTTTGGAAGTATGTAACGCCTTGAAAACTCCCCTAGAAAATAGCTCTGAAAACAGAATTCTCTGTTTTCAGCAACTTGTGTTTTTCCAAGTATTGAATCCGAGTGCACAAGATTCAACAAATTTTTCAAAGACACTTGTTTATGTAAAAGGGAATCATGTTTGCTGTAAAATGAAATTCCTAAGCGCTCAACACTGACCCTTGAGCATCGGCTCAAGAAGGTGTGAGTAAAAAGATCCCGCTTGCACACAATCGCTTAGAAGTCTTACAAACATTTGCTAGTTTTGAACTAGCTGGCACGCTCGCGCAAGCGTAGGGGTGGAAAGTTTCATTTCAAGTTTGTTTCATAAACTTTGAAATGAGAATTTTCATGTCTACAGAAATGGCACGCCCGGTGGGACTCGGGTCTTAAGGAATTTCTAAGCAAATAAGACTCCCAAAAATCTTTTCAAAGTGTTTTTAACATTGGTAAATTGTGCACGTGTAGGATTTTCAAGGGCCCATAAGATCATGTCAAGTTCGGATGGTTCTTACGAGGTGTCGAGCCGGGCGATTCATGCTCGTCAAGTCAATTTTCGAAAAAAATTTCAAAAACAAATTTCAAAAACAAGAAAGAGTCATTAGAAGAATTGAGGAAAGAATTCGAAGCAAGAATCGCCGCTCTCAGCCAAGAGGCCGAAGCGGTCGAATCCTGCTCATCCCATGGGAGGCAAACTAGGGCTCGAAAGAAAACAAACAAACCCAGAAAACCCAAAGAGACCTCCACCATGGAGGGGGATAGAGAGCTCGAGTCGTTCACATTAAAAGATCGCAAGGCCCTTCAACAACTACTAAGGGGCCAGGCCAAGGAAAAGAGGTTATATGCCCTATCCGATTTTTTACCTTCCGATTACCAAACGGATAGCGACGATGACATACCGAATTTTCATTGATATGACGGGACGGGGGATCCTAGATCTCACCTCCAACTCTTTTCCCGTCGAGCATATAAGAAGAAGAAAGACTGGGCTAAGTGGATCTACTGGTTCCCCCTCTCCCTTAAGGGAACTGCTTCCAAGTGGCTCGCTTCCTATGACTTGAGCCAATTTGCCACTTTTGAAGAGTTGGCAAATGGGTTCATGCAAAGATTTTCACATAACGTGGAAGTGACCCCCACTTTGAACACCCTAAGGGACACGAAACAAGCCACGAACGAGGATGCTCATGCATTTATCGTTCGATGGAGGTCTTTATTGGGGCAAGTAAGAGAGCCCATCTCAGAAGGATGTGCCGTGATGCTCATCCTTGAAAATTTCAAACCCGAGCTGAAAATGCTCCTTTCCCTCCATGAAATTTCCACTTTCCACAAACTAATCAAGAAGGCTTCCCTATTCGAAGCAAATATGAAAAAGGGGGTCTACGATGACTTGTGGAAAGGCAAAATTTTTTCGAAAACTCGTTTTGAAAAGCCCGGGACTTACGGGCCAACTACTACGGACAATGGGGCAAAACCCCCAAAAGTTGCAAATGTCCGAGTAGAACCAAGCCCGGCTGGCACTTCAAAATTTGAACCGAAGAACAAAAAGGTTCAAAAGTCTTTCGAAAAAAGAGAGTACACCCCGCTGGGGCAGCCCATCACAGAGGTCCTCGACCTCCTGCTCGCCCAGGGAATGGTGACACTTCCGGAAATTCCCGAGGGGACACCCCCTAAAGGGAAATTTTTAAACAAGTTTTGCAAGTATCATAGGCTCAAAGGCCATGATACAAATCACTGCTACACCCTTTTAAACAAAATAGAGGACTTGATCGAGCAAGGCCGGCTCCAGGTCACCGAGGAACCGGAGCCCGCCCAAGCCGTACTCAAGGAACCCTTCCCCAACCATGCAAGCACTAGCGGGAAGGACAAGCAGGTATATGCTCTCTCCTCTCATTTGAATGGTTCGGAACATGCATGGCATACGGATCGCACTACTTGTCACACACCACTGCTCGTAATAAAAAAAGCCAAACAAGTAGTGATCCGGGGAGCGCTTAGAGTCCCGCCCCCGGCGAGAGCCTTATTAGAGATTCGAGGTGCTCCCAAGCATCAAACTAGAGCCCACCTAGGAACGAGCCATAGGGAAGGTGTGGACGAGGTCACTAGATCCGGAAGGATCTACCAACCCCCACACTTAGCAAAAGATGCTAGCAAGGAAGTGGTCGTTATCCCCGGCCCTTCAAAATCATGCATTCCCAAAGCATCGCATCTCATGGGTAAAAACAATGTGTTAACCCCATATGATTTTGAAAATCACCTTGCTAAGATTCCATAAACATGTCTATCCTAGAGCTTATCCAAACATCCCCTACATATAGACAAGTTTTAGAAAAGATCTTAGAGAAGGCCAAGGTTAACCCAACCATAACCCCTGAGTCCCTCTCCTTCCTAGTCTCACCCATCTGTGCTAAAACTCCCATTGTGTTTTCGGAAGATGAGCTAGAACAACCCTACCAAAACCATAACCAAGCCTTGCATATAGAGGTGGTATTGAATCACCATCCTCTAGACAAGTGTTTGGTTGATGGCGGAGGAGGTCTAAATATACTTCCACTACACATAGCCTACAAAATAGGAGTTTCCTTGACCTCTCTAAACCCGAGTTCCATCGTGATCACAGGATACGACGGAAGCGCATCCAAACCTTTAGGAGTCATAGAGTTACCCATAGAAGTAGGGGGCATGAGTCATTCCGGGGTGTTTCATGTTTTAGACATACACCCCCATTATAACCTACTCCTAGGAAGGCCATGGATACACAGCTTGCGGGCTGTGCCATCCACCTTTCATAGGTGTATAAAAATACCCCTCCAAAACCAAGTTGTGGTAATTCTAGGAGAGAATCACCCCCAGCTGCAGGGAATAGAAAATTTTCCATGCTTATTAGGTGATAAAACCCATGAGCCAAAACTAGATGAACCCTTAGTAGCTTATCCCAAACCAAAAGGTGTCGTGCACATAAAAGGGCCACCCAAGGCTAGCCCGCTCAAGACCATCTCAAAACTACCCAAAGTCCTCCCCAAGTCCATAAAAGTGTTTGAGCATGACATGGACGACACCAAGTTCAAAGGCCATCCTCTTTATAAAACATTTTCAAAATTAAAGAAGCCTTGGAACATGATGTTGAACATGGGTTATATGCCTTATCAAGGGCTAGGAAGCCAAACCAAGGTCGTCTTGAACCCATAGTGTCAAACATAAACCAAAACCGGTATGGGATAGGCTACGACCCATCCATACCACCCGAACCTCCACCCATGACTACTTGGGTCAAGGGTGCCTTAGAGCCTCCTAACACCGAAACCTATGACTTAGACCTCTTATTTAGAGCCTAATGCATGGTGTTTTCTTTGTAGGTTTGATGGAAGACCCCGCCACATCCAAAAACCCAAAAAAATTAGAAAGTTCCCAAAAACCAAAAACAATAGAAAATTTCAAAAATCTCGAAAAGAATGTGATTTACATTTCTCCTCCTTCTATTTGTTTACAAAAAGCCAAAAAAATTGAAAATTTTGAAAATTTCAAAAAGAATGTTGTTTTTGTTCCTTCCCTGTGTTTACAAAAAGCCAAAAAAATTGAAAAATGCGAAAACACCAAAAACAAGGTTTTATACATTCCATCTCCGAAGAGTAATTTCGAAAAAGCCAAAAAAATCGAAAATCTTGGAAAACCCAAAAACATTGTCTTTGTGAAAAGCCCTAGTCTTTTGAAAGTGGTGGATGTTCCAAAACCGTGTACCTTGCCTAGCACTTTCATAGAACCCAAATTTCTCAAGAGCGATCAAAGCGAAGAGGAAGATCCCCTCGTCCATGAGGAGGACCAAACCTCCGAGCTTCCCGAGTTCCATAGAATCCTTGATTTAGAAAAACCTTCAAATTCCGTAGGAGGGGATTTTGTGGAAGTAAATCTAGGGAGTGAGTCTAATCCTAAGCATGTTAAAATAGGCGCATGTTTACATGAGCATGAAAGGACATCATTCATCACGTTTCTCAAATCATATGTAGATGTGTTTGCATGGACCTACGAAGACATGCCGGGTTTAGACCCAATGGTAGTAGAGCATCGTCTTCCCCTAGAATCAAATGCCAAACCTATAAAGCAAAAGCTTAGAAAGATTCACCCCGATGTACATGCACAGGTGAAAGAGGGTTTAGAAGATCTTTTAAAAGCCGGATTTATAAAACCCATTGCGTACTCAGAATGGCTTTCAAATATTGTTGTAGTTCGAAAATCCAATGGGAAAATTAGGATTTGCATTGATTTTAGAAATTTGAACAAAGCCACTCCAAAAGACAATTTTTCTCTACCAAATATTGATTTGATAGTAGATAGCACTGCAAATCATGAAATGTTTTCTTTCATGGATGGCTATTCGGGTTACAATCAAATTAAGTTAGCACCAAAAGATCAGGCAAAAACTGCTTTTACTACACCTTGGGGCACATACTGTTATACAGTTATGCCGTTTGGTTTGAAAAATACCGGTGCCACATACCAAAGAGCTATGACTACTATCTTTCATGACCAAATTCATGAGCTCTTGGAAGTATATGTGGATGACCTTTTGGTGAAATCAAAAACCCGAGTTACTCACATTGAGTCTTTGCAAAAAGTTTTCGAAAGGCTTAGGCTTTACAAAGTGAAACTAAACCCTCAAAAATGTGTATTCGGGGTAGAATCAGGTAAGCTTTTGGGCTTTATGGTGAGCCAAAGGGGTATTGAAGTAGACCCCTCTAAGTGCCGAGCCATCATAGATATGCCTCCACCATCCAATTTGACCCAAATCCGAAGCCTCCAAGGTCGCCTCCAAGCCATTAGGAGGTTCATTTCAAATTTAGCAACAAGATGCGAACCTTTCAATAAACTTTTGCGAAAAGGGGTAAAATTTTTGTGGGACGAGGATTGTCAAAAAGCTTTTGAAAGATTGAAAACTTATTTGGTGAATCCTCCAATTTTGAAACCTCCAAAGCAAGGAAAACCTTTACTTCTTTACATTTCCATACATACGAATGCATTGGGTGCTTTATTAGCCCAATATGAGGATGATGGCCACAAAGAGTGTGCCATTTACTATATTTCGAAAACTCTCTTGGCATATGAAAGAAATTATCGAGCCATGGAGAAAACGTGCTTGGCATTAGTATGGGCTTGCCAAAAGTTTAGACATTACTTCCTAGATCATGAGATATGGATAGTGTCTAAGCTTGATCCGATCAAGCACTTGTTTGAAAAACCTATCCTAACGGGTAGGCTTGGTAAATGGCAACTCCTCTTAATGGAATATGACTTGAAATATCACCACCAAACCTCCATTAAGGGGCAAGCCCTAGCTGATCATATGGCCGAGTTCCCCTTGGAAGAAACATATCCCATACTTGATGAGATGCCCGATGAAGGCATATTTGCAAACGATTTTCAAAACCATGTTTTAGCAAACTGTTTTAATGAAAACCAAGTATGGAAAATGTACTTTGATGGGGCACGTAACCAACAAGGGGCAGGTGTTGGAGTCATTCTCATATCCCCCGAAAAGGGAGAAATACCCATTGCAATTCGTCTAGATTTTGAGTGTTCAAATAATGTGGCTGAATATGAGGCTCTCATAAGGCCTAAAAGTCTTGAAAAATCTAGGGGCAGCTTGCATTGAAGTCTTTGGAGACTCTTTACTGGTTGTGAACCAAGTTTTAAAAGTTTGGCAAGTCAAACACGAAAAACTCATTCCGTATCATGAGTTGGCCACCAAGTTGGTCGACTCTTTCAAATCATGCACACTCACTCACATAGGGAGAGAGGATAACACCATAGCGGATGCCCTCTCCTCCTTAGGATCCGCTTTAAGGGTCGATCCCACCTTGGGAACCCGATCCCTAGAGATATGGCACTCACCCGTTCCATCCACGCACGATTTAGAGATTTGCCAAAACGACCAAAATCCAAATGATAAACCTTGGTTTTATGACATTAAAAACTTTTTAGAAAACGGAGGATTTCCCGAGTATGCTTCTTCAAAAGATCAAGCTTTTATTAGAAAAATTTCAACCCGGTATGTAATTTTGGGAGGGGTGCTTTATAAGAAAAGTTTTACGGGCATCTTGTTGCGATGTGTAGACCTTGAAGAGGCTAGGACCATAATGCACGAGTTCCACGATGGAGAGTGTGGAGGCCATGTTAATGCAAATATGATGGCCATGAAGATACTTAGAGCTGGGTATTTTTGGTCCACCCTAAGACAAGATTGCCATGATCATGTTAGGAAATGTCATCAATGTCAAATACATGGGCATATCATTCACACCCCATCATCCACTTTGCATTCCATCGTGAGCCCTTGGCCTTTTGCCATGTGGGCGTTCGACATCGTAGGACCCATATCCCCCAATACATCCAATGGACATAGGTTCATCATAGCGGCCACCGAATATTTCTCTAAATGGGTTGAAGCTACATCCTTGGCCAATATCCAAGGACAACATGTAGTGGCATTCATTAAGAGAAATATCTTGGCCCGATTTGGAGTACCAAAAGACCTAGTGTCCGATAATGGCACCCCATTCAAGAATGAGAAGATGGAAAAATTGTGTGTCACATATGGCATGACTCAACACTTTTCATCGCCCTACTACCCTCAAGGCAACGGCCAAGCCGAAGCCACAAACAAAACCCTCATAAGCATCATTGAGAAAACCATAGAAAAAGGTAGGACATGGCATGAGAAGCTCGACGAAGCCTTGTGGGCTTATAGAACTTCCATTCGAACCCCAACAAATGCCACCCCATTCGAGTTGGTCTATGGCACGAGTGCCATACTCCTCATTCATACCAAGCTTCATTCATTTCATACATCACTTGCATTAGATATTCCATTAGAAACCCTACAACATACTAGAATGGTCGAACTTGACTTGTTGGATGAAAAGAGGCTACTTGCTATGGATCATGCACATGCATATAGGCAAAGGGTAGCCCGACACTACAAGAAGCACATGAAGGCTCGCCACTTCAAAGTGGGAGACCTAGTGCTAAAAACCATTCACCACCGAGGCCCACACCCCCTTGGAAAGTGGCGGCCCAAGTGGGATGGTCCTTATGTTGTGCGTGGAACCACCACTAACAATGCTTATTGGTTGGTTGATGTTGACGGTAGGAACTTGGTAGACCCTATAAATGCTCAACATTTGAAAAAATATCATGTATAGGGGCTACTCTCTTTTGAAAATATTTTGAATGGGATCTCCTTTGAACTTCTTGAAGAAGGATCAAGGTGGATCGTGTGACCCTAAACAAGGGAAATAGAATCTTATGAAAGGTAGAGTTTTCAAAATTTATGGGCTATATTTCAAAAGTCCCCATCTTACAAAATCGAGCCTTGTTCAAAACAGCAAAATATTTCCGAATGGTATATGCTATTTCAAAATAGGGTGTTCTTAGATGAATCGAGTAAACCATTGGGATAAGTCTCTCCCCATTTCGCTTCTCCTTCCCAAAAAGGAAAATTTGGCAAAATAGAAAAGAGGATATCCCTCCAAAATTTTATCTTCAAAAGAAAAAGAAAAGCAAAGCAGAAAAGAGTGCTTTGATTGAAAAAGAAAGAGGAAAAAGCAAAATCCTCCAAAAAGAAAAAGGGAGGCCCTCTATGAAAAAAAAAAAAAAAAAAAATTGCCAAAAGCTCAAAAGGAGCAAATTTTCCTCTTCTTGGCCTTAAACCACGGGACGCTTCAGAAGGGACCGTGGTAATTCTTTCCCTATCCCTATGACTTACCCTAGTGGAGAAAGGTTTTATCTAGGAAAATCCTAAAGTAGGAATAGGATTTATTCATTTGAATCTTATTTTGTTTGAGAATTAGACTTTGTTGTGTAAGTAGGAGAGTTTTGCAATGTTTCCTAGTTTTCCTATAAAAATCTCTACCAAGTAGTAGGTATTATGACCCGAGTAAAGGGAAATACAAGAAGCTGAAAATCCTTGTGATTGAAGTAAAAAAGGATTTCCCCTTTCTTTTGGAAAGTTGTGAAAACCCGAAAACATCAAGCCACATAAGGGCCACGATCACTTGGGGCAGTCGACCTTCACAAACCTCCCAAGTTCGATCCTTGCATGTTAAGAGTCTCTAAAAGAATTATCGTGTGCATATCACTCACACCCTTCATACATGCCCATGCATGCATTTCAAAACCATTGAGTACATGATCGATATTAGGACCAAGGTCATAGCAGATTGAGTCCCCTTTGGCTCTAAATCCCCTCTTACTTATTTTTAAAAGTTAGGCACTCAGATGATCCATGCTCTTGAGAAAGGTTCGGAAAGAAGAGTAAAAGGGTGTTTTCTTCTTGACATTATCCAAACATAGTTGGATTAATGCCAAAGAGGGGCATCTGTAAACACCCGAAATTTTTTTCAAGTATTTTCAAAAACTCCTAAATTTTGAAGGCCAATTTAAAGCCTTTATGAACCTTTAAATTCAAAATCCCCAAATTTTAAAGTTTAGACCTTTTGGGAGAATATTTCAAAATAAAGGTTTTAAATCCAAATAGCCCATGAGTTTCGAAGCAGGCGGAGACCCAATCCAGGCCTCGATTCTCGGAAAGAAGATAAAGTGTATCAAGATACGGATCAAGTTAAATCAGATTGATTCCCAAAAGTGGAGAAGATTGAAGCATATCAAGTTCAAATTCAACAACTTATCCAAATGGAAGGTCAAGACCGATCAAATCCAAGTTTGTCCGATGGGGCCAACTTGGAACCAAGACTCGAGGCCATGGTCACAAGCTCATTCAATTCTAGAAGATTTCAAGTGTAGCTCAAAAGCAAGAGGTGGGAGCCGAATCAAAGAAAGAAGCGAATTCAAGTGGGTCGAAGTTTAAAGAAATCAGCCCAAACAAAACATGTTGCACATTGTAAGGTTGTTTAAAACCAACCGCATGCTCTAGGGCTACACCAAGCCATGGCACCTATACCAGCCCATACGGGCTGGTCCGAATCGACTCAATGAAGAACTACAAGAAGCCGGTTTGGAGCGGATCAAATCCACCAAGCTAAAGCTCCAACCCGCCCCACAAGAAGCCACTAGAACCAGCCCCCCTTGGCCTATAAAAAGGCCCAAGAGGGGGGGCGGGTTCCATAACTTGCATAACTTGGAGAAGAGAGAGAAGAGAGAGAAGGGAGAGAAGAGAGAGACCTTGGGTGGTGTGTGCTAGACTAGGTGCAGAAAATTTCAGCAAAGGAGGGACGTTTTCTAGTGAAGGGGAAGCTAGGTGAGAGCTTGTAGGAGTTAAGAAGGAAGGCCATCAAGAGGAAGACCGGCTTCATCATTGAAATCCGGTCCTTCGCATCCAAAACTCGTGTAAGACCTTTCTTACTTAATCTAAGTTTCATTTCCTTCCATTCAATTCATTAAATGGGGTTGTATTAATGGAGTTTCATCTCCCCCCGAGTTGTAATAATCTAGCTTTGCTGCCATTTCAATTTCGTGGATGAAACACTATACACCCACATGCACGCCAAGTGTTTGCTTTAATGCTTCTCCCTTCCTATATGCTATATACCCTCTATACTTCTAACCCCCTCTATGTCTAAGCTATAAAGTACTTCCCATTCATTTATATTCCAGCAAATTTGCTTTAAGGGTTGTTGCATTTTAATTTCGGGTGGGTTATGCATCATTACATTTATAAAACAGAAAACTGGATTTCAGCATCTCTGCATATGTCTGTTTCCGTAATTTTAATTTTGTGATGTTTACTCCGATTGTCTTGAAATTTGGCACACTGATTCCACACACATTGGGACACTCTTTATAAAATTGGCAAGATTTTAGGGCCGCTCAGCCACGTAATAAAAGCATATTAAGAACGACCAGATTTCTGCACCACTGTTTGCACAGTCGGATTTTCTGAAACAGAGGTTGGGTAAAAGTCTCATATCTCTGTCCACAGGAGTCCAAATTGGTTGATTTTTGATGCATTGGAAATCTAACATCCATAGCTTTCCAGAAATATCAAAATCATTAAAATCGGAGTTCTGAGCAGAGAGATACAGACTCATCTTTGAGTTTCTGTATTTCTGAAACAGAGCTGTTCCGAGTCAGTGAGGTGGTCTGAGTAGATTATTTGTTTCTGATTCAATACTGCTCCAAATGCAGATTTGAAAAAGGCTACAGTCTCTCCACACTACCAGCTTTGTCTGGTAAAATTTTGATAATTTTTGGAAGTATGTAACGCCTTGAAAACTCTCCTAGAAAATAGCTCTGAAAACAGAATTCTCTGTTTTCAGCAACTTGTGTTTTTCCAAGTATTGAATCCGAGTGCACAAGATTCAACAAATTTTTCAAAGACACTTGTTTATGTAAAAGGGAATCATGTTTGCTGTAAAATGAAATTCCTAAGCGCTCAACACTGACCCTTGAGCATCGGCTCAAGAAGGTGTGAGTGAAAAGATCCCGCTTGCACACAATCGCTTAGAAGTCTTACAAACATTTGCTAGTTTTGAACTAGCTGGCACGCTCGCGCAAGCGTAGGGGTGGAAAGTTTCATTTCAAGTTTGTTTCATAAACTTTGAAATGAGAATTTTCATGTCTACACCTACCTCTTGGAGCTGAGTCCATCCAATTGCAACCCATCCTTGCTTCAAGTCCATGCCCTTTGCATGTTGGTGCAGCCCCTTGGTTAGGTCTAGGTCCATACATGGCTTGAACCCACACCCTTGATCAAACCCACAAGGCTAGCCCACTTGAAAATATCAAGCCCACTTGAGTTTCACGTGAACTTCCACTACCCCCTCACCTCTATTTATACGCAAAGGAGGTGGGTCTTGGGTTTGGATCTTGGATTTGATTTTTATGATCTAAATCCAATCCAAACACTATTTAGGTCTAGATCTGGATATTTATGTCCAGATCCAATCCAAATTTTCATTTCTTCAGTCCTTCTTGGCATTTCGAGACAGACAGTTTTCGCGGGCCCTGGCTTCATCAGTGCTCCGTCTTGGGTTGGGTTTTCCCCAACCTTTTTGTCCGATCTCCTTCTTACCTTCGGGACTCCGTTTCGTCTGATTTTTGGAATTTCAAGCTTGGGCTTTGATTTCTGATAATTTGGTTTGGTGCTTAGTCTTTGCTTTTCATTCTCCAAGGCTGAAGTTTGCTTTTGGCTTGGTCTCTCCTTTTGCTTTCGATCCTGCTTTTATTAGGCCGGGCTGACTTCTGGGCTTTTGGACCTGCTTTTGATCAAGCTCTACCTATTGGATTTAGCTGTTTATAAAATTGGGACTCGGCCCGAGTTTAGGAAATTCATACTTCGAAAGGGTTTTTAACAGAAGTTTAAAGCTTTTGGAAATAGCACGTACTACTTGCAAGTATTTTGCTATTTTGAACCAGGCCCTCCTTTGTAAGATAAAGATTTTTGAAATGTAACCTATCTGTTTTTGAAAACTCCACTTCTTCATAAGCATCAATTCTCTTATTCAAGGTCACTCGATCTACTTTGATCCTCACTCACGAAGTTTCAAAGGAGATTTCCTCAAAATATTTTCATAAAGGGAATTTAGCTTAGACCCTACACATGGTATTTTTTCAAATATTGGGCATTCATAGGGTTTGCTAAATTCCTACCCTCAACATCGATTAACCATTATGCATTATTTGTGGTGGTTCTGTAAACACCCCAAAATCCCACGATTTTCCCAAAACACCTGGTTTTGCAAAAGCAGCCCAAAGGGCTATTTTGAGTCTGGAAACCCAGGAGCCTTCCAGGCAACACTGTACATATGTTTTAAACTATATATGTTTTAAAATATGTATTATATAGTTTTAAAACATTTAAAAAGGTGTTTTGAAACCCCGGAAAGCAACTTGGCCTGATGAAAGCAAGACTAGAGGAGTGAAAGAGAGCCCGGAACTAGAGCACATGTCGAGCCCGGCACATCAACTCTCATATCAGATTCATCCCCAGAATCTCGAACATCCAAGCCCTTGTTATCAATAAATCTATTGAAATGATCTCCGAAAGGTGAAAACAGGAGTGGACGACAATGTTGGCGAAGACCCAACACAAGACGGAGTACTAATGCTGTCAGGCCCCGCACAAACCGTTCATTTCGAACACACCGTGAAGGAGTCAGAAATTCAGATTTGGATCGGATCTGGACCATATATATCCAGATCCAAATCCAAACATGTATGTGGATTTGGATTTGGATCCAAAGATCCAATCCAATATCCACATCCATGGCCCACATCACCTTCTCATAAATGGAGGTGGGGCCCACAAGAAATTCACGTGGAAAGCTTGGGCATGAGAGAGAATGGGGGGATAAAATATGAGTGAAAATGTGATAGGCTTGACTTCTGTGTCAAGTTTTGGGTTAATCATGTGGGTTAACCTAATGAGTGTGGGTTTAAGCTTGTATGCACCTACACCTAACCTAGGGCTGCACCAATTTGCTGCAACTAGGTCCATGGGCGAAGGCAAAGGGATGCTCCTAAACCTAACCCTAAGCTAACCCACCTTACCTAGCCATTACCCCCTAAATCCGACCTAATCCTAGCCATTTCCCCTAAACCCGACCTAATCCTAGCCTAATCACCTAACCCACTTCCTTAATCCTTTCCTAATCCTAGCCTAATCACCTAACCCACCTCCTTAATCCTCCCCTAAACCTAGCCTAATCCCCCTAACCTCACCATAATCCTAGCCTAAACACCTAACCCACTCCACTAAATCTCACCCTAAGCCCAACCCACCTAGCTAAGCCCTAAACTACTAAACCAGCCCACCTAAATGCCTAGTACACCATATCCCCAAACCACCCAAGACAAATATCTGGCCCACCTAAATATCTAGCATACCATACCCCCAAACCACCACCACCAAACCACCTCAACCGACTCCCCAATACCAGCCCAGCCACCGACCCCACTAAGCCTATAAAACCCCCCCCTTTGGGTCGGGTTTTGCATGGACTTTTGGGCAGCTTAGCCCTTTCTCTCCTCTCTCACCTGCCCTCTCTCTCTCTCATCCACTTCACTCACATCAACCTCCAGAACCACCACTCCACGCCACCTCCACCCTTCGGACAACACCACTTCACTCCACCTTCCACCTGCTACACCCGACCGCCTCATCCTCCCCCATTCAGCCAGCCTCCTTCCACGATCTCCCTTAGGTAAGCCTCACCTCTCACTCTCCCCTCCTTCTCCTCCATCTCACCCCCTAGGTTGACTCCACCAGCACCTCCACCTTCTCTCGCCACCCCACAAAACCTGCCACTCCATCTACCCGAGTGCACCACCTGCCACCTTCCATCAACCGGCCATACCACCTACCTTCTTCCCTTAGCTAGCCGTGTCTTACACCCACCTTACCTCTCTCTAAGACCTACCCCAAGCCTTAGTGACAGCCCCTAGCTAACACTCTAACCTTACCCCCCCTACCTACCTGTCGTGCCTGCCCCTCAGCCAAACACAAGACTACTTCCATTCGGCTAGCACTCCCACTTGCCGCGCCCATCCAAGGAGCTCCTTCTTGCAGCCCAAGGCGACTCACTAGGCCCAAGTGCAAGCAAGTCACACTCGGACCAGCTATACGTAAAGCCTAACTCGGTCCTTGTTATAGACTTGCTTATGCTTAATTAAATTTGATACGGGGTTGTAATAATGGAGCGTTGTCTCCCCCCGCTTGTAATAACGTGGTTTGGCACACCCACACACACGTGCACTTGAGCCTATTCCGCTCTTAGCTGCACACGATTTTGACACACACATGGGCCTAATCAGCCCTTAAGATATAGTTATACGTATATGATTTAAGTTGTGTGGGTTTTCATTAAGTTGTGTGTGTTGTCTTTCAATTTCCACACTCACACACATTGAGCTTTCGCTCTTATTTCCAAGACCCTAGTAAGGGCCGTATTACAATTTCGTTTTGGGTGTTTTACTTCAAGTTGTGTGCGTAGTATTTCAATTCTACACTCACACATATTGAGCTTTCGCTCTTACTCCCAAGACCTTAGTCAAGGCCATATTGCAATTATATTTGGGTTTCATTTAAGTTGTGTGCGTAGTATTTCAATTTTACACTCACACACATTGAGCTTTCGCTCTTACTCCCATGACCTTAGTCAAGGCCATATTGCAATTATATTTGGGTTTCATTTACAAGTCGTGTGAGTTGTCTTTCAATATACACACAACACCCACGAACACGTTGGCGACCTTCAGGCCCATATATATTATAAGTATTTCCCTTCAGCTATGTCTTTTAGATTTGGGTTTTAAGGTTCAGCAGTGTGCGTAGTCTTTACATATATACACGACACACACTTGCACAATTGAGCCTTTTCGCTCTTAAGATATAGCCATATTTCCCTTTTGCAATTTCCCTTTTGCAATTTACATTATGCAATTTCCCTTAAGCATTGTCTTTCAATTTCGGGTTTTCCCTTGGAGTTGTGTGAGTTGCATTGTATAGTCGCCATACTCGAGCTAGAGTGCATACCTGCATCAAAGCAAATCCCGAATCAATCGTGCAAACACGCCAAGACTTAGGCTATTTCGATGCACGTACATCGTGCCTAAGTAGATTAAAATTGAAAGACTTAGGGTCATCCAACCCTTATAAAATCAAAATCGCCCAAGTGCATGGTTTTCAAAAAGTTTTAAAACACTTCTTCATTTAAAATATATTTTGAGTTAAACTTGTTTTAAAATGAAGTCTCTAAGCGTACAGACTGACCCTTGTGCATCGGTGCAAGAAGGTCTGCGACGTAAAAATCCCGCTTGCCTACAATCGCCTTTAAAAAGTCAGATTATTTCAAAACATACTTTGCTAGTTTAAGTAAACTAGCTGGCACGCCCATAAAGCGAAGTAGATTGCGAAAAGGTTCACTTCAGGCCTAAGAACCCGTAAGTGAAAATTTTTGGTGTCTATAGAATTGGCACGCCCGGTGGGACGCGGGACTTAAGTAGACTTCAAACAAACAAGTTACACTCAAAATTTCAAAAAAAGAGTGTTTTTCCAAAAATCATGCATACTTAGGAGAATTGCATTAAAATGGATAAAAAGCTACAAAAATCCTCTTTGAGTAAACTAAGAGAGGCTTTCAAAACAGATAAAGCCCAAAGAGAGCTAGATGATATTTCAAAAGATGGATGCTTTAAGTAAGGAGCTTAAAGTCCATCGATCACATAGCAGCTCTTCTAGGGCAAATACAGATCATGAATTGAAAACCGATCCCAAACTCAACGAAGGATTGGAGATTAGAGATGAATCCCAGAAAAGGGATGAGTCATCCACTCCTACATCTTCAAGCTTTTCAAAATCCAAGGGAAATTCGAAAACAGATTGTTCTGTTTCAAAAAATCAAAAAAATCTTGAAAACTTTCAAAAAGACAAAAAAATTGAAAAATCAAACTTTGGAATTTTGAAAAATTCAAGTGAAAGTCCTAAGTCTAGGCACACACACACTGTGGGACATGAAACCCACACCCTACAAAGGAACGAGAGTGAAGAACAGGAAGGTTTCGAAAGGAAACACCTCGTAAAACCCCGGGGGCTCAAAACAGAGTTACCTGGGAAATCGACCTGTTCTCACCCTAAAAAGGTAGACAAGCCACAAAGAGGTATGCCTGAAACCCATCCTTCTCAAGACTCTCTTCTTCATATAGGGTCATCAGATGCATTGGATAACCCCTGTGCACACACAAACCCACAAATGGTGTCAAAATTTGAGGATTTTCAAGATGCACCAACTGTCGCGCACCATCCAAAGGAATTTCAAAAACAAAAAGAAGTTCAAAAAATGGTAGACATGGAGACCCCTAATGCATGCATCGACATCTTAGGAGCTCATAACCCTAGCATAGAAAAACCCACTTCTTCAATCCTAGTCTTGTGCCCTGGAACTAAGGCTATGGCTTTGAAACAAAAAAATCCATCCCTAGGGGCACCACGAGTTGCGCCTAGGGAGCAGGTCAAAAACTTCGAGGGAGCCATTTGGGCTTCCCTTGAAGCAAATTTCTCCCAAAAACGGGCGTATGGAACTATAAGTCTTCCACAAACCTGGAAAGTCTAAAGCCTCTCAAGGGAACAAGCACGGCTTCCCTTGAGGACGAAATTTTTCAAAATGGGGTTATCTGGAACCATAAGTTTTCCAAAACCCCGAAATATTCAGAATCCTTCGAGGGACCAAACTTGGCTTCCCTTGAAGAATATGTTTCCCAAACTCAGGTTGTGTGGAAACCCGAGTTTTCCACCATCCTGAAAAATCCAAAGTCTTTCAAAGGACCAAATCTGGTTTCCCTCGAAAGACACATCTCCCAAAACTGGGATGCGTGGAAACCCAAGTCTTCCGTCATCCCGAAATATCCAAAGCCTCTTAAAGAACCAAGCATGGTTTTCTTTAAGAGACACAACTCCAAAACCAGGTGGGTATGGAAGCCCAAGTCTTCCATCACCCCTGAATCCAAACTCTCAGTATCCAAAAGGGTATATATCCCCGACATGGACGATTCCATGTTCCAAGACCATGATTTATACCAAAACTTTTCGAAAAGTAAAAAGTCTTGGAACATGATTCTGAATATGGGATATAAACCCTACGCGGGCCTGGGAACCCGAAACCAAGGTAGGCTAGAACCTGTCCTACCCCAAGCCAATAGGGAACGATATGGACTGGGCTACAGCCCACCCATACCCCCAGTGCCGCCACCTAAGACCATCTGGGTCAAGGGTGCCCTGTAGAACCTCTAAAACCGAAACCCATGTCTTAGACCTATCTAATTAGAGTCTGATTCATGAATGTTTTCTTTGAAGGTTCAACGGAAGATCCCTACTTTTGAAAAAGACCAAAAAAAAATTGAAAACCCTCAAAATCTGAAAAACATTTGGAAAAATGAAAATTCCAAAAAGAAATTTTATTTGAAAAAGCCTTTGGCCATGTACAAAGCCCATTTTCAAAAATTGTAAAAAGCCTTTTTCGAAAATTGTATATACTCCAAAAACCCAAGTATCCAAAAACTGGTCTTGCCCACCCTTTTGCCTAGAGCTTTTCAAAACTGAAAAGCTCGAGAATCAGCAAAGTAGGGAGGAATAAACACCTCCAAGCTTCTTGAAATTCGCAAAATCCTTGACTTGTACAAAGATTGGGGATTTTTAGAAACAAGCTTAACCCATAGTGTGCATAAGCATCATGCATTACACTTTGAAATCATTCATATGCATCGAGTCTAGATATCATCCTAGAACTCAAATTCAGGGTTTTGAAAAATCAAAGGGGCAATAAGAGTCAACCCCCTAAGTATCGAGACTTCATGGGCATGTCTCCATACGAATCAAAACCAACACCTTCAAGGCAAACTTCAAAAAGAAATGAGAATCTCGAAAAAGGGTTAGTATTTCACAAAAACCTTTCAAAATTCTTTTGATAAAAACCTCCCAAGCATTACAATTCGTGCATTGTGTGCTTGATCCGATCAAAATGAAGATAGCATTCATCCAAATGTGCCATACATTTTCGAAAACTCTATTGGCATGTGAAAGGAATCACTAAGCCAAGAGAAGAATCGTGCTTAGCCTTGCTGTAGGCCTTCAAAATTCGAGACATCATCTCCCATGTCATGAAAAAGGGAATGATGTTCACTAAAGCACTCATTTTGAAAACCTATCTTAAACATATAGGCAAAGTAAATGGTAGCACTTTTTCAAACGGAGTACGAGTTCAAACTCAAGACTCCATTAAGGGACAAGCCCTACATCGTGTGGCTGAAGTGCCTCTCTGAGACACATTCCCCATACTTGATCAAATGCCCCGTGAAGGCATGAATCTTCAAAATGAATGCTTGACCAAAACCAAGTATGGAAAACATATTTCGATCAAAAGGGCTGGTATAAAACCATCTTCATATAGAAAGGGAGGATTTCCCAAAATTGCTTTCTCAAAAGGAATCAAAATTTCGAAAATTTAACCCTACATACAACTTTGAAAAGAAGGATTCTCAAACATCAGGTTTATATGAAAACCTTGATTGTGTTAGGATAAAGCACATGAGTTTCACGATGAAAATCTAGAGACCATGTCGAAATCAAACATGATGGCCATGACGATCACTTAGGGCTGGTTGTGTTTCCCATCCTTGAGCAAAAAGTATCATGATCATGTTAGAAAAACTGTGGAAGTACATAGACATGAACATACCATTGTCCATCCAAAATCCTTTTGAAAAGCTATGGCCGTGCGAAATTCCCATCAAGCTAGGGGCATTTTTAAATACAGCCCCTAGACACTTTCCATGGATAAACGAATGCATCTCCTTCATGATTTGTGAGATACATTTCATATGTTCATTGTTGCATAAAAACATGTATTTCCATTTTAAATCACATGGAGTGCATAGCATGCATCATATCACCCCGAAGAAAGCCCCAAAAGGTGTTAATTCGAGTAGAAATATCTCCATGTCTTCAAAGGGCAACAAAAATCGAAAATTTGTTGATATTATGGGTCGAAATTAGAAAAACCCTGAAAATGCCCGAATATTCAAAAGGGTTTATGTTAAATTCTTTTTCAAAAAGATTTTGAAAAATCGAACTCCTTTGAAACTTCTTGAAAGAAGGATCAAAGTTGATTATATAACCCTGAATGGAGGAATTTATACTTTTCGAAAAGTAGAGTCTTCCAAAAAAATGAATTGGCGATATTTCAAAGAACCCTGACTTACATGATTAAGCCTTGTTCAAAAATATCAAAATATTTTCGAATAGCAGATGCTATTAAGAAATAGGATGATCTCGTTTGAATTGAGTAACCAAAGGGATAAGCCTTCCCCCATCCTACTTTCTCTGAAAAGGAAAATTGGTTGTGTTCAAAAGAAAGAAAAATCGAGAATACAAAAACTCCTCCGAAAGTGGTCTTCCCTTCATAAACAGGGAATATAAAAACTCCTCCGAAAGAGGTCTTCTCATTTCAAAAGAAAAAGGAGATATAAAAACACTCCTCCCAAAGAAGTCTTCCCTTCATAAACAGGGAATACAAAAACTCCTCCAAAGAGCTGCTCTCCTTTAAAGAAAAGAGGGATTAATAAAAAAATACTCCCAAAGGGAGACCCTCTGTGAAAAAAGAAACAAAAAGCGAAAGCTCCAAAGAGCGATTTTCCGATTCTTTGCCTAAAACCACGGGACGCTTCAGAAGGGACCGTGGTATCTCTTTCCCATATCCCTACGACTTATCCCCGAGGAAAAAGATTCAAATTTGTGAAAATCCTAAAGTACGAATAAAATCGGCTTATTTGGATTTCATTTTGTTTGAGAACTCGACTTTATTTTGTAGGAAATGGAACTTTGAAATATTTTCCAAGTTTTCCTACCCATAAACCTCTACTGAGTAGCAGGTATTAAAACCCGAATGAAGGGAAGTATGAAAAATGGAAGTCCTTTTTGATACAAGTTAAAAGGAGTTCCTTTTCAAAAAGAAATTTTCGAAAAAAACCCACGAATGTCAGAAAGACAAGGGTACAACCAGCTTAGAGCAGATAGCCTCAAAAGGCTCTCTCTAAAGCTCGAAAACCCAGAAAATGTTAAGAAGACATGGGTAAAACCCTGCTCAGAGTAGCCAGCGTCAATAGGCTCTCTTCGGGCTCAAAAACCCAAAAATAAATTTTTCTCATGCATGCATTCAAAGAGTCATTTGTGCATGATCATACATATAGGGAAATAGCTAGGAAAAGATCCCTTTGGCGTGATACCTCCTACTAGGGTTTTTAAAAGAGAAATTTTGTTTAAAAAATTGGGACGATCCCATATTTTCGTGGATAGATTTAGGGAGACATTGAAAGGGTTGTTTGTCGTCTTTGCCATTATCCAAATCAATTTGGATAATGTCAAAGAGGGGCATCTGTAAACACCCCAAAATCCCACGATTTTCCCAAAACACCTGGTTTTGCAAAAGCAGCCCTAAAGGGCTATTTTGAGTCTAGAAACCCAGGATTTGCTAATAACAGGGGCTTAGATGTTCAAGATTCTAGGGATGAATCTGATACGAGAGTTGATGTATCGGGCTCGACATGTGCTTCGGTTCCAGACTCTCTTTTGCTCCTCTGGTTCTGCTTTCATCAGGCCAAGTCGCTTTGTGGGGTTTTAAAACATCTTTTAAAAGGTTTTAAAATGATATAATATATATTTTAAAACACGTATGGTTTAAACATATGTACAGGGTTTGTCTGGAAGGCTCCTGGGTTTCCAGACTCAAAATAGCCCTTTGGGGCTGCTTTTACAAAACCAGTTGTTTTGGGAAAAATCGTGGGATTTTGGGGTGTTTACAGATGCCCCTCTTTGGCATTATCCAAATTGATTTAGATAATGGCAAAGATGACAAACACCCCTTTCAATGTCTCTCTAGATCTATCCACGAAAATATGGGATCGTCCCAATCTTTAACAAAATTTCACTTTTAAACCTTGATAGGAGGAGATATCACGCCAAAGGGATATGTATGGAATCTGGTCCTAAAATGGGATCATGTTATGCAAGTGTCCATGCGTGGATATGCAGATGCATGACATGGATGGGATGCCACGAATGGCGACCTCCCAGAGACCAGATATGGTCGAACTCTTGAAACTTACAAGGCCTGCTGTTCCAAGTGAGCAGATCCTATGCTGTTCGATGTTCGATTTTTCAAAATCTATTTACAAACGGGAAAACTGTCTTGAGCCTCAATCCTAAGGATCTCAAGCTCTTTGTGTTTACCATTGCTTGAGTCTTGACACTCGCTAATCTAGCGGAGGTTTTATAAGAAAATAAGCTACATTTCAAGATTCCTACGTCTTACTCGAAACGTTGAATTCTCAAACAAAATGAAATTCAAGTAAGTAAATCCTATTTTTACTTTAAGATTCCTCAAAATGAACCATGTTCATACTTGGGATAAGCCAGGGATGGGGAAGAGATACCACAGTCCCTTCTGAAGCATCTCGTGGTTTAAGGCATAGAAGGCAGAAAACTGCTCTTTTTGAGCTTTTGGCCTCTTTTTCCTTTTTTTCATAGATGGTGTCCCTTTGGGAGTATTTTTTCTTTAATGCCTCTTTTTCACAAGAGGATCGAATTTTCTTTTTGATTCTGTTTTCTTTCTTTTGGAAAGAGACTTTGGATGGGAAATTCCCTTTATTTTGGCCACGTTTCCCTTTTGGAAGGAGAAGAGAAGAGGGGAGGACTTATCCCAAGGTCACACTCGATCCATTCCATATCAGCCTATTTAGAAATAGCACGTACTACTTGCAAGTATCTTGCTATATTGAACTAGGCCTTTCTTTGTAAAAAGAAGGATTTTGAAATGTAACCACATGTTTGGAAAACTCCGCTCTTTCACAAGTGCGAATTCTCTCACTGAGGGTCACACGATTTGCTTTTGAACTTTACTTCTGAAGTTTCAAAGCAGCTATCCCTAAAGGTTTTCGAAAATGGGAATTTTAACCCAAATCCTACACATAATACTTCTTTAAGTATTGAATGTTGATAGGATCTGCTAAACTCCTACCTTCTACATCGATCAACCAATATGAGTTGTTCATGGTGGTTGCACGTACAACATAGGGTTCATCCCACTTGGGGCGCCACTTTCCAAGTGGATGTGGGCCATGATAGTGGATGATTTTCAAAACCAGATCCCCCACTTCAAAGTGGCAAGGTCTCATGTGTTTGCCATAGTGTCAGGCTATCCTTTGTCGGTATGCACGAGCATGATCCATAGCAAGGAGTCGCCTCTCATCTAACAAATCTAGTTCGGCCATCCTAGCATACTGAAGCGTCTCTAGGGGGAGGTTGAGTGCGATGGATGTATGGAATGAATGCAATTGTGTATGAATGGGAAGAATGGCGTTTGTGCCATAGACCAATTCGAAATTTGTGGGAGTTCGGATGGAAGTCCTATAAGCCCATAAGGCTTCGTCTAGCTTCTCGTGCCACGTCCTACCCTTCTCTAAAGTCTTCTCAATTATGCTAATGAGAGTCTTATTCGTGGCTTCGGCTTGGCCGTTGCCTTGAGGGTAGTAGGGCGAGGAGAAGTGGTGAGTTATGCCATACGTGTTGCACAACTTAACCATCCGCTCGTTTTTGAATGGGGTGCCATTATCGGACACAAGGTCTCGTGGAACTCCAAATCGAGCCAAGATATTCCTCCTAATGAAAGCCACCACATGTTGCCCCTGTACGTTGGTCAAGGAAATGGCTTCCACCCACTTGGAGAAATACTCAATGGCTACTAAAATGAATCTATGCCCATTCGATGCTTTTGGAAAGATCGGGCCTACGATATCAAACACCTACATGGTAAATGGCCAGGGGCTGACCACGGAATGCAGTGCAGATGATGGGATATGAATGGCGTGCCCATGCACTTGACATGGATGACACTTCCTAACATGATCGTGACAATCCCTTTTCAGGGTGGACCAAAAATAGCCCGCTCTAAGTATTTTCATTGCCATCATGTTGGCATTAACATGACCTCCACATTCTCTATCGTGGAACCCATGCATCACAGTCCTAGCCTCCTCTAGATCGACACATCTTAGTAGGATGTCGGTAAAGCTTTTCTTGTATAGAACCCCACCTAGAATGGTGTATCTGGTTGAAATTTTATGGATGAATGCCTTATCTTTGGATGTGGCATCCTCGGTGAATCCTCCATTTTCTAGAAAATATTTGATGTCGTAAAACTAAGGTTTTTCAATAAAATCTGGATTATTTTGGCAAATATCCAAATCGTGTGTGGATGGGTTGGGCGCATGCCATATTTCTAAAGATCGGGTCCCTAAAATAGGATCGAGCTTTAGGGATGAACCAAGGGAGGAGAGGGCGTCGGCAATGCCATTATCCTCTCTTCCTACATGTGTGAGTCTACACGATTGGAATGACTCAACCAATCGAGTGGCCAACTCGTGATATGGAAGAAGTTTTTCATTTCGCACTTGCCAAATTTTCAAAACTTGGTTTATAATAATGAGTGAATCTTCAAAGACCTCAATGCATGATGCCCCTAGAGTTTTCGAAATTCTTAAGCCTTGTATGAGTGCTTCATACTCAGCTATGTTGTTGGAACATTCAAAATCTAGGCGGATTGCTATGGGAATCTTACCCTTTTCAAGGGAGATGAGGATGACCCCAGCACCAGCCCCTCGTTGGTTTCGTGCCCCATCGAAGTGCATTTTCCACACTTGGTTTTCGAAAGAGTTTGCCAAAATATGGTTTTGAAAGTGGTTTTGCAATATGCCTTCATTAGGCATTTCATCGAGTGTGGGATATGCGTCCTCTAGGAGGAACTCAGCCACGTAGTCGGCCAAGGCTTGCCCCTTAATGGAGATTTGGTGATGGTATTTCAGGTCATACTCCATTAGAAGGAGCTGCCATTTGCCCAATCTACCAGTGAGAATGGGTTTTTCGAACAAGTGCTTGATTGGGTCAAGCTTGGACACTATCCAGATCTCATGATCTAGGAAATAGTGTCTAACTTTCTGACAGGCCCAAACTAGGGCCAAGCACGTCTTCTCCATGGCTTTATAATTTTGTTCGTAAGCCAAGAGAGTTTTTGAAATATAGTAGATGGCATACTCCTTATGGGTGTCATCTTCGTATTGAGCCAATAGAGCTCTCAAAGCATTCGCATGCACG
The DNA here is from genome assembly GCA_036023115.1 of Brasenia schreberi. Lineage (NCBI taxonomy): Eukaryota > Viridiplantae > Streptophyta > Magnoliopsida > Nymphaeales > Cabombaceae > Brasenia > Brasenia schreberi. Next base: position 13,819,793 of record JAYKKT010000066.1, read on the forward strand.
GAAATGTAGAGTAAAAGCGATTTTCCTTGCTTCGGAGGATTCAAAACAGGGGGATTAACCAAGTATGCCTTTAGTCTCTCGAAGGACTTTTGGTAGTCGTCATCCCATAAAAATTTCGTGCCCTTCCTCAACAGTTTGTTGAAGGGTTCGCATCTAGTCGCTAGGTTTGATATAAACCTATGAATGGACTGTAATCGACCTTGGAGGCTACGAATTTGTGTGAGATTGGAGGGTGGAGCCATGTCTATGATGGCTCGACACTTAGAGGGGTCGACTTCTATACCCCTTTGGCTCACAATAAAGCTTAGAAGCTTCCCGGACTCTACCCTGAATACACATTTTTTAGGGTTTAGCTTTACTTTGTAAAGCCTAAGCCTTTCGAAAATCTTTTGCAAACATTCGATATGAGTGCATCGGGTTTTGGATTTTGCCAAGAGATCATCTACATACACTTCTACGAGCTCATGAATCTGATCATAGAAGATCGTGGTCATGGCTCTCTGGTATGTCGCGCCAGCATTTTTCAATCCAAAGGGCATGACTGTATAGCAGTACGTGCCCCATGGGGTTGTGAATGTGGTCTTACCCTGATCTCGTGGACTTAATTTAATTTGGTTATACCCTAAATAGCCATCCTAAACGAAAACATCTCGTGATTTGCAGTACTATCGACTATCAAATCTATGTTTGGTAAAGAATAATTATCCTTTGGAGTGGCATTATTCAGGTTTCTGAAATCGATGCATATTCGAATCTTCCCATTGGTTTTTCGAACTACAACAATGTTTGATAACCAATCAGAATACGCAATGGGTTTTATAAATCCGGCTTTTAACAGATCTTCTAAACCCTCTTTGACTTGTGCGTGTACATTCGGATGTATTTTCCTAAGCTTCTGCTTTATGGGTTTTACATCCGCATCTAAGGAAAGACGATGTTCGACAATGCTAGGATCTATACCTGGCATGTCTTTATACGTCCATGCAAACACATCTAAGTAGGTTCGTACAAATGCAATGAATGCTGATCTTTCATGCTCATGCAAACATGCGCCTACCTTAATGGGTTTGGGATTGGAATCACTCCCTAGGTTCACCTCTATGAAATCTCCTTCTACTGAATTGGAAGGTCTTTCAAAATCGAGAATTTTATGAAATTCTGGGAGCTCAGAAGTGGGATCTTCCTCAAGGGGATCCACTTCTGGGCTTCAATCATTCTCGTGGGTTATAAACCTGAGGGAATTTGATGCGTGAGTTTTCAAAAGACCTGGTTTTATACTTGGAATTTCAACTGATTTCAAAATTTTTGGTTTGGTTATGCAAACGACGTTCCTTTAGAAATCCTTTTCTTTTTCCAAAGCCTTACCAGGACCAGCTATGTACAAAATCTTTTTGGTATTTTATAGATTTTCGATTTTTTTGTGTTTTTGCAAAACAAGAACTTTAGGAACTACACAAACTACTCTATTTTCGAGTTTTTGGTTTTCCAATATTTTTGGTTTTTGCAATTTTTCTATTTTTTCGATTTTGGGTTTTTCAAATGTTTTTGTATTTTTGTAAAAGGGATCTTCCATCATACCTACAAAGGGAAAAACTTCGGGTTAGACTCGGAATAAGAGGTCCAAATCGTAGGTTTCTTCTAGGGTTGGCTCCAGGGCACCCTTGACCCAGGTGGTCACAGGGGGTGGCTCTGGCAGTATTTTGGGAGTATAGCCGATCCCTTATCGGCTTGGATTGGCCCTAGGAAGGATTGGCTCTAGGAGACCCTGGTTTTGTGCCCCTAGACTAGTATATGGCATGTAGCCCATGTTTAACAGCATGGTCCATGACTTTTTGTTTTTAGAAAAATTGAAATATAGGTCGTGGTCCTGGAACTTGTTGTCATCTATGTAATGAACATAGGGCTTTCTATCCAAGGGTTTTAAAAATAAGGGATGTTTGGGTCTTCCTAGAAGGGTCAGAACTTTGAGGGCATCAGGTTTGGGTGGCCCCTTCACATATACGACCTTCCTAGGGTTGTTTAACCCGAGCCTTGGCGGCTCGACCATGGTTTGCCCCAGGTTAGCCTCATGGGCCTAGGAACTCGACAAACAAGGGGAGTTTATGATCCCCTGAAGCTGAGGGTGACTCTCACCTAAGATCACTATGACTTGGTCCCTGAAAGGGATCTTGACACACCTGTGAAAGGTGGATGGCACAGCGCACAAGCTGTGTATCCAGGGCCTTCCCAACAACAGGTTATAATGGGGGTGGATGTCCAAGACATGGAACACCCCCGTGTATGTGATCCCTTCCGTTTCCATAGGGAGTTCGATTGATCCTAAGGGTCTAGACGCATTCCCATCGTATCTAGTGATAACGATGGGACTTGGGTTCACAGAAGTCAAGGTGACTCCGATTTGATACGCCACATGAAGTGGAAGGATGTTGAGCCCTCCTCTCCCATCGACTAGGCACTTGTCTAGAGAGTGGTTATTCAGAATCACCTCGATATGCAGGGCTTGGTTATGGGATTCGTAGGGTCTATCTATATCATCTTTCGAGAAAGTGATGGGCGATTTTGCTCCTATTGAAGCCACTTGGTCAGACAGGGATTCAGGGGTTATGTTCGAACTAACCTTAGCTCTTTCTAGAATTTTCTCTAGCACGAGTCTATGCCTAGGCGAAGTTTGTATTAGCTCTAGGATGGACATGTGGATAGGAATCTTTGAAAGATGGTTTTCGAAATCATAAGGGTTTAAAATGATTTTCCCATTGTCTGCTTTTGGCAGAACTCTAGGAATACATGCTTTTAAGGGGCAAGGCACACTGACCACCTTTTTAGCACTTTGTAGGTGCGGGGGTTGATAGATCCTCTTGGATCTAGTCACTTCCCCCACGACCAACCTAGGGTTCGCACTTAAACTGGCTCTAATCATGAGTTTAGGAGTACCTTGGATTTTTAAAACTGGTTTAGCCAGGGATTCAGCTCTTGGTGGTCCCCGAATGATCACTTGGGCGGGCTTCTTGTAAAGTACAAGGGTAGACGCACAAGTGGATCGACCAGACTCAGATGAATGCGCTAGATCTTTCGAAAAGGTGAGGGTACATACCTCTTTTCCTTTCCCACTGCTACTGGCGTGCTTGAGAAAGGGTTCTTTAAAGATAGCTTGAGCTGGCTCGGGTTCCTCAGTGACCTGGAGCCGACCCTCCGCTATCAAGTTCTCAATTTTGTTAAGGAGGGAGAAGCACCGCCTTGTATCATGGCCTTTGAGCCGATGATACTTGCAGTACTTGTTTAAAACCCTCCCTTCGAAGTGACTCCCTCGAGAATCTCGGGGAGTTCGATCATGCCTTGGGTAAGTAGGAGGTCTAGGACCTTCGTCACAGGTTGCTCCAGTGGAGTGTACTCCCGTCTTTCGAAGGGTTTTTGAAAACTCCTCTCCTTTTTATTATCAGCTTTTTCGAAAGCCTTTGAAGCACTTGCCAGGCTTGGATCCACCCGGACATTAGCGATTTTATGGGGTTTTGCTCCTTTGTCCACGGTGGATGACCCATAGTTGATGGGCTTCCCCAAGCGAGTTTTCGAAATGTCACTTCCTTTTCATAAGTGATCGTATATCCCTTTCTTCAAATTGGTTTCGAAAAGGGATGCTTTTTTTATCAACTTATGGAAAGTTGAGATTTTGTGAAGAGAGAGAAGGGTCTTTAACTCATTTTTAAAATTATCCAGGATGAGCATGACTGCGCATCCTTCGAATATTGGCTCTCGCACTTGCCCTAAAAGGGACCTCCATCGAATAATGAAGGCATGTACGTCTTCGTTCATGCCTTGCTTTGTATCCCTTAAAGTGTTTAAAGTCGGTGTGACTTCTACGTTATGTGCAAATCTTTGCATAAAGTAGTTCGCTAACTCTTCAAAAGTAGTGAACTGGCTTAGATCGTAGGAAGCTAGCCATTTGGCAGCTGTGCCTTTAAGGGATAGAGGGAACCAATACACCCATTTCATCGAGTCCTTTTTCTTCTTATGGGCTCGACGTGAGAAAAGTTGCAGGTGAGACCTAGGGTCTCCCATGCCATCATACCGATGGAAGTTCGGTATTTCATCGTCACTGCCTGTTTCATAATCCATAGGTAGGAAATCAGACAGGGCGTAACTCCTTTTCTCTTTACTTTTCCCTTTTAGCAGCTGTTGTAGGGCTTTACGGTCCTTTTGTGTGAAGGACTCGTGGTATTGGTTGCCTTCCATTACGGAGGCCTCTTTATGTTTGCGAGTGTAGACGCAGAAAGTTCCCGCTTCTGGTTCTTAGGCCTGAAGCGAATCTTTTCGTGTGTCTAAGTTCTAATTAAGAAAAAAGGGCGTGCCAGCTAGCTTACTTAAGCTAGCGAAGAGAAATTTTTAAATCTACTCCTAATGTGGCGACTGTGAGCAAGCAAGCTCTTTTCGTCGCAGACCTTCTTGCACCGATGCGCAAGGGTCAGTCTGTATGCTTAAAAATCAAGTTTTAAAATACGAGAACCTACGAAAACATTTGAAGTGTTCGACTCGGGTTGTTTTTGTGTGATTTTCAGATTTTATTTCACGTGGATTTGCACGTGCCTATGTCTTTCTTTTTATCCCTTTTCGGGCCAACTAGGTGTGTGCTATGAACACGTAGCCTAAGTGGGGCAATTTTGAACGAGAGTATGGGGTTTGCTTTGATGCAATAAGCATCCTAACTCGTGGTATGGCGTATATGTAATGCAAACTCACGCAACTCCAAAGGGAAAACCCGAAATTGAAAGACAATGCGGAAGGGAAATGACTAGTAATGTAAATTGCAAAAGGGAAATTGCGGAAGGGAAATCGCAAAAGGGAAATATGGCTATATCTTAAGAGCAGAAAGGCTCAATAGTGCAAGTGTGTGCCGTGTATATATGTAAAGACTACGCACACTCCTGAACCTTAAAACCCAAATCTAAAAGACATAGCCAAAAGGGAAATACTTATAATATATATGGGCCCGAAGGTCGCCAACGTGTTGCATGGGTGTTGTGTATATATTGAAAGACAACTCACACGACTTAAATGAAACCCAAATATAAATTGCAATATGGCTTAACTAAGGTCTTGGGAGTAAGAGCGAAAGCTCAATGTGTGTGAGTGTAGAATTGAAGTACTACGCACACGACATGAAATTAAACCCAAATATAAATTGCAATAGACCTTGACTAAGGTCTTGGGAGTAAGAGCGAAAGCTCAATGTGTGTGAGTGTAGAATTGAAGTACTACTACGCACACGACATGAAATTAAACCCAAGGGAAAATATAACACGGCCCTTACTTGGGTCTTGCAAATAAGAGCGAAAGCTCAATGTGTGTGAGTGCGAGAATTGAAAGACAACACACACAACTTAAGCAAAACCCCATGCAACTTAAATTATATAAATAAGTCTATATCTTAAGGGCTGATTAGGCCCATGTGTGTTCAAAATGGTGCACAACTAAGAGCGAGATAGGCTCAAGTGCACGTGTGTGTGGGTGTGCCAAGCCACATTATTACAAGCGGGGGGAGACAATGCTCCGTCATTACAACCCTGTATCAAATTTAATTGAGCTTAAGCAAGTCTACAAATAAGGACCGAGTTAGGCACTTACGTATAGCTGGTCCTGAGGTGACTTGCTTGAGCTTGGGCTTGAGCATCGCCTTGGGCTACAAGAGGGAGCTCCTCCGAAGGGCACGACAAATGAGTGACTGGCCGGGTGAAGCAAGGTGTTGCAGGTGTGGCGCCTTGGCGCTAGCCGGGTGATGGAAGGGGGTGCTGTTGTGGTGTCTTAGGCTGGGGTAGTTAGGGGGTGTCACTAAAGTGTAGGGAAGGTCCTAGGGAAGGTGGAGCTAAGGGGTGACTAAGGGCTGTCTAAGGAATGGGGATGGAAGGCTGCGAGTATGGCAAGGTGCAGTCGGTTATGGCTGGCCGACTAGTGGCAGGTTAAGTGGTGGTTGGCTGGGGTAACTAGGGGTGATTAGGAATGGCAAAAGGCAGCTAGCTAGGGTATTAACTAAGTGTTGGTTCAAGGTAAAGTAGGGGCAGGTCCTAGGGAAAAAGGTAAGGTGGCTGGGGACTAGTTAGGGGCTATCTAACGGGAAGGTAGGGCTAAGGGGTGACTAAGGGCTATCTAAGGAATGAGGATGGAAGGCTGCGGGTATGGCAAGGTGCAGTCGGTTATGGCTGGCCGACTAGTGGCAGGTGAAGTGGTGGCCGGCTGGGGTAACTAGGGGTGATTAAGAATGGCAAAAGGGAGCTAGCTAGGGTATTAACTAAGGGCTGATTCAAGGGAAAGGAGGGGCAGGTCCTAGGGAAAAGGTAAGGTGGCTGGGGACTAGTTAGGGGCTGTCTAATGGGAAGGTAGGGCAGCGGGTGGTGTGGTCGGGTATGGTTGAAGGGTGGCGGGTAGCTAGGTGGTGTGGTGGCTAAGAGTGGAGGGGGAGTGAAGAGAGGGTGGAGTTAGGCTAGTGTACTAACCGGATAGGATAGGGAAGGTGGCGGTTGTCCAAGGTAGGCAACCGAGTGGAAGGTGGATGCAATCGGGTGGAAGGAGTGGAGCTGGCCGGGCGGTTGTGGTGGCGTTGAGCGGTGCAGGCTGGTAGGTGGTAGTGGCGTGGAGTGGTGCAGGTCGGGAGGTGGTGGTGGAGTAGGTGAGAGAAGAGAGCAAGGGGTGAGAGATGAGAGGAAAGGTTCGGTTGGCCCAAGGTGGCTGCCCCAAAATCTGAAAAACCCGCCCACTAGGGGGGGGGGGGTTATAGGATTCTCAAGAGGTCGATTGGGCTGGTTTTGAAGGGGTGGTTTAGTGGTTAGGTGGTGGTGGTTTAGTGATAAGGTGGGCTAGATATTTAGGGGGGGCCAGATATTTAGTTTAGGTGGTTTTAGGGATATGGTGTGCTAGGGTTTAGGTGCGGTGGTTTAGTGGTTTAGGGCTTAGCTAGGTGGGTTGGTTTTGGGGTGAGGTTTGGTGAGGTAGGTTAGGTGTTTAGGCTAGGTTTAGGTTAGGATTAAGGGAATTAGGCTAGGTTTAGGGAAGGATTAGGGAGGTGGGTTAGGTGATTAGGTTGGGATTAGGGCAGGATTAGGGAAGTGGGTTAGGTGATTAGGCTTAGGATTAGGCCGGGATTAGGGTAAATGGCTAGGATTAGGAGTTTTGGCTTAGGATTGGGTTAGGAGTCTCCCTTTGCATAGCCCATAGACTTCATTGCATCATGTTGGTGCAGCCCTAGGTTAGGTGTAGGTTCATACAAGTTTAAACCCACACTACTTAGGCTAACCCACACGATTAACCCAAACTTGACACACAAGTCAAGCTTAATACATTTTCCTCATGCTTATCCTCCCCATTCTCTCTCATGCCCAAGATCCCACGTGAATTTCAAGTGGGCCCCACCTCCATTTATGAGAAGGTGATGTGGGCCATGGATGTGGATATTGGATTGGATCTTTGGATCCAAATCCAAATCCAAATCCACATATACGTTTGGATTGGGATCTGGATATGTATGGTCCAGATCCAATCCAAATTGAATTCTGACTCCTTCAAGGTATGTTCAAAATGAACAGTTTGTGTAGGGTCTGACAGCATCAGTACTCCGTCTTGCGTTGGGTCTTCGCCAACATGGTCATCCGCTTCTGTTTTCACCTTCCAAAGATGATTTCACATGATTTTTGCTGATAATAGGGACTTGGACGTTCGAGATCCTGGGGATGGATCTAACACGAGAGTTGTTGTGCCGGGCTCGACATGTGCTCGAGTTTCGGGCTCTCTTTAGCTCTTCTGGTCCTGCTTTCATCAGGCCAAGCCGCTTCGTGGGGTTTCAAAATATATTTTAAAAGGTTCTAAAAGTATATTATACATATTTTAAAGCATATACAATTTAAACATATGTACAAGGTTTGTTTGGAAGGCTCCTGGGTTTCCAAACTCAAAATAGCCCTTTGGAACTGCTTTTACAAAACCAGGTTTATTTGAGAAGTTCGTGGGATTTCGGGGTGTTTACAGATGCCCCTCTTTGGCATTGTCAAATTGATTTGGATAATGGCAAAGACGACAGACACCCCTTTTAATGTCTCCCTAGATCTAACCACGAAAATATGGGATCGTCCCAATCTTTAGCCAAATCTCACTTTTTAAACCCTGGTAGGAGGAGATATCACGCCAAAGGGATATACAAAACGGTTTCTGGTCCTAAAATGGGATCATGTTATGCAAATGTCCATGCGTGGAAATGCAAATGCATGACATGGGTGGGGTGCCAAGAGTGGCGACCTCTCAGAGACTAGATATGGTCGAACTCTCGAGACTTACAAGGCCTGTTGCTCCAAGTGAGCAAATCCTATGCTGTTCGATGTTCGATTTTTCAAAATCTATTTACAAAATCTATTTACAAACGGGAAAACTGTCTTGAGCCTCAATCCTAAGGATCTCAAGCTCTTTGTGTTTACCATTGCTTGAGTCTTGACACTCGCTAATCTAGCGGAGGTTTTATAAGAAAACAAGCTACATTTCAAGATTTCTACGTCTTACTCGAAACGTTGAATTCTCAAACAAAATGAAATTCAAGTAAGTAAATCCTATTTTTACTTTAAGATTCCTCAAAATGAACCATGTTCATACTTGGGATAAGCCAGGGATGGGGAAGAGATACCACAGTCCCTTCTGAGGCGTCCCGTGGTTTAAGGCATAGAAGGCGGAAAACTGCTCTTTTTGAGCTTTTGGCCTCTTTTTCCTTTTTTTCATAGAGGGTCTCCCTTTGGAAGTATTTTTTCTTTAATCCCTCTTTTTTTCACAAGAGAATTGATTTTTCTTTTGGATTCTGGTTTCTTTCTTTTGGGAAAGAGACTTTGGATGGGAGAATTCCCTTTATTTGAGCCATGTTTTCCTTTTGGAAGGAGAAGAGAAGAGGGGAGGACTTATCCCAAGCTCACACTCGATCCATTCTAGATCAGCCTATTTAGAAATAGCACGTACTACTTGCAAGTATCTTGCTATGTTGAACTAGGCCTTTCTTTGTAAGAAGAAGGATTTTGAAATGTAATCACGATCTGGAATACTCTACTCTTTCACAAGTGCGAATTTTCTCACTCAGGGTCACACGATTTTGCCTTTGCACCTTATTTTCAAGTCTCAGGGCAGCTATCCCTAAAGGTTTTCAAAAAAGGAAATTTAACCCAAATCCTACACGTAATACTTCTTTAAGTATTGAATATTGATAGGATCTGCTAAATTCCTACCTTCTACATCGATCAACCAATACAAGTTGTTCGTGGTGGTTGCACGTACAACATAGGGTCCATCCCACTTGGGGCGCCACTTTCCAAGGGGATGTGGGCCATGGATGTGGACGATTTTCAAAACCAGATCTCCCACTTCAAAGTGGCGAGGTCTCATGTGTTTGCCATAATGTCGGGCTATCCTTTGTCGGTATGCACGAGCATGATCCATAGCAAGGAGTCGCCTCTCATCTAGCAAATCTAGTTCGGCCATCCTAGCATGCTGAAATGTCTCTAGGGGGAGGTCGAGTGCTATGGATGTATGGAATGAATGCAATTGGGTACGAATGGGAAGAATGGCGTTTGTGCCATAGACCAATTCGAATGGTGTGGCATTCGTGGGAGTCCGGATGGAAGTCCTATAAGCCCATAAGGCTTCATCCAGCTTCTCGTGTCACGTCCTACCCTTCTCTAAAGTCTTCTCAATTATACTAATGAGAGTCTTGTTTGTGGCTTCGGCTTGGCCGTTGCCTTGAGGGTAGTAGGGCGAAGAGAAGTGGTGAGTTATGCCATATGTGTTGCACAACCTAACCATCCGCTCGTTCTTGAATGGGGTGCCATTATCAGACACAAGGTCTCGTGGAACCCCAAATCTAGCCAAGATATTCCTCCTAATGAAATCCACCACATGTTGCCCAATACGTTGGTCAGGGAAATGGCTTCCACCCACTTGGAGAAATACTCAATGACTGCTAAAATGAATCGGTGCCCATTCGAGGCTTTTAGAAATATAGGGCCTACGATGTCAAACACCCACATTGTGAATGGCGCGAGGGACTGACCATGGAATGCAATGCAGATGAGGGGACATGAATGGCGTGCCCATGCACTTGACATGGATGACACTTCCTAACATGATCATGACAATCCTTTTCCAGGGTGGACCAAAAATAGCCCGCTCTAAGTATTTTCATTGCCATCATGTTGGCATTAACATGACCTCCACATTCTCCATCGTGGAACACATGCATCACTATCCTAGCCTCCTCTAGATCGATTCACCTAAGTAGGATGCCGGTAAAACTTTTCTTATATAGAACCCCACCCAAAATGGTGTATCGGGTTGAAATTTTACGGATGAATGCCTTATCTTTGGATGTGGCATCCTCGGTGAATCCCCCATTTTCTAGAAAATGCTTGATGTCGTAAAACCAAGGTTTTTCAACAGAATCTGAGTTATTTTGGCAAATATCCAAATCGTGTGTGGATGGGTTGGGCACATGCCATATTTCTAAAGATCGGGTCCCTGAAATGGGATCGACCTTTAGGGTTGAACCCAAGGAGGAGAGGGCATCGGCAATGCCATTATCCTCTCTTCCTACATGTGTTAGTTTACACGATTGGAATGACTCAACCAATCGAGTGGCCAACTCATGATATGGAAGTAGTTTTTCGTTACGTACTTGCCAAAATTTCAAAACCTGGTTTATAATAAGGAGCGAATCTCCAAAGACCTCGATGCATGATGCCCCTAGAGTTTTCGAAATCCTTAAGCCTTGTATGAGTGCTTCATACTTAGCTATATTGTTGGAACATTCGAAATCTAGGCGGATTGCTATGGGAATCTCACCCTTTTCAGGGGAGATGAGGATGACCCCAACACCAGCCCCTCGTTGGTTTCGTGCCCCATCGAAGTGCATCTTCCACACTTGGTTTTTGAAAGTGTTTGCCAAAATGTGGTTTTGGAAATGGTCTTGCAATATGCCTTCGTCAGGAATTTCATCAAGTGTGGGATATGCGTCCTCCAGGGGGAACTCAGCCACGTAGTCTGCTAGGGCTTGCCCCTTAATGGAGATTTGGTGGTGGTATTTCAGGTCATACTCCATTAGAAGGAGTTGCTATTTGCCCAATCTACCAGTGAGAATGGGTTTTTCGAACAAGTGCTTGATTGGGTCAAGCTTGGACACTATCCAGATCTCATGATCTAGGAAATAGTGTCTAACTTTCTGACAGGCCCAAACTAGGGCCAAGCACGTCTTCTCCATGGCTTTATAATTTTGTTCGTAAGCCAAGAGAGTTTTTGAAATATAGTAGATGGCATACTCCTTATGGGTGTCATCTTCGTATTGAGCCAATAGAGCTCCCAAAGCATTCACATGCACGGAAATGTAGAGTAAAAGCGGTTTTCCTTGCTTCGGAGGATTCAAAACAGGGGGATTAACCAAGTATGCCTTTAGTCTCTCGAAGGACTTCTGGTAGTCATCATCCCATAAAAATTTCGTGCCCTTCCTCAACAGCTTGTTGAAGGGTTCGCATCTAGTCGCCAGATTTGATATAAATCGGCGAACGGACTATAATCGACCCTGGAGGCTACGAATTTGGGTGAGATTAGAGGGTGGAGCCATGTCTATGATGGCTCGACACTTAGAGGGATCGACTTCTATACCCCTTTTGCTTACCATAATGCCTAGAAGCTTTCCAGACTCTACCCCGAATACACATTTTTGAGGGTTTAGCTTTACTTTGTAAAGCCTAAGCCTTTCGAAAATCTTTTGCAAACATTCGATATGAGTGCATTAGGTTTTGGATTTTGCCAAGAGATCATCTACATATACTTCTACGAGCTCATGAATCTGATCATGGAAGATCGTGGTCATGGCTCTTTGGTATGTCGCGCCGGTATTTTTCAAACCAAAGGGCATGACTGTATAGCATTACGTGCCCCACAGGGTTGTGAATGCGGTCTTACCTTGATCTCGTGGACTTAATTTAATTTGATTGTAGCCTGAATAGCCATCCATAAACGAAAACATCTCATGATTTGCAGTACTATCGACTATCAAATCTATGTTTGGTAAACGATAGTTATACTTTGGAATAGCTTTGTTCAGGTTTCTGAAATCGATGCATATTCGAATTTTCCCATTGGTTTTTCGAACTACAACGATGTTTGATAACCAATCAGAATACGCAATGGGTTTTATAAATCCGGCTTTTAACAGATCTTCTAAACCCTCTTTAACTTGCGTGTGTACATTCGGATGTATTTTCCTAAGCTTCTACTTTGTGGGTTTTACATCCGCATCTAAGGGAAGACAATGTTCGACAATGCTGGTATCTATGCCCGGCATGTCTTCATACGTCCATGCAAACACATCTAAATAGGTTTGTAGAAATACAATGAATGCTGATCTTTCATGTTCATGCAAACATGCGCCTATCTTGATGAGTTTGGGATTGGAATCACTCCCTAGGTTCACCTCTATGAAATCTCCTCCTACTGAATTGGAAGGTCTTTCAAAATCGAGAATTTTATGAAATTTTGGGAGCTTAGAAGTGGGATCTTCCTCAACACTTCTGGGCTTCGATCATTCTCGTGGGTTATAGACCCAAGGGAATTTGATGCGTGAGTTTTTAAAAGACCTCGTTTTATACTTGGATTTTCAATTGATTTCGAAATTTTTGGTCTGGCTATGCAGACGACGTTCCTTTCGAAATCCTTTTCTTTTTCCAAAGTGTTACCAGGAGCAGCTATGTACAAAATCTTTTTGGTATTTTGTAGATTTTCGATTTTTTTGTGTTTTTGCAAAACAAGAACTTTAGGAACTATACAAACTACCCTATTTTCGAGTTTTTGATTTTCCAATATTTTTGGTTTTTGCAATTTTTCTATTTTTTTGATTTCGAGTTTTTCAAATGTTTTTGTATTTTGATGAAAGGGATCTTCCGTCATACCTACAAAGGGAGAACACTACGGGTTAGACTCGGAATCAGAGGTCTAAATTGTAGGTCTCTTCTAGGGTAGGCTCCAGGGCACCCTTGACCTAGGTGGTCATAGGGGGTGGCTCTGGTGGTATTTTGGGAGTATAGTCGATCCCATATAGGCTTGGGTTGGCCCTAGGAAGGATGGGCTCTAGGAGACCCTGGTTTTGTGCCCCTAGACTTTTATAGGGCGTGTAGCCCATGTTCAACAGCATGTTCCACGATTTTTTGTTTTTTGAAAAGTTAGGATACAAATCATGGTCCTGGAACTTGTTGTCATCCATATCGTGCTCGTATGGCTTTTTGTCAAGGGATTTTAGAAATAAGGGACGTTTGGGTCTTCCTAGAAGAGTTAGGATTGGGAGGGGGTCTGCTTTGGGTGACCCCTTCACACACACAACCTTCTTAGGGTTGTTTAACACGAGCCTTGGTGGCTCAACCATGGTCTGCCCCAGGTTAGCCTCATGGGCCTGGGAACTCGACAAACAAGGGGAGTTTATGTTCCCCAGAAGCTGAGGGTGATTCTCACCTAGGATCACCACGACTTGGTCCCTGAAAGGGATCTTGACACACCTGTGGAAGGTGGATGGCACAGCGCACAAGCTGTGTATCCAGGGCCTTCCCAGCAACAGGTTATAATGGGAGTGGATGTCCAAGACATGGAACACCCCCGTGTGTATGATCCCTCCCGTTTCCATAGGGAGTTTGATCGATCCTAAGGGCCTAGACGCATTCCCATCGTATCCAGTGATAACGATGGGTCTTGGGTTCACAGAAGTCAAGGTGACTCCGATTTGGTATGTTATATGAAGTGGAAGGATGTTGAGCCCTCCTCCCCCATCGACTAGGCACCTGTCTAGAGAGTGGTTATTCAGAACCACCTCGATATGCAGGGCCTGGTTATGGGACTCGTAGGGTCTATCTACATCATCTTCTGAGAAAGTGATGGGCGATTTGGCTCCTATTAATGCCACTTGGTCAGACAGGGATTCCAGACTTATGTTCGAACTAACCTTGGCTCTTTCTAGAATTTTCTCTAGCACGAGTCTATGCCTAGGCGAAGTTTGTATAAGCTCTAGGATAGACATGTGGATAGGAATCTTTGAAAGATGGTTTTCGAAATCATAAGGATTTAGGATGACTTTTCCATTGTCTGCTTTTGGTAGAACTCTAGGAATACATGCTTTTGAGGGGCCAAACACACTGACCACTTTTTTAGCACTTTGTAGGTGCGGGGGTTGATAGATCTGTAGACGTGATTTTATTTCAAATCGTGGGATTCAAAATCAAACCCTCGAACTACGTCAGGTTGCGCGAGCGTGCCAGTTAGTTTACCAAAACTAACAAATTATGTTTTTCTGACTTCTTAGAACGATTGTGGACAAGTGAGATCTTTTCGACTTAGGCCTTCTTGAACCGGCGCTCAAGGGTCAGCCTAGATGCTTGAAATTTGTTTGAATCCGTTAATTCGAAAAAAAGGAAAAACCAGATTTTCCAAAGTTCAGATTTGTGTTTAAGTTCTTGATTTCTGAAAAATTTCAGATTCTTAGATTTGCAGAACTTGTTCAGTTTCAGAGGCCTGTTCTCTGAATTTTTAAAAATAATTCTGATTCTCCAAAAATTCTAAAACTTTTACAAAATAGAGACACGTATGTGTAGAATCAGAATATATTTTTATTTTATAATTTAGTTCTTTATTTTCTGAGAATTAAATACAGAATCAGAAACTGTTATAACATTCAGAACAACCCTATTTCTGTAGATCAGAAGCTCAGAAAAACAGCAATATCTCAGCGCTCGGTCATCCAATTTCAATGAAATTTGTTGTGTTAAAAAGACACGGATGTTAGGTTTTCAAAGAATCAAATTTCATCCAATTTCACTCAGTGGTTGCAGAGATATGGGCAAAAGAACAGAGGTCTATCACTGAATATTCTGTTTCTGTAAAACGCAATCTAGATTTTGTATAAATTTCACGGATATAAGTGGCTAGGCAAAATTTCATAACAATTCCTCAAAATTTTATCTAAGAATGTTTGATATGTCTAGATTATTCATGCAAAATTTCGAAGCAATTGGCTTATCCGTTTGTCTATAAAAATTCCGTGATCAGACGCATGTGTACAGACAGTTTCAGAAACCAGTTTTACAGAAAATTTCAGAAGGTTCCTAAGATGATTCTAGAACAAAGTTCAACCTGTATCAGTCCTAATAAAGCATGGAAATCATACCAACATGGATTTTTGTTTCGTTCATGAAGGAATTATGCATGTTTGTATCGATATAAATGAAGAACATGGGCTCAAAGCCTTGATTCATGTACAAATTTCCAGAATCTGTGCCTTTTCAGGTTCTCATGGATTAAAACCAATTTGTGCAAGAATTCCAACCTGTGTGAGTGAGAGGGGACATAGGAGCGCTTCGCCGGACGATCGTCGAACGTCGGAACCAGGCCGGACTTCCTTCTTCTCCTTCTTTTCTTCCTTTCTCTCTCTCTCTCTATTTCTCTAAATTTTCGGACTGACTGTTCCTGTTTTCTTTGTTTTCCCGGATTGAGGCTTTTTGGTCACCGGAGGATCCCTTTGCAGCCTCCTTCAGGCTCCTTTTATAGGCCAAAAGGTGCCCCTTTGGTGTAGCATTGGGCAAGGCAAGTTGCCTTGCTGATCAAATTTGTTTTTGGCATGTAATTGCTGCAAAAATCGTATTTGGGAAGTACTGCTGGTTTTGGCAACTGCTTGCTGTAGTTAGTTGCTAAATTCAACCACCAGCATGGAATTGGATGAGGCTTAATGTGGTTCAACATGGTAAGTTGGTGCTGGATTTGGCAGTAAGGGAAGATCAGCTAGTCTGGTGGAGCTGGTTGTTTCATGTTGCTATAGATGGACCTGCCTTCACCGAGTCGATCACCGTCGTTACTTGCTGAAATCAATCATCGTGCTATTTAGTAAGTGGATGTTGTACACGTCCTCCTTACTGTTGTGGTGTTCCTTGCAAAAATCGATGGGAGCTGAACTTGGTAAGTGGCTGTTGTACATGCCTTCCAAATTAATAGTCGTTTGCTGTGGAGAAGTTGCTAAAATGGGTTTGCTCCAACTGGTGCGGCGTATGGCAAGTGGAGTGTTTTCCTTGCCTTGATTGTCTTTTGCCTTCATTTGCAGGAAAAATAGCTTGCTATGTTTGGCCAACATGATAAGCAGCCACGGATTTGATTGATTCTCTTTAGATGGTTCCATTACGTTGATGGTAACGACAACTGAATCGTGAGAGACTAAAAAGCCATTCTTCTCCGTCTTCAAGCATAGGAGCAGGTAATTTCATGACACTTTGTGCAACGATCAAATCCACTGCTTTTATTTGATACATATCCAATAAGCGTCCTAGTTGCATATCGGTCTTTTGAAGATTGAAAGCGATTCTTGCAGGCGCAACTCTTGTAGGCACTCCTTGTGCAGCACAGCCTGTGTTTAAAGCATAACCTTTTAACAGGTAGCTGCCTTTTGTGTTTTTTTCCAAGCGCTTTCAGAATGTTTGTGGCCTTGATGGTGTATTTAACCTCCTGATGCTGACATGACATAAGAATCATTCAAGCAGGAGACAACTTCTTCAGGGTTTGTATCGGCTACTTCATTGATCATTAATATACCACTTGATGGTCGTCATAACTGGGGTAGAACACTTGCCAGATGGATTCCTGTCACCACGTTGCCATTCATGGTTGTAGCCGCCAGGTCAAGGTCATCACCACCATCTACATTCTCTGGGAGAACCACGTTGTATCAAGTTTCGTCAATGTCAACAATCATCTGTGCAGCTGGGGGAACAAGATACCGATACCCATCAAATGAAGTTGCTGCAAGAATGAGCCCCTTCTGCTGTTCTCCACGTTTACTGAGATCAAGTAAAAGAACTTGGCTCATAATCCTCCCATGAGTACGAAATTGGAATGGGCAGACTTTAGTGCCATCCCTTCCATCAGGAACATAGATATTTCCTGATACTGTTGGAACCACAAAGTCCGTATGTCTATCCCCATTCTTTGTCAGGTGAATCTGTGATTCAACAACTTTTACAGCAGCATTAGTAATTTCATTTTCAGCGGACAAATTAATCAGCCTATTCACTGCACCTTCCACGTTCTCCTGAGCATTCTGAACTTCCACCTACATACTTGCTGTAACAGTGGTTAGGCAAATACATGTTACATGCCTTTCTACTATGAATGTGTTCTATTAAGCCCATGTTACGTTTTTGAAAATCAACTATCATGCTCATTCAATCCTTTCCACGAGTGTTGGGATATTAAAATTGCTCTTATCATAACATATCAATAGCATGACGATGCAAATTGATGTATATCAATACTAATTACCTCGATACCCAAACATAACGTAGACACGTTACGAAAGGCGTTTGATACCAAACCTTCGTTTTTGGAAGCGTTCGTTCTTGCTTCCATCTTTCTTTTCCTTTGATAACATCAACTTTTCCCTCGGGCAACTGATTTCTTTCCGAATATGAACTTTTCTTTTTGGGAATCTCACTTTCCCTTTTTGATGCTCACTCTCCTTTTTGGGCACCCACCTGCCTTTTCAAGTGTCAAATTATCTTATACATGCCTGTATCTTTTCAAAAGGCAAGCTTTCAACATATGTTTTTGTCATAAATCTTTCAAGAAAACGAAATCCAGTTTTTCCATGCCAGGGGCAAAATCATCATTTTTTTCCAATTTTGTCAAAATTCGAATTTTTCAGAAAGGAAAGTATTCTTTTATCATTTTAAAGCTTTCATAAAATTTTGGTACCAAAACCAACTCGTTTAGTGCCTTTTTCCTTCGAAAACCCAAAATTACCAAAAATGGATACTTTCCTAAAAAAGATAAGAATTAAAAGAAAATTTTGGGTGTCTACAGATGCCCCTCTTCGGCATCATCCAAATTTATTTGGATGATGGCAAAGAAGACAACACCCATTTGCTTTTCTTCCTTAGAGACATCTTGAGAAAATATGATCCCCTTTGTTCCGTGACATCTCTTTTCCTGAAATGACTACTATAAGGAGATTTTCATTTGAGGGACTGAGACAAAACTAACTTTTATGCATCTATGGACGACCAGTACATGTATGCACATGTCAAATGTTATGGGATCTATGGACTACCAGTTTATGTATGCATGTTTCAAATGTTATGAGATTTCATGCCTATAAACGGTAGCTGCCTCAAATGGGATGACTCCTTATGATTGCCTTTTTGATGCTTGGAGTTTTGGAAATCATCTTTGCAAAAAGGAAACTCCTGTCAGCTTCTAGAAAATGATACTTCCAATTTCTCACCTTTTCCTTCATTTAGATGTTGATGCTTACTACTCAGTAGAGATTTGATGGAAAGTTTTGGATAGCATTTCAAAGCTCCCCTCCTTACTTTACAAAGACCTAATCTTGGGAACAGCATGAGATCCAAATTGAGCAGGTCCTATTCTTACTCTAGGACTTTCCTAACGAGCCTTTTCTCCATAAGGATGAGCTGTGAAGATTTTTGAGGAAGCATTACCCGCGGTCCCTTCTGACGCGTCCCGGGGTTCCAAATAGATGGGATTTTAACGGAAGCTGCTCTTTTGAGCTTTTTCTTTCCTTTTTTTTTTCTCTAGGAAGGCCTCTATATTGGAGGTTTTGTTTCCTTCCCTTTTTTTTTTTTCGACTTTTGACTTTTTCCTCCCCTCAGGGATATTGAATGGGAAACAACTCATCCTTTTGGATTATTGACTTGAATAGGAACATCCTATTTCCTAATAGCACCTGTCATTTGAAAATATCCTGCTCTTTCAAAACTAGGTTTCGTATGGCAAGTCAAAGATCTTTGGAATATCACCAGAAGATGTTTTTGAAACTCTACCTTTTATATCACACCAGCCTCCTAACTTGGGATTGGGTAATCCATCTTCTGTATACTTTCCTAGAAATTTAGAGGAGATTCTCCAATCCTCCCTTTTTGTTTTTGGAAACAATTTTTTTTTTTTTTTTTCAAATGGAAATAAGGGGGATTTTAGATGTAATACCTTTTCAAATACTGGGCATTGATGGGATCTGCCAGATTCTTTCCTTCTGCATCAACCAACCAATAGGTATTATTAGAAGTTGCTCCTCTTATGACATAAGGGCCATCCCATTTGGGTCGCCATTTTCCTAGTGGATGTGGGCCTCTATGATGGATGATTTTCAGGACTAGGTCTCCTACCTTGAAATCGCGAGCTTTCATGTGTTTTTCATAGTGCCTAACTATCCTTTGCCTATATGCATATGCATGATTCATGGCAAGAAGTCTTTTTTCATCAATAAGGTCAAGCTCGGCCAACCTGGCTTCTTGTAGAGTTTCTATAGGTAGGTCCAATGTTAAAGCAGTATGGTATGAATGCAGTTTGGCATGGATGGGTAATATGGCACTTGTACCATAAACTAATTCAAATGGTGTAGTGTTTGTGGGTGTGCGAATGGATGTCCTATAAGCCCACAGAGCCTCATCTAATTTCTCATGCCATGCCCTACCCTTCTCTAAGGTCTTTTCTATTATGCTTATGAGGGTCTTATTGGTAGCTTCGGCTTGACCGTTACCTTGGGGATAGTAGGGTGATGAAAAATGCTGGATAATCCCATAGGTTCTACATAATTTCTCGACTTTTTCATTCTTAAAGGGGGTGCCATTATCTGAAACCAAATCCCATGGGATTCCAAATCTGGTAAGTATATTTTTCTTAATGAATGCCACTACCTGTTGCACTTGGACGTTAGCCAAGGAAGTAGCTTCAACCCATTTAGAAAAATATTTTGTTGCTCCTAAAATGAATCTATGCCCGTTTGAGGCAACGGGTGAGATGGGTCCTATGATGTCAAATGCCCACATGGTGAAGGGCCATGGACTCACGACTGAATGCAATGCTGATGATGGGATATGGATGGCGTTCCCATGTACCTGACATTGGTGACACTTCCTAACATGTCGGTAACAATCCTGCTTTAGTGTGGACCAGAAATACCCTGCTCTAAGTATTTTCATTGCCATCATATTAGCATTGACATGACCTCCACATTCCCCATCATGGAATTCATGCATGATTACCTTAGTCTCTTCGTCATCTATACACCTCAACAAAATCCCAGTGAAACTTTTCTTATAAAGGACACCTCCCAAGATAACATATCGGGTTGAAACTTTCCTTACAAAAATCTTATCTTTAGGGGAAGCAAAATCAGGAAAACTTCCATTTTCTAAAAAGTTTCTAATATCATAAAACCAGGGTTTTTCATTGCTATTTTGGTCATTTTGGCAGGTTTCAAAACTGTGTGTGGATGGATTAGGCAGGTGGACGATTTCTAAAAACCTAGCTCCCGTAAAGGGGTCTATTTTTATGGAAGATCCTAGTGATGACAGGGCGTCTGCCACACTATTATCCTCCCTGCCTATGTGAGTGAGTGTGCATTCTTGGAAAGAGCTAACCAATTGGATAGCTAATTCAAAGTAGGGAATCAGCTTCTCATTCTTAACCTGCCAAATTTTTGAAACTTGATTTATGACAAGCATGGAATCTCCAAAAATTTCCACTCGTGATGCCCCTAGATTTTTCAAGACTTTTAGGCCTTGTATGAGTGCTTCATATTCAGCCACATTATTGGTACATGAAAAATCTAATCGGAAAGCCATTGGGATTTCTGCCTTTTCAGGGGATATGAGCAAGATTCTCACACCTGCTCCATGTTGATTTCTTGACCCATCAAAATACATTTTCCATACTTGGTTATTATTGAAATGATTTGATAAAATATGTTTTTGAAAGTCATGGGAAAAGATGCCTTCATCGGGCATTTTGTCATGTATGGAATACGCATCTTTCAAAGGTAAGTCAGCAACATGGTCGGCCAAGGCCTGCCCTTTGATAGAACTTTGGTGATGGAATTTTAAATCATATTCCATCAAAAGAAGCTGCCATTTATCAAGCCTACCTGTTAAGATAGGTTTTTCGAAAAGATGTTTGATAGGGTCTAGTTTAGATACTATCCAGATCTCATGATCTAGGAAATAGTGCCTAAACTTTTGGCAAGCCCATACCAAAGCTAAACACGTCTTCTCCATGGCTGGATATTTTCTTTCATATGCCAACAAAGTTTTTGAAATATAGTAAATAGCATATTCTTTAAGACTATCATTTTCATATTGAGCCAGCAAAGCTCCCAATGCATTCTCATGAATGGAAATGTAAAGTAACAAAGGTTTTCCTGGTTTTGGAGGTTTCAAAACGGGAGGGTTTGTCAAATATGATTTTAGTCTTTCAAAAGTGTTTTGACAATCACTGTCCCAATCAAACCTAACCCCTTTCCTTAGGAGTTTGTTGAAAGGCTCACATCTTGTGGCTAAGTTGGAGATAAATCTCTGAATTGCTTGAAGTCGCCCTTGGAGACTTCGAATCTGGGTCAAATTAGAAGGTGGAGGCATGTCTACGATGGCTCGACATTTAGAAGGGTCGACCTCTATACCTCTTTGGCTGACCATAAACCCTAGGTTTGATGGAGGATCCCTCTTTTGAGAAAAATAAAAAAAAAGTATATATTTCTAAAAACCAAAAAAATCTAGAAAAACCCAAAAAAATGTTTGATTTCCAAAGATTTAGTTGTTTCCCCTTTTGTTATTTATGGTGAAAATTATCAAAAATCCAAAAAAATGCTGGTTTCCCCTCCTGTTTGTTTTCAAAAATCCAAAAAAATAGAAAATTATGAGACTCCAAATAAGATGTCTAAACCATAGGTCTCGGTTTTAGTGGGTTCTAAGGCACCCTTAACCCAATTGGTTTCGGGTGGTAGCTCGGGTGGTATGGATAGGTTATATCCTAAACCATGGCATCCTATATTGGGCATAGGTATAATAGGCTCTAATTTTCCTTGGCCTTGAACCCCCAATCCTTGGTAAGGAGTATATCCCATATTTAGCAACATCTTCCAAGGTTTTTTGAATTTTGAAAATTTTTGATATAGAGGATGATTTTGGAAAGATGAATTATCTATGGCAGGTTTACTTATCCTAATGGTTCTTTTGGGAAGATGGAGGGATTTGGAAGGTTTTGACTTGCCTAAAATACGGACTACTCTCATTTTGGAAGGTTTGGCTATTTCAGGGAGGCTTATTTTGGTAGTTTCCCGATTGGTCTTTACTTCCTGATTTGGCTCTCCTGATATACAGGGAAAGGTTTGTATTCCATTTAATTGGGGATGGTCTTCTCCAAAAACAACCACTACCCGATTTTTCCATGGGATTTTGAGACATCTGTGGAAGGTGGATGGGACGGCTCTAAGAGAGTGTATCCATGGTCTTCCCAATAATAGGTTGTAATGGGGATTTATATCCAAGACATGGAACAATCCCTCGTGAGGTATTTGTCCGACTTTCATGAGTAATTTTATGGAGCCTAAGGGGTTGGATGGGTTCCTATCATATCCTGTAATGGTTATGGGACTCGGTTCAAGCATAGAGGTAGAGATTCCTATTTGGAAAGCCACATGGAGAGGGAGGATATTAAGGCCTCCTCCTCCATCGACTAGGCATTTACTAATAGGGTAGCCGTTTAACACAACTTCTATATGTAGTGCTTGGTTATGGATCACATCATACTTTCCCAAATCATTCTCTGTGAATACAATGGAAGTTTTTGCAAAGACGGGAGAAACCAAGGTAGATAGGGATTCAGGGGATATGGTAGTGTCGACTCTAGTCTTCTCTAAAATCTCCTCTAGGACTCATCTATGCTTGGGAGAAATTTTTATCAATTCCAAGATAGACATGTTTATGGGTAGTTTAGAAAGATGCATTTCTAGGTCATAGGGGTTTATTACCACACCCTTTTTATCAACACCCTGGGATGAGTTTGGTATGCATGCTTGTGGGGGGCCTGGTAGAACGACCACTCCCTTGCTTGTTTGTTTTGCTAAGTGTGGGGGTTGATAGATCCTCCCGGATCTAGTCACTTCCTCTACACTATCCCTAGGGCTCGTTCCTATTTTGGCTCTAACTTGGTGTCTCGGGACACCTCGAATCACTACCAAGGCTCTAGCCGAGGGCGGGTTTCTAAGCGCTCCTCGGATCACTATTGCTTGGGCATTTTTTATTTCGGGAAAGTGTGGTGTGTGAGGTGTGGGATGCACGATATGCACTGCATGATTAGAGTGTGATAGGGAGCATACCTCTTTTTCCTTCCCACTCGTACTGGCGTGGTTAGGGAAGGGTTCTTTAAAAATGGCCTGGGGTGACTCCGGCTCTTCAGACACGTGCAACTTACCTTGCTCGATCAAATCCTCTATCCTATTCTTCAGGGCGTAGCAGTGTTGGGTATCATGGCCCTTGAGCCTATGATATTTACAAAACTTGTTTAAAAACTTTCTTTGGGGTGGTGCCCCTTCGGGAATCTCTAGGAGTGTTGTGAGACCTTGTGCCAATAGGATGTCTAGGACCTCTGTGAGTGGTTGTCTTAGGTTAGTGTACTCCCTCCTTTCAAATCTCTTTTTATTTTTTTGGTTCTTTTCGAAATCTTTTTGTCCTGAAGGTTTTGAGGGTCCTGCTAAACCTTGCTCTACTCGAACATTAGCCACTTTTGGTACTTTTATTCCTCCCTCTGGTGCATGTGGCCCATATGCCCCAGGTTTTTCAAACTTTTTTGGAAAACTTTTTCCTTTCCATAAATCTTCATAAGTTCCCTTTTTCAAATTAGTCTCGAAGAGGGAAGCTTTCTTGATCAATTTTTAGAAAGTAGAAATCTCATGTAAGGAAAGGAGGATTTTCAAATCAGTTTTGAAATTGTCTAGGATGAGCATCACTGCACACCCTTCGGAGATAGGTTCTTTGACTTGCCCCAGGATTGATCTCCATCTAACGATGCATGCGTGGGCGTCTTCGTTAGGGCCTTGTTTGGTGTCCCTCAATGTATTTAAAGTGGGAGTAACTTCAACATTGTGAGAAAATCTTTGCATAAAACAGTTGGCTAATTCTTCAAAATCAGTAAACTGGCTTAAGTCATAAGAGGCCAACCATTTTGCAGCACTTCCTTTTAGAGAATGAGGGAACCAATAGACCCACTTAGAGGAGTCCTTTTTCTTTTTATAGGCACTTCGGGAGAAAAGTTGGAGATGAGACCTAGGGTCTCCATTTCCATCATAACGGTGGAAGCTGGGTATCTCATCATCACTATCGGTTTGGTAGTCGAAAGGCAGGAAATCTGATAAGGCATAGGACTTTTTTTCATGTTTTTGGTTTTTCAAAAGTTGATGTAGAGCCTTTCGATCTTTCATGGTAAAGGATTCGGGCTCAAGTTCCTCTCCACTTTTGGAAACGACCCTAGGCTTCCTAGAGTGGTTCGATTTCCTATTCGTTTTGGTTTTCCTATCATGGGAAGAACAGGATTCGATTACTTCAGCTTCTTGGCTTAAAGCGTCGATTTCTTCTCTTAGTACCTTTATTCCCTCCCTTAGGGCAGCGAACCTGTCTCCTTTTGAAAAGCATTTTGAAATTTTGTTCGAGCAGCGGCTGGTAGAGCGGGAGACCCGGCTGGATACCTCGCAAGATCCTTCTGAGCTCAACATGATCAACCTGTGAGAAAATCTTATCACAAATCTGTGAATTTAGTTAGTATCACGGATTCAAACAAGTTTCTAAGACTCAAGTCCCACCGGGCGTGCCAATTCTGTAGACGTGATTTTATTTCAAATCGTGGGATTCAAAATCAAACCCTCGAACTACGTCGGGTTGCGTGAGCGTGCCAGTTAGTTTACCAAAACTAACAAATTATGTTTTTCTGACTTCTTAGAACGATTGTGGACAAGTGAGATCTTTTCGAGTTAGGCCTTCTTGAACCGGCGCTCAAGGGTCAGCCTAGACGCTTGAAATTTGTTTGAATCCGTTAATTCGAAAAAAAGGAAAAACCAGATTTTCCAAAGTTCAGATTTATGTTTAAGTTCTTGATTTCTGAAAAATTTCAGATTCTTAGATTTGCAGAACTTGTTCAGTTTCAGAGGCCTGTTCTCTGAATTTTTAAAAATATTTCTGATTCTCCAAAAATTCTAAAACTTTTATAGAATAGAGACACATATGTGTAGAATCAGAATATATTTTTATTTTATAATTTAGTTCTTTATTTTCTGAGAATTAAATACAGAATCAGAAACTGTTATAACATTCAGAACAGCCCTGTTTCTGTAGATCAGAAGCTCAGAAAAACAGCAATATCTCAGTGCTCGGTCATCCAATTTCGATGAAATTTGTTGTGTTAAAAAGATACGGATGTTAGGTTTTCAAAGAATCAAATTTCATCCAATTTTACTCAGTCGTTGCAGAGATATGGGCAAAAGAACAGAGGTCTGTCACTGAACATTCTGTTTCTGTAAAACGCAATCTGGATTTTGTATAAACTTCACGGATATAATTGGCTAGGCAAAATTTCATAACAATTCCTCAAAATTTTATCTAAGAACGTCTGATATGTCTAGATTATTCATGCAAAATTTCGAAGCAATTGGTTTATCCGTTTGTCTATAAAAATTCCGTGATCAGACGCATGTGTACAGACAGTTTCAGAAACCAGTTTTACAGAAAATTTCAGAAGGTTCCTAAGATGATTCTAGAACAAAGTTCAACCTGTATCAGTCCTAATAAAGCATAGAAATCATACCAACATGGATTTTTGTTTCGTTCATGAAGGAATTATGCATGTTTGTATCGATATAAATGAAGAACATGGGCTCAAAGCCTTGATTCATGTACAAATTTCCAGAATCTGTGCCTTTTCAGGTTCTCATGGATTAAAACCAATTTGTGCAAGAATTCCAACCTGTGTGAGTGAGATGGGACATAGGAGCGCTTCACCGGATGATCGTCGAACGTCGAAACCAGGCCGGACTTCCTTCTTCTCCTTCTTTTCTTCCTTTCTCTCTCTCTCTCTATTTCTCTAAATTTTCGGACTGACTGTTCCTGTTTTCTTTGTTTTCCCGGATTGAGGCTTTTTGGTCACCGGAGGATCCCTTTGCAGCCTCCTTCAGGCTCCTTTTATAGGCCAAAAGGTGCCCCTTTGGTGTAGCATTGGGCAAGGCAAGTTGCCTTGCTGATCAAATTCGTTTTTGGCATGTAATTGCTGCAAAAATCGTATTTGGGAAGTGTTGCTGGTTCTGGCAACTGCTTGCTGTAGTTAGTTGCTAAATTCAACCACTAGCATGGAATTGGATGAGGCTTAATGTGGTTCAACATGGTAAGTTGGTGCTGGATTTGGCAGTAAGGGAAGATCAGCTAGTCTGGTGGAGCTGGTTGTTTCACGTTGCTATAGATGGACCTGCCTTCACCGAGTCGATCACCGCCGTTACTTGCTGAAATCAATCATCGTGCTATTTAGTAAGTGGATGTTGTACACGTCCTCCTTACTGTTGTGGTGTTCCTTGCAAAAATCGATGGGAGCTGAACTTGGTAAGTGGCTATTGTACATGCCTTCCAAATTAATAATCGTTTGCTGTGGAGAAGTTGCTAAAATGGGTTTGCTCCAACTGGTGCGGCGTATGGCAAGTGGAGTGTTTTCCTTGCCTTGATCGTCTTTTGCCTTCATTTGCAGGAAAAACAGCTTGCTATGTTTGGCCAACATGATAAGCAGCCACGGATTTGATTGATTCTCTTTAGATGGTTCCATTACGTTGATGGTAACAACAACTGAATCGTGAGAGACTAAAAAGCCATTCTTCTCCGTCTTCAAGCATAGGAGCAGGTAATTTCATGACACTTTGTGCAACGATCAAATCCACTGCTTTTATTTGATACATATCCAATAAGCGTCCTAGTTGCATATCGGTCTTTTGAAGATTGAAAGCGATTCTTGCAGGCACAACTCTTGTAGGCACTCCTTGTGCAGCACAACCTGTGTTTAAAGCATAACCTTTTAACAGGTAGCTGCCTTTTGTGTTTTTTTCCAAGCGCTTTCAGAATGTTTGTGGCCTTGATGGTGTATTTAACCTCCTGATGCTGACATGACATAAGAATCATTCGAGCAGGAGACAACTTCTTCAGGGTTTGTATCGGCTACTTCATTAATCATTAATATACCACTTGATGGTCGTCATAACTGGGGTAGAACACTTGCCAGATGGATTCCTGTCACCACGTTGCCATTCATGGTTGTAGCCGCTAGGTCAAGGTCATCACCACCATCTACATTCTCTGCCAGAACCACGTTGTATCAAGTTTCGTCAATGTCAACAATCATCTGTGTAGCTGGGGGAACAAGATACCGATACCCATCAAATGAAGTTGATGCAAGAATGAGCCCCTTCTGCCGTTCTCCACGTTTACTGAGATCAAGTAAAAGAACTTGGCTCATAATCCTCCCATGAGTACGAAATTGGAATGGGCAGACTTTAGTGCCATCCCTTCCATCAGGAACATAGATATTTCCTGATACTGTTGGAACCACAATGTCCGTATGTCTATCCCCATTCTTTGTCAGGTGAATCTGTGATTCAGCAACTTTTACAGCAGCATTAGTAATTTCATTTTCAGCGGACAAATTAATCAGCCTATTCACTGCACCTTCCACGTTCTCCTGAGCATTCTGAACTTCCACCTACATACTTGCTGTAACAGTGGTTAGGCAAATACATGTTACATGCCTTTCTACTATGAATGTGTTCTATTAAGCCCATGTTACGTTTTTGAAAATCAACTATCATGCTCATTCAATCCTTTCCACGAGTGTTGGGATATTAAAATTGCTCTTATCATAACATATCAATAGCATGACGATGCAAATTGATGTATATCAATACTAATTACCTCGATACCCAAACATAACGTAGACACGTTACGAAAGGCGTTTGATACCAAACCTTCGTTTTTGGAAGCGTTCGTTCTTGCTTCCATCTTTCTTTTCCTTTGATAACATCAACTTTTCCCTCGGGCAACTGATTTCTTTCCGAATATGAACTTTTCTTTTTGGGAATCTCACTTTCCCTTTTTGATGCTCACTCTCCTTTTTGGGCACCCACCTGCCTTTTCAAGTGTCAAATTATCTTATACATGCCTGTATCTTTTCAAAAGGCAAGCTTTCAACATATGTTTTTGTCATAAATCTTTCAAGAAAACGAAATCCAGCTTTTCCATGCCAGGGGCAAAATCGTCATTTTTTTCCAATTTTGTCAAAATTCGAATTTTTCAGAAAGGAAAGTATTCTTTTATCATTTTAAAGCTTTCATAAAATTTTGGTACCAAAACCAACTCGTTTAGTGCCTTTTTCCTTCGAAAACCCAAAATTACCAAAAATGGATACTTTCCTAAAAAAGATAAGAATTAAAAGAAAATTTTGGGTGTCTACAAGATCCTCCCGGATCTAGTCACTTCCCCCACGACCAACCTAGGGTTCACACTTAAACTGGCTCTAATCATGAGTTTAGGAGTACCTTGGATTTTTAAAACTGGTTTAGCTAGGGATTCAGCTCTTGGTGGTCCCCAAATGATCACTTGGGCGGGCTTCTTGTAAAGTACAAGGGTAGACGCACAAGTGGATCGACCAGACTCAGATGAATGCGCTAGATCTTTCGAAAATGTGAGGGTACAAACTTCTTTTCCTTTCCCACTGCTATTGGCGTGCTTGGGAAAGGGTTCTTTAAAGATAGCTTGAGCTTGCTTGGGTTCCTCAGTGACCTGGAGCCGGCCCTCCGCTATCAAGTTCTCAATTTTGTTAAGGAGGGAGAAGCACCGCCTTATATCATGGCCTTTGAGCCGATGATACTTGCAGTACTTTTTTAAAATCCCTCCCTTCGAAGTGACTCCCTCGGGAATCTTGGGGAGTTCGATCATGCCTTGGGCAAGTAGGAGGTCTAGGACCTCCAACACAGGTTGCCGCAGCGGTGTGTACTCCCGTTTTTCAATAGGTTTTTGAAAATTTCTCTCCCTTTTGTTTTCTAATTTTTGAAAATTCTTTGAAGTGCCCGCCAGACCTAGATCCACCCGGACATTGGCGATTTTATGGGGCTTTGCCCCTTTGTCCGTCATGGGTAGCCCATAAGTGATGGGCTTTTCCAAGCGGGTTTTGGAAATGGCACTTCCTTTCCATAAGTGATCGTATATCCCCTTTTTCAAGTTTGTTTCGAAAAAGGATGCTTTTTTTATCAACTTATGGAAAGTTGAGATTTCGTGGAGCGAGATAAGGGTCTTTAGCTCGCTTTTAAAATTATCCAGGATGAGCATGACTGCGCATCCTTCGGATATTGGCTCTCGCACTTGGCCTAAAAGGGACCTCCATCGAATAATGAAGGCATGTACGTCTTCGTTCATGCCTTGCTTTGTATCCCTTAAAGTGTTCAAAGTCGGCGTGACTTCTACGTTATGTGCAAATATTTGCATAAAGCAGTTCGCTAACTCTTCAAAAGTAGCGAACTGGCTCAAATAGTAGGAAGCCAGCCATTTGGCAACTGTGCCTTTAAGGGATAAAGGGAACCAATACACCCATTTCATCGAGTCCTTTTTCTTCTTATGGGCTCGACGCGAGAAAAGTTGCAAGTGAGACCTAGGGTCTCCCATGCCATCATACCGATGGAAGTTCGGTATTTCATCGTCACTGTCCGTTTCGTAATCCATGGGTAGGAAATCAGACAGGGCGTAACTCCTTTTCTCTTTATTTTCCCTTTCAGCAGCTGTTGTAGGGCTTTACGGTCCTTTTGTGTGAAGGACTCGTGGTATTGGTTGCCTTCCATTACGGAGGCCTCTTTATGTCTGCGAGGTTTTTCAGTTTTTTTCTTGGCCTTTTGTTCACCGTTTGATGAACATGAATCGCCTGCCTCAGCCTCTTGGTTGAGAGCATCGATTTTGGCCTCGAATTCCCTTCTCAAGTCTTCTATCTCATCTAGTTTGATTTTATTTTTCAAAATCCTCCTAGAGTGAGAACTTGATGCGCATGAGCCTTAGCTCGACACTTCACTTGGGTTGGATTTTGACATCCTTTCAAGCTTTTCAAAATTTCCTACGTATGAAGCAAAATAAAGAAAGAGTTAAAGATAACACCTTTTGGAAAATATTTTCGCAAGGTTCCTAGGATAACTTGATTTTAAAAGACTCACGACCCACCGGGCGTGCCAAATCCTGTAGACGCAGAAAGTTCCCGCTTCTGGTTCTTAGGCTTGAAGCGAATCTTTTCGTGTGTCTAAGTTCTAATTAAGCAAAAAGGGCATGCCAGCTAGCTTACTTAAGCTAGCGAAGAGAAATTTTTAAATCTACTCCTAATGTGGCGACTGTGAGCAAGCAAGCCCTTTTCGTCGCAGACCTTCTTGCACCGATGCGCAAGGGTCAGTCTGTACGCTTAAAAATCAAGTTTTAAAATACGAGAACCTACGAAAACATTTGAAGTGTTCGACTCGGGTTGTTTTTGTGTGATTTTCAGATTTTATTTCACGTGAATTTGCACGTGCCTATGTCTTTCTTTTTATCCCTTTTCGGGCCAACTAGGTGTGTGCTATGAACACGTAGCCTAAGTGGGGCAATTTTGAACGAGAGTATGGGGTTTGCTTTGATGCAATAAGCATCCTAACTCGTGGTATGGCGTATATGTAATGCAAACTCACGCAACTCCAAAGGGAAAACCGGAAATTGAAAGACAATGCGGAAGGGAAATGACTAGTAATGTAAATTGCAAAAGGGAAATTGCGGAAGGGAAATCGCAAAAGGGAAATATGGCTATATCTTAAGAGCAAAAAGGCTCAATAGTGCAAGTGTGTGCCGTGTATATATGTAAAGACTACGCACACTCCTGAACCTTAAAACCCAAATCTAAAAGACATAGCCGAAAGGGAAATACTTATAATATATATGGGCCGGAAGGTCGCCAACGTGTTGCATGGGTGTTGTGTATATATTGAAAGACAACTCACACGACTTAAATGAAACCCAAATATAAATTGCAATATGGCTTAACTAAGGTCTTGGGAGTAAGAGCGAAAGCTCAATGTGTGTGAGTGTAGAATTGAAGTACTACGCACACGACATGAAATTAAACCCAAATATAAATTGCAATAGACCTTGACTAAGGTCTTGGGAGTAAGAGCGAAGCTCAATGTGTGTGAGTGTAGAATTGAAGTACTACGCACACGACATGAAATTAAACCCAAGGGAAAATATAACACGGCCCTTACTTGGGTCTTGCAAATAAGAGCGAAAGCTCAATGTGTGTGAGTGCGAGAATTGAATGACAACACACACAACTTAAGCAAAACCCCATGCAACTTAAATTATATAAATAAGTCTATATCTTAAGGGTTGATTAGGCCTGTGTGTGTTCAAAATGGTGCACAACTAAGAGCGAGATAGGCTCAAGTGCACGTGTGTGTGGGTGTGCCAAGCCACGTTATTACAAGCGGGGGGAGAAAATGCTCCGTTATTACAACCCCGTATCAAATTTAATTGAGCTTAAGCAAGTCTATAAACAAGGACCGAGTTAGGCACTTACGTATAGCTGGTCCAGAGGTGACTTGCTTGAGCTTGGGCTTGAGCATCGCCTTGGGCTGCAAGAGGGAGCTCCTCGGAAGGGCACGACAAAGGAGTGACTGGCCGGGTGAAGCAAGGTGCTGCGGGTGTGGCGCCTTGGCGCTAGCTGGGTGATGGAAGGGGGTGCTATTGTGGTGTCTTGGGCTGGGGTAGTTAGGGGGTGTCACTAAAGTGTAGGGCAGGTCCTAGGGAAGGTGGAGCTAAGGGGTGACTAAGGGTTGTCTAAGGAATGAGGATGGAAGGCTGCGAGTATGGCAAGGTGCAGTCGGTTATGGCTGGCCGACTAGTGGCAGGTTAAGTGGTGGCTGGCTGGGGTAACTAGGGGTGATTAGGAATGGCAAAAGGGAGCTAGCTAGGGTACTAACTAAGGGCTGGTTCAAGGGAAAGGAGGGGCAAGTCCTAGGGAAAAAGGTAAGGTGGCTGAGGACTAGTTAGGGGCTGTCTAACGGGAAGGTAGGGCTAAGGGGTGACTAAGGGCTGTTTAAGGAATGAGGATGGAAGGCTGCGGGTATGGTAAGGTGCAGTCGGTTATGGCTAGCCGACTAGTGGCAGGTTAAGTGGTGGTTGGCTGGGGTAACTAGGGGTGATTAGGAATGGCAAAAGGGAGCTAGCTAGGGTATTAACTAAGGGTTGGTTCAAGAGAAAGGAGGGGCAGGTCCTAGGGAAAAGGTAAGGTAGCTGGGGACTAGTTAGGGGTTGTCTAACGGGAAGGTAGGGCAGCGGGTGGTGTGGTCAGGTATGGTTGAAGGGTGGCGGGTAGCTAGGTGGTGTGGTGGCTGAGAGTGGAGGGGGAGTGAAGAGAGGGTGGAGTTAGGATAGTGTACTAACCGGATAGGATAGGGAAGGTGGTGGTTGTCCAAGGCATGCAGCCGAGTGGAAGGTGGATGCAATCGGGTGGAAGGAGTGGAGCTGGCGGGGAGGTTGTGGTGGCGTGGAGCAGTGCAGGCCGGGAGGTGGTAGTGGCGTGGAGTGGTGCAGGCCGAGAGGTGGTGGTGGAGCAGGTGAGAGAAGAGAGCAAGGGGTGAGAGATGAGAGGAAAGGTTCGGTTGGCCCAAGGTGGCTGCCCCAAAATCTGAAAACCCGCCCACTAGGGGGGGGGGGGTTATAGGATTCTCAAGAGGTTGGTTGGGTTGGTTTTGAAGGGGTGGTTTAGTGGTTAGGTGGTGGTGGTTTAGTGATAAGGTGGGCTAGATATTTAGGGGGGGCCAGATATTTAGTTTAGGTGGTTTTAGGGATATGGTATGCTAGGGTTTAGGTGGGGTGGTTTAGTGGTTTAGGGCTTAGCTAGGTGGGTTGGTTTTGGGGTGAGGTTTAGTGAGGTGGATTAGGTGTTTAGGCTAGGATTAGGTTAGGATTAAGGGAATTAGGCTAGGTTTAGGAAAGGATTAGGGAGGTGGGTTAGGTGATTAGGTTGGGATTAGGACAGGATTAGGGAAGTGGGTTAGGTGATTAGGCTTAGGATTAGGCCGGGATTAGGGTAAATGGCTAGGATTAGGGGTTTTGGCTTAGGATTGGGTTAGGAGTCTCCCTTTGCATAGCCCATGGACTTCATTGCATCATGTTGGTGCAGCCCTAGGTTAGGTGTAGGTTCATACAAGTTTAAACCCACACTAATTAGGCTAACCCACATGATTAACCCAAACTTGACACACAAGTCAAGCTTAATACATTTCCCTCATGCTTATCCTCCCCATTCTCTCTCATGCCCAAGATCCCACGTGAATTTCAAGTGGGCCCCACCTCCATTTATGAGAAGGTGATGTGGGCCATGGATGTGGATATTGGATTGGATCTTTGGATTCAAATCCACATATACGTTTGGATTGGGATCTGGATATGTATGGTCCAGATCCAATCCAAACTGAATTCTGACTCCTTCAGGGTATGTTCGAAACGAACGGTTTGTGGGGTCTGACAGCTTTAGTACTCCGTCTTGCGTTGGGTCTTCCCCAATATGGTCGTCCGCTTCTGTTTTCACCTTCTGGAGATGATTTCACATGATTTTTGCTAATAACAGGGACTTGGACGTTCGAGATCCTGGGGATGGATCTAACACTAGAGTTGTTGTGTCGGGCTCGACATGTGCTCCGGTTTCGGGCTCTCTTTAGCTCTTCTGGTCCTGCTTTCATCAGGCCAAGCCGCTTCTTGGGGTTTCAAAACGTATTTTAAAAGGTTCTAAAAGTATATTATACATATTTTAAAGCATTTACAGTTTAAACATATGTACAGGGTTTGTCTGGAAGGCTCCTGGGTTTCCAGACTCAAAATAGCCCTTTGGGACTACTTTTACAAAACCAGGTTTATTTGAGAAGTTCGTAGGATTTCGGGGTGTTTACAGCGAGGTTTTTCAATTTTTTTCTTGGCCTTTTGTTCACCATTTGATGAACGTGAATTGCCTGCTTCAGCCTCTTGGCTAAGAGTATCGATTTTGGCCTCGAATTCCCTTCTCAAATCTTCTATTTCTTCTAGTTTGATTTTATTTTTCAAAACCCTCCTAGAGTGAGAACTTGATGCGCATGAGCCTTATCTCGACACTTCACCTGGATTTGATTTCGACATGCTTTCAAGCTTTCAAAATCCTACATATGAAGTACAAAAAGAGTTAAAATGACACCTTTGGAAATTTTTTTGCAAGGTTTTCTAATATGAATCTATTTTCAAAAGACTCACGTCCCACCGGGCGTGCCAAAATCTGCAGATGCCAAAAATCCTCGCCTCTGGTTCTTAGGTCTGAAGCGAATCTTTTCGTGTATCTAAGTCCTATTTAAGCAAAAGGGTGCGCCAGCTAGCTTGCTTAAGCTAGCGAAGAAATATTTTGAAATCTGACTTTTATCGGGGCGACTGTGAGCAAGCAAGCTCTTTTCGTCGCAGACCTTCTTGCACCGATGCGCAAGGGTCAGTCTGTATGCTTAGAAAATCGAGTTTTTAAACATGATAACCTAGGAAAATGTTTGAGGGGTTCGATTGGGCTGATTTGTATGGTTTCAAATTTTTATTTCACGTGGATTTGCATGTGCCTATGTCTTTCTTTTTATCCCTTTTCGGGCCAACTAGGTGTGTGTATGCACACGTGACCTAAGTAGGGCAATTTTGAGCTGGAGTGTGGGGTTTTGCTTTGATGCAATATGCGTCCTAACTCGTGGTATGGCGTATATGCAATGAAAACTCACGCTACTCTAAAGGGAAAACCTGAATTGAAAGACAATGCGAAAGGGAAATGAATTAATGTAAATTACAAAAGGGAAATTGCAAAAGGGAAATATGGCTATATCTTAAGAGTGGAAAGGCTCAATTGTGCAAGTGTGTGCCATGTATATATGTAAAGACTACGCACACTGCTGAACCTTAAAACCCAAATCTTAAAGACATAGCTGAAAGGGAAATACTTATAATATATATGGGCCCGAAGGTCACCAACGTGTGCGTGAGTGTTGTGTGTATATTGAAAGACAACTCATACGACTTAAATGAAACCCAAATATAATTGCAATATGGACTTAACTAAGGTCTTGGGAGTAAGAGCGAAAGCTCAATGTGTGTGAGTGTAGAATTGAAATACTATGCACACGACATAAATGAAACCCAAATATAATTGCAATAGGCCTTGACTAAGGTCTTGGGAGTAAGAGCGAAAGCTCAATGTGTGTGAGTGTAGAATTGAAATACTACGCACACAACTTGAAGTAAAACACCCCAAAACGAAATTGCAATAGGCCCTTACTAGGGTCTTGAAAATAAGAGCGAAAGCTCAATGTGTGTGAGTATGGAAATTGGAAGACAACACACACGACTTGTAATGAAACCCACGCAACTTAAATTATATACGTAATCTTAAGAGCTGATTAGGCCCATGTGTGTGTCAAAATCGTGTGCAGCTAAGAGCGGGATAGGCTCAAGTGCACGTGTGTGTGGGTGTGCCAAACCACATTATTACAAACAGGGGGAGACAACACTCTATTATTACAACCCTGGATCGAATTTAATTAAGCATAAGCAAGTCTATAACAAGGACCGAGTTAGGCACTTATGTATAGCTGGTCCGGGTGTGACTTGTGTGCGCTTGGGCTAGAGTGTCGCCTTGGGCTGCAAGAGGGAGCTCCTTGGAAGGGTGCGGCAAGGGAAGGTGCTGGCCGGATGGCAAAGGTGCAGCGGGTGGCGCCTTGGTGCTAGCCGAACGGAGGGGGTGCTGCCTTGGCTGGGCTTGGGGTACTTAGGGAAGATAAGGGTGTTAGCTAGGGTGTTAGCAAGAGGCTAGTTTAAGGGAAGAGGTAAGGCTAAGGGTGTTAGTTAGGCGCGGCTGATTTAAGGGAAGATGTGGCAGGTGGTGGAGCCGGGTGATGCTGGCCGAATGGATGGAGGGTGGCAGATGGTGGCCAGTTGAATGAGGTGCTGCCTTGGCTAGGGGAAGGTGGCGGGTAGTGGCTGAGAATGGAGGGGGAGTGAAGAAAAGGTGGCGTTGAGATGGGGGTACTAACCGAGATGAAGGTTGGCTGAAGGGTGAAGGTGGCGGGTGTCAAGGTGCAGCCGGTGGCGTGGAGGGGAGATGGCCGGAGGATGGAGGTGGCGTGGAGTGGAGCTGGCCGGGTTCCAAGGTGAAGTAGGTAAGAGAAGAGAGAAAGGAATGAGAGAGGAGAGGAAGGGTTGGATTGCCCAAGAATGAATCCCAAAACCCGCCCACAAGGGAGGGGTTTTTATACGTTTTAGTGGGTCGGTTTGGGCTGGTATTGGGGAGGTCGGTTGGGCTGGTATGGGGAGGTGGTTTAGGGGTATGGTATGGTAGATATTTAGGTGGGCCAGATATTTGTCTTAGGTAGTTTGGGAATATGGTGTGCTAGGCATTTAGGTGGGCTTGTTTTGTGGTTTAGGGCTTAGCTTAGGTGGGTTGGGCTTAGGGTGAGGTTTAGTGGAGTGGGTTAGGTGTTTAGGCTAGGATTAGGGTGAGGTTAGGAGGATTAGGCTAGGTTTAGGGAAGGATTAGGGAAGTGGGTTAGGTGATTAGGCTAGAATTAGGTCGGGATTAGGGGGAAACGGCTAGGTAAGGTGGGTTTAGCTTAGGATTAGTGTTAGGAGCATCCCTTTGCATGACCCATGGACCGAGTTGCATCAAGTTGGTGCAGCCCTAGGTTAGGTGTAGGTGCATACAAGCTTAAAATCACACTCATTAGGCTAACCCACATGATTAACCCAAAACTTGACACACAAGTCAAGCTTAACACATTTCACTCATATCTTATCCTCCCCATTCTCTCTCATACCCAAGATTTCCACGTGAATTTCTTGTGGGCCCCATCACCATTTATGAGAAGGTGATGTGGGCCCTGGATGTGGATATTGGATTGGATCTTTGGATCCAAATCCAAATCCACATATATGTTTGGATTTGGATCTGGATATATATGGTCCAGATCCAATCCAAAGCTGAATTTCTGACTCCTTCATGGTGTGTTTGAAACGAACAGTTTGTGCGGGGCCTGACAACATCAGTACTCCGTCTTGCGTTGGGTCTTCGCCAACATGGTCGTCCGCTTTTGTTTTCACCTTCTAGAGGTCATTCGATGGATTTGCTGATAATAGGGGCTTGGATGTTCAAGATTCTGGGGATGAATCTGATACGAGAGTTCATGTGCCGGGCTCGACATGTGCTCCGGTTCTGGACTCTCTTTTGCTCCTCTAGTCCTGCTTTCATCAAGCCAAGTCGCTTTGTGGGGTTTCAAAACATCTTTTAAAAGGTTTTAAGACGATATAATACATATTTTAAAACACGTATGGTTTAAACATATGTACAGGGTTTGTTTGGAAGGCTCTTGGGTTTCCAGATTCAAAATAGCCCTTTAGGGCTGCTTTTACAAAACCAAGTGTTTTCGGAAAAATTGGGGGATTTTGGGGTGTTTACAGCTGGCCATAAACAAAACCCGGCCACCTCCCTTGGCCGAACTCCCCAAAAGCCACTCGAGCCACCTTGGCTTGAGTCACCCTAACCTCGACCTACCTAGTTAGGACCAACCCATCACATACCCCTCAAACTAAGCCCACTCGAGCCACCCTTGGCTCGAGTCACACCAAACCAAACCAGCCCACAAGGTCCTAAACCCGAGTGCTTCCAAACGATTTTGCTGCCCCCAAGCACCCCCTCAAGCTCCACTCTCACGTGACTCCACCCTCAACCGGCTTACCTCTTGGCTACACGTCACCAAGGCTCGCCACTTGAAGGGACATACCCGTTGCTGCCATATAAAGACGCTATGACTCGAGCTCCAAAACAAGGCATACGCCTCCTAGGGAAACTCCACATAGCGGGCTAGATAAGTTGTAAGTCCTTTACACTCAAAGTTTAATTAAATTTTGATATGGGGTTGTAGTAATGGAGCATTGCCTCCCCCCAAGATATAATATTGGTGCTTGATACACAAGCCACACACACACACTTGAGCCTTAGCTCTTAAAAGTACACAAGACACCCACATGCACTTGAGCCTTTTCGCTCTTAATTGCACACTATTGCACACACATTGAGCTTTCGCTCTTACTCCAAAGACTCTAGTAAGAGCTGTGTGAGTTGCAATTTAATTTGGGTTATTACATTCAGTTGTGTGAGTTTGTCGTTTAAGCTTCCACACATACACACACAAGAACTCAAGCACTTGTTCCACACCCTCACGCACATGTTGGGCCTTGGCAGCCCATAAGATATAAAGTATCTATATACTTTCAGCTGCGTGAGTTTTACATCCAAGTTGTATAAGCACTTACATTTTGGGTGGTTCAATTTCAGTTGTGTGAGTTGTCTTTCCATTTACACACCAAAAGCACTCACTCACATTGAGCCTTTTCGCTGTTCTATATCTATATTTCCCTTTCGGCAAAGTTCAATTCAAGTCGTGTGTGTGAGTTGTCTTTTCATTTATACATAACACACACGAACACGTTGAGCCTTCCCGCTCATATATATACTTATATTTCCCTTTCAGCAAGTTCAATTCAAGTCGTGTGTGTGAGTTGTCTTTCCATTTATACACGACAAACACACACTCACATTGAGCCTTTCCGCTCTTAGGATATAAGTATATTTCAAATTCTGCAATTTCATTCAAGTCGTGTGAGTTGCTTTAAAGTTTGAGTATTTCCCTTAAGCTGCGTGAGTTGCACTTTGATTCGGGTATTTACATTAAGCTGTGTGTGTGAGTTGCTTTCAATTTGAGCCTAGCTCATATCATCATATCAAACCCGACAAATACTTGTGCATCCTTGCATTCGCGCGTTTTCAAAAAGAAACCCCGAATCCATGCCTAAACTCGCTAAAATTAGGCCACTTGTGCACACACATAGTCGGCCTAAATAGCTAAAACTCAAAGACTTAGAATCGTACAACCCCCGTACATAAAAATTACAATGTAGGCACGAATCAAATCCATATTTCAAACACTTATATTTCAAGAGTTAAAATTGTTTTTATCGAAGTCCATAAGTGCTTAAACCGACCCTTGAGCATCGGTTCAAGAAGGTTTATAGCGAAAAGATCTCGCTTGCCCACAATTGCCCAAAAAGTCAGATATTTTCCAAAAACTTCGCTAGTTTGAGTAAGCTAGCTGGCATGCCTTTAAAAGCAACGTAAATGCGAAAAGTCTCGTTTCTGGTCTTGTCAACCAAGAGCGAAGAAATTTTCGTGTCAAATTGGCACGCCCGGTGGGATCCGGGTCTTAAAACTTCGATAAAACAAGCAAAACTCTTGAAAAATTTTCAAAAAGTGTTCCCAAAATTCGTGCATTTCAAAAATTGCAAAAAATAGAGCAAAAGAAAAGAAAATCCTCGTTGAGTATGCTAAAAGAGGTTTTCAAAACAGCTAAAGCCTAAGAAGAGCTGGCTGATATTCAGAAAATACTTCAAAGGATGGATGCTTTAAGCAAAGAGCTTAAAGCCCATCGATCACATAGCAGCTCATCTCGAGCACATAAAGATCGTGAAAAGAAAATCGATCTCAAAATCGACGAAGGATTAAAAGTCAAAGACAAATCCCAAGAAAGGGACAAGTTAACTACTCCCGAGTCTCCAAACTCTCAGAAGTCCAAAGAAAAATAAGAAAAAAACTTGGATATTTCAAAAACTCAAAAAAATCTTAAAAACTTTCAAAAAGACAAAAAAATTGAAAAAACAAACTTTGAAATTCCAAAAACTGAAAATGAAAAACCTAAATCTAGGCACACACACAGAGTGGGAAACAAAACCCACACCCCACAAAGAGATGAGAGTCCCAAACAAGTAGGGTTCGAAAAGGAATGCCTCAGGAAGCCACGGGAGCTCAAAACAGAGTCACCCAGGAAACCGACCTGCTCTCACCCTGAAAAGGTAGACAAGCCAAAAAGAGGTATGCCTGAAACCTATCCTCCTCAAAACTCTCTTCTTGAAATAGGGTCATCAGATGTATTGGATCACGTCCATGCACACACAAACCCACAATATGTGCCAAAAATAGAGGATTTTCAAGGTGCGCCAAATATCCCGCACCACCCAAAAGAATTTTAAAAACGAAAAGAAAAAGAAGTTCAGAAAATGGTAGACATGGAGACCCCTAAAGCATGCATCGACATCTTAGGAGCTCATAACCCTACCATCAAAGAACCCACTTCTTCAAGCCTAGTTTGGTACTCTGAACCCAAGACTATGGTTTTGAAACAAAAAAATCCATCCCTAGGCACACCACGAGTTGCACCT
The DNA here is from genome assembly GCA_036023115.1 of Brasenia schreberi. NCBI lineage: Eukaryota > Viridiplantae > Streptophyta > Magnoliopsida > Nymphaeales > Cabombaceae > Brasenia > Brasenia schreberi. Next base: position 13,860,019 of record JAYKKT010000066.1, read on the forward strand.
AGGGAGCAGGTCAAAAATTTCAAGGGAGCAAGTTTGGCTTCCCTTGAAAGATATATCACCCAAACCTAGGTTGTGTGGAAACCCGAGTCTTCCATCACCATGAAAAATACAAAATCTCTCAAGGGACCAAGCATGGTTTCCCTTGAAAGATATGTCTCCCAAACACAGGTTGTGTGGATGCTCGAGTCTTCCATCACCCTGAAACATCCAAAACACTTCAAAAGGCCAAGCTGGGCTTCCTTTGAAGAAAAACTCTCCCAAAATCGGGTTGTGTGGAAGCCTAAGTCTTCCATCACCCCAAAATATACAAAAGCTCTCAAGGGACCAAGCACGGTTTCCCTTGAAAGCCATAACTCCCAAACCAGGGTCGCGTGGAAGCCCAACTTTCCACTACCCCAAAATCCAAACTCCCACTATCCAAAACCAAAAGGGTATATACATGGATGATTCCATGTTCCAAGACCATGAATTATACCAAAATTTTTCGAAAAACAAAAAGTCTTGGAACATGATTCTAAACATGGGATATAAACCCTACGTGGGCCTAGGAGCCAAAGACCAAGGTAGGCTAGAACCTGTCCTATCCAAAGACAATATGAATCGATATGGATTGGGCTACAGCCCACCCATACCTCTTGAGCCACCACCTAAGACCATCTGGGTCAAGGGTACCCTGTAGAACCTCTAAAACCGAAACCCATGTCTTAGACCTATTTGATTAGAGTTTGATTCATGAAGATTTCTTTGTAGGTTCAATGGAAGATCCCTATTTTTTTAAAAAATACCAAAAAAATCAGATATGGCCAAAAACCAAAAAAATTGAAAAACTCCAAAATCTCATAAACATTTGAAAATTTGAAAATCCAAAAACAAATTTATTTCAAAAACATTTAAAGGGAAAAACCTTAATATAAATCCTTGAATTTGTATTTTAAAAATACAAAAAAAATGAAGAAATTTCAAAAACTTCAAAAACAATGGCCATGTACAAAGCCCATACTTTCAAAATCGTATATACTCCCAAAAAAACCCAAGAATATCCAAATGCTGGTCATGAACACCTTTTTGCCTAGAGCTTCCTCAAAACTGAAAAGCTCGAGAATCATCAAAGCAAGGAGGAATGATCACCTCCAAGCTTCCTGAAATTTGTAAAATCCTTGACTTATGGAAAATTTGGGGATTTTTAGAAGTGAGTCTAACCCATAGTATGTGCATAAGCATCATGCATTGCATTATGAAATCATACATGTGCATGAACAAACATCAGGTCTAGACCTCATCTTAGAACTCGAGTTTTTGTAAAACCAAAGGGGCAAAGAGAGTCGACTCCCTAAGTATCGAGCCATCATAGGCATGTCTCCATATGAATCAAATCTGAAACCTTCAAGGTGGATTTCAAAAAATGCCAAGCAAGAAGCAAAAAAATGAGAATCTCGAAAAAGGGTTAACATTTTACAAAAGCCTTTTCAAAAATATTTTGATAAAAGCCTCCAAAGCATTACAATTCATGCATTGGGTGCTTAACTCGATCAAAATGAAGATGGTATTCATACAAAGTGTGCCATACATTTCATAAACTCTATTGGCATGTAAAAGAAATCACCAAGCCAAAGAGAAAAATTGTGCTTGGCCTTTCGGAAGGCCTCCAAATTCGAGACATCATCTCCCTCATCAAGAAAAGGGAATGATGTTCATTAAAAAGCACTCATTTGGAAAAACCTACCTTAAACAGGTAGGCAAAATACATAGCCTCCTCTTTTCAAATGGAGTATGATTTTCAAACTCAAGACTCCATTAAGGGACAAGCCCTAGAACGTGTGGCTGAAGTGTCTCTTCAAAACACATTCCCCACGCTTGATCAAATGCCCCATGAAGGCATGAAATCTCAAAATGAATTCCAAAAGCCATGCTTGACCAATTATTTCAAAAGAAAATCAAGCATAGGAAAAATATTTTGATCACCATCTTCATATAGAAAGGGAGGATTTCTCAAAATTACTTCTTCAAAAAAACCAAGTTTTAAATTTAACCCTACAAAGGACTTTGAAAAGAAATAATTTTCAAGCCTCTTGTCAAAAACCTTGATGGTATTGGGATAAGCACGTGAGTTCCACGATGAAGAATGTGGAGATCATGTCAAGTTCAAATATGATGGCCATGACGATCACTTAGGGCTGGTTATATTTTCCATCCTTAAACCAAAAAGTATCATGATCATATTAGAAATGCCAAAAATACCACAATGCATGGACATCCATCGTCCACCCAGAGATCTCTTTTGGAAAGGCCGTGGCCTTCCACCATGTGGCCATGGAATCATGCATCTCCATCAAGCTAGGGGCATTTAAATGTATCCCCTAAACACCTTCCATGGAGAACTAATTTCATAAAGAATGTATCCCCATCATGACATGTGAGATACATTCCATATTTTGTCGTCATCAAGCATGTACTTCCATTTTGAGTCACATGGATTGCATAGCATGCATCACATGCATATCATATCACCCAAAGAGCCCAAAAAGGTGGCAGCCCGAGTAGGAATGTCCCCATGTCTTAAAAAGGGCAACAAAAATCGAAAAACATGTTGATATTGTGGGTAGAAGTTTAGCAGACCCCGAAAATGCCCGAATATTCGAAAGGGTCTATGTTAAATTCTTTCGAAAAGATTTTTAAAATCGAACTCCTTTGAAACTTCTTGAAAGAAGGATCAAGGTTGATTGTATAACGCTGAATGGAGGAATTTATACTTTACGAAAAGTAGAGTCTTCCAAAAACAAAATTGGCAACATTTCAAAAATCCTTGGCTTACAAGATTAAGCCTTGTTCAAAATATCAAAATATTTTCAAATAGTAGATGCTATTAAGAAATAGGGCGATCTCGGTTGAATCGAGTAGCCAAAGGGATAAGCTTCCCCCATTTTACTTTCTCTCCAAAAAGGAAAATTGGCAACATCCAAAAGAAAAAAGAAAAAGGAGAATACAAAAACTCCTCCAAGAAGAGGTCTTCCCTTCATAAATAGGGAATACAAAAACTCCTCCGAAAGAGGTCTTCTATTTAAAAGAAAAGAGGGAATAAAGAAAAAATACTCCCAAAGGGAGACCCTCTATGAAAGAAAAAGAAAAAGCCAAAGCTCAAAAGAGCAATTTTTCGACTCTTTGTCTAAAACCACGGGACGCTTTAGAAGGGACCATGGTATCTCTTTCCCATATCCCCGCAGCTTATCCCTAAGGAAAAAGGTTCAACTACGAAAATCCTAAAGTACGAATACAGTCTACTTATTTGGATTTTATTTTGGTTGAGAACTCGACTTTGTTTTGTAGGAAATGGAACTTTGAAATGTTTTCCAAGATTTCTTGCCAAAAAAACCTCTACTTAGTAGTAGGTATTGAAACCCGAATAAAGGGAAGTATGAAAAATCGGAAGTCCTTTCAATAAAGGATAAAAAGGAGTTCCTTTTGAAAAAGAGGTTTTCAAAAACTTACAAATGTCAAAAAGACAAATGGGTAGAACCTGCTTGGAGCAGACAGCCTCAAAAGGCTCTCTCCAAACTCGAAAACCCAAAAATGTCAAAAAGACATGGGAAAAACCTACTCGGAGTAGTCAGCCTCAAAAGGCTCTCTCCGGTTTCAAAAACCCCAAAAACAAAAAAAAAAATTCTCACTCATGCATGCATTCAAAGAGTCATTCATGCATGATCATATATAAAGAAATAGCTAGGAAAAGTCCACTTTTGCTAAAAATCCCCTCCTGTGGTCAAAGAAAATAGGGTTTTACGAAACAAGGATGGTGTATTCTCAAGAAATTTTTGAGAAAAACCACAAAAAGAGGTGTTTCTTCTTTGCCATTATCCAAATAAATTTGGATAATGTCAAAGAGGGGCATCTGTAAACACTCCAAAATAAAACGAATTTCGAAAACAAACACTTGGTTTGAAAATTCAGTTCAAAACCAGATTTTGAAGTTTTCAAAAACCCAAGGGCTGTAAAAGCTTGAAATTTTGGTTTAAAACCCGTTAAAGTTGAATTTCTTAAGTATGGGCCAAGTCCCAATTTTGTCAAAACACAAAACCTGATAGGTGAAGCCCTGAATGCCAAAGCAACCTCAAAAACAGGTTTAGAAGCCTGGAGACAGCACCCTGGTCTGATAAAAGCCAGAGTCAAAAGGCAAAAGGAATGCCCAGGTCTGATACAGACGGCCAACGTAGAGCACCCAAAAGCCAAGTCAAGCACATCCACCCAAGCAACAGAAATCCAAGATAGAAACTGCAAAAATGAGCAGAAAAGAAGTCCAAAAAGGCGAGAAGGAGTTCGGACGACAAAGTTGGGGAAAACCCAGCATAAGATGGAGTGCTGATGAAGCCAGGGCACGCATAAACCATCCGTCTCGAAACGCCAAGAAGGACTACTCAAAAAAAAATTTGGATTGGATCTGGACCATATATATCCAGATCCAGATCCAAATAGTGTTTGGATTTAGACAAAAATATTCAGATCCATATCCACATAAATATTTGGATCTTAATCGGATCTGGTCATAAATATCCAGATCCAAATCCAAATAGTATTTGGATTTGGATCTAGATCCATACCCAAGACCCACCTCATTTGCCTATAAATAGAGGTGAGGGGGTCCCAAATACACTTAACGTGAAATGCTTGTGGGAGGAGAGAGAGTGAGAGAGAGGCTAAGCCATGTTGGCTCAAGGGTGAGTGTGGGTTCAAGCCATTTGGCTAGTGGGTCTAGACATGGGTTGCACCAACTTGACATGGGCTGCAACCAAGGAGGAGGCGGCAACCAAGAAGGCTCGAAGTGGGTGCATGTGGTGGACCGGCTCCAAGAGGTAAGCCACCCTAAACCTAACCCCGACCTAGCCTAGGTTCGACCCAACCTAACCTAACCCCATCTAAACCTAACCCCTAAACCTAGCCCGTGCTGCACCAACGATACCCCCCTGCACAACCCCAAAAGACCTCGTAAAACCAGCCACACACCCGACTGCGCCTCGCTGTGCCCCGCGCGCCCCCACTGCGCCTCGTGCGCCCTCGCTGTGCTCTGCGTGCCCGTGTGGTGCCCCTCTATACCCCCTTTGCTGCGCCCCGCGGGCCTAGCGCCTGCCTTTTGCAAGCTGCACCAAACCGAACAGCCTACCCTTTTGTAGGCTGTTACACTTAGAAAACTCACAGCCTGCTGGTGCAGGTCGTGTCCCACCTACCCAACTAAACCCACGGTCTGCCTAGTGGCAGGCCATTTCTTTTAGACAAACCCGCCATCTCCCTTGGCCGAACTCCCCAAAAGCCCACTCGAGCCACCTTGGCTCGAGTCACCCTAAACTAAACCTAACCTAGTTTAGGACCAAACCATACTTAAACCAAAACCTAACTAAGAACCAACCATCTTTTGGCTGGCCATAAACAAAACCCAGCCACCTCCCTTGGCCGAACTCCCCAAAAGCCACTCGAGCCACCTTGGCTCGAGTCACCCTAACCTAGACCTACCTAGTTAGGACCAGCCCATCACATACCCCTCAAACTAAGCCCACTCGAGCCACCCTTGGCTCGAGTCACACCAAACCAAACCAGCCCACAAGGCCCTAAACCCGAGTACTTCCAAACGGTTTTGCTGCCCCCAAGCACCCCCTCAAGCTCCACCACTCTCACGTGACTCCACCCTCAATCGGCTTACCTCTTGGCTGCACATCACCAAGGCTCGCCACTTGAAGGGACATACCCATTGCTACCATATAAAGACGTCGTGACTCGAGCTCCACAAGCAAGGCATACGCCTCCTAGGGAAACCCCACATAGCGGGCTAGGTAAGTTATAAGTCTTTACACTCAAAGTTCAATTAAATTTTGATACGGGGTTGTAGTAATGGAGCATTGCCTCCCCCCGAGATGTAATATTGGTGCTTGATACACATGCCACACATGCACACTTGAGCCTTAGCTCTTAAACGTACACAAGACACCCACGTGCACTTGAGCCTTTTCGCTCTTAATTGCATACTGCACACACATTGAGCTTTCGCTCTTACTCCAAAGACTCTAGTAAGAGCCGTGTGAGTTGCTATTTAATTTGGGTTATTACATTCAGTTGTGTGAGTTTGTTGTTTAAGCTTCCACACATACACACACAAGAACTCGAGCACTTTCTCCACACCCTCACACATAAGAACACGCACATAAGATATAAAGTATCTATATACTTTCAGCTGCGTGAGTTTTACATTTCAAGTTGTATAAGCACTTACATTTTGGATGGTTCAATTTCAGTTGTGTGAGTTGTCTTCCCATTTACACACCAAAAGCACTCACTCATATTGAGCCTTTCTGCTCTTCTATATCTATATTTTATTTCCCTTCCGACAAAGTTCAATTCAAGTCGTGTGTGTGAGTTGTCTTTCTATTTATACATAATACACACTGTAAACACCCCGAAATCCCACGAACTTCTCAAATCAACCTGGTTTTGTAAAAGCAGCCCCAAAGGGCTATTTTGAGTTTGGAAACCCAAGAGCCTTCCAGGCAACCCTGTACATATGTTTTAAACTTTATATGTTTTAAATATGTATAATATGTTTTAAAAACTGTTAAAATATGTTTTAAAACCCCACAAAGCAAGCTTGGCCTGATCAAAGCAGGACTAGGAGAGTCAAAGAGAGCCCGGAACTGGAGCACAAGTCGAGCCCAGCACAGCAACTCTCGTATTGAATCCACCCCCAGGATCTCGAACGTCCAAGACCCTGTTATCAGTAAAACATCATTTGAAATCAGCTTCGGAAGGCGAAAACAGAAGCGGACGATCATGTTGGCGAAGACCCAACGCAGACGGAGTACTGATGCTGTCAGACCCCGCACAAACCGTTCGTTTTGAACACAGCCTGAAGGAGTCAGAATTTAGTTTGGATCAGATCTGGACCATATATATCCAGATCCCAATCCAAACCTATGTGTGGATTTGGATTTGGATTTGGATCTAGAGATCCAATCCAATATCCACATCCATGGCCCACATCACCTTCTCATAAATGGAGGTGGGGCCCACTTGAATTTCACGTGGGATTATGGGCATGAGAGAGAGTGGGGGAGGATAAGATTGGAGTATGATTGTAATTAAGCTTGACTTGTGTGTCAAGTTTGTGGTTAATCATGTGGGTTAGCCTAATTAACATGGGTTTAAGCTTGTAATTAGCCAAAACCTAACCTAGGGCTGCACCAACATGATGCAACAAGGTCTATGGGTTATGCAAAGGGAGCTCCCTAACCCAATCCTAATCAAAAACCCCTAATCCTAGCCTTTTACCCTAATCCTGGCGTAATCCCAACCTAATCACCTAACCCACTTCCCTAATCCTAGCCTAATCCCAACCTAATCACCTAACCCACTTCCCTAATCCCGGCCTAATCCCAACCTAATCACCTAACCCACTTCCCTAATCCTTCCCTAAACCTAGTTTAATTTCCCTAAACCTAGCTTAATCACCTAACCTACCTCACTAAACCTCACCCCAAAACCAACCCACCTAGCTAAGTCCTAAACCCCTAAACCACCCCCACCTAAACCTAGCACACCACATACCCAAAACCCCTTGTATTAAAATATCTGGCCCTTCCCCAAAACCAGCCCACCTTATCACCACACCACCACTACCTAAACCACCTTACCACCTCCTAAAAACCAGCCCCAACCGCCATCTTCAACCCTATATAACCCCCCCCTAAGGGGCGGGTTTTCCAACTTCTCCCAGCCCACCTTGGCCCAACCGACTCCAGCCACATTCCAACCAAGCCTTCCGCTTTGCTCCACCTGCACCACTACACCCCGGCCAGCTCCGCCTCGCACCACCACTGCCTCCCGGTCTGCTTCACTCCACATCGCCACCATTCCCATCCGGCCGAACCCCATCCACTTCAACCGCCCGACTGCCCCTCTTCCATCCACCGCCTCTCTTCATCACCCGGTTAGTATCTCAACCTAACTCTACCTCTTCTTCACTCCTGTAGACGCGCGAAAATCCCCGCTTCTCACCTTTTCAGGGCTCGGAGCGGATCCTCTCATGTGTCTAAGGCTTGTTTATGCAAACAGGGCATGCCAGCTAGCTTACCTAAGCTAGCGAAGATATATTTAACACTGACTTCTAATCGTGGCGACTGTGAGCAAGTGAGCTCTTGTCGTCGCAGACCTTCTTGCACCGATGCGCAAGGGTCAGTCTGTACGCTTTGCAAAAATCGAGTTTTGGGAGAGAAAGTCTACGAAGCGGATCGAGGTGTCTAATTCGGGTCTTTTAGATGCGGTTGCATTTTTTTAGATCATGTGGATTTGCACGTGCCTAAGTCTTTCCTTTTATCCCTTTTCGGGCCACCTAGTTTGTGTGTTATGAACACTCCACTACATGGGCGAATTCGAGCGGGGCTTGCTTTGATGCAATATGCGTCCTACCTCGTGGTATGGCGTAGATGCAATGCAAACTCACGCTACTCCAAAGGGAAAACCCGAATGTAAAGACAATACTGAAGGGAAATAACCGAAGGGAAATGACTTGTAAAGTAAGTGCCGAAGGGAGATATGTATATAGAGTAGGTATATGGGCCCTTACTCGGGTCTTGCAAATAAGAGCGAAGGCTCAATGTGGGTGCGTGCTTGAATTGAAAGACTTACACACACGACATGAAATTAAACCCAAATATAAATTGCAGTATGGCCTTAACTAAGGTCTTGGGAATAAGAGCGAAAGCTCAATGTGTGTGAGAGTGCTTGAATTGAAAGACTTACACACACGACATGAAATAAAACCCAAATAGTATAGGTCGGCCCTTACTTGGGTCTTTCAAATAAGAGTGAAGGCTCAATGTGTGTGAGAGTGCTTGAATTGAAAGACTTACACACACGACATGAAATAAAACCCAAATAGTATAGGTCGGCCCTTACTTGGGTCTTTCAAATAAGAGCGAAGGCTCAATGTGTGTGAGAGTGCTTGAATTGAAAGACTTACCCACACGACATGAAATGAAACCCAAATAGTATAGGTCGGCCCTTACTTGGGTCTTTCAAATAAGAGCGAAGGCTCAATGTGTGTGAGTGTTTGAATTGAAAGACAACACACCCAACTTAAGCAAAACCCTACAAAAATGAAAGTATATGTATATACTTATGTATTAGGGGCTGATTAGGCCCGTGTGTGTTCAAAATGGTGCACAACTAGGAGAGTGCACGTGTGTGGGTGTGCCAAGCCACGTTATTACAAGCGGGGGGAGACTATGCTCCGTTACTACAACCCCGTATCGAATTGAATCTCAAGCAAGTATACAACTAAAGACCGAGTTAGGCACTTACTAGTAGCTGGTCCGTAGAGGCCTTGCTTGAGCGTGGGCTTGGCCTTCGCCTTAGGCTGCAAAAGGGAGCTCCGCGAGGTTGAACGACAAGGGGTGCTAGCCAGGTGCCTTGAAGGTGGCCGGCTGCTAGCAAGGGTGTCGCCTTGACGTGTGAGATTAAAGGGGCTGGGCAAGGTCACTAGGGGGAGTGTAGTGTTGGGGGAGTATGGCACTAAGGTAGAGCTTAAGGGAGTGTCTAAGGGAGAGCCTAGGGGAAGTATGGGACTGGCAGATGGAAGGGCCGAATGAGTATGAGGCAGTCGGTTGGAGTGGCCGACTGCTAGGTAGACTTGGCGTGGCGGACAGTTAGGGTGGCTAGGAGTGGTGTAAGGGAAGGGAACTAGCTAGGATATGGGGTAAGGTGGTGATGGTTGTGGTGAGGTGATAGGGGCAGTTCTTAGGGAGTTGGATGGGGAAGCCGGGTGTAGCTAGGTTGGTTAGGTAGTGGCGGGTAGTTAGGATGCTATAGGTTTGGCTGAGTGAGAATGGTGGCAGCAAAGGGGAATGGCTGGTGTTAGGGTGCTATGGTAGGGGGTTAGGTGGCTGAGAGTGGAGAGGGAGTGGAGAAGGTGAGATGAAGGATGGGGTACTAACCGTGTTTGAAGAGAGGCGGTGGATGGAAGAGAGCAGCCGGATGTGGTGGAGCAACTGGTTCGGCCGGAGGCAGGGGTGGCGACAGGTGGTGGGCCGGCTGGGGTGTGGTGGAGCACGGTGGTGGCGCGTAGTTAGGATGGCTAAGGCTTGGCCGAATGGGAAGGGTGGTAGCAAGTGGCTGGCTGTGGGGGTAGGTGGTGGTAGTGCAAGTGGCTGAGAGTGGAGAGGGAGTGGAGAAGGTGAGATGAAGGATGGGGTACTAACCGTGCTTGAAGAGAGGCGGTGGATGGAAGAGAGAAGCCGGGTGTGGTGGAGCAGGTGGTTTGGCCGAAGGCAGGGGTGGCGACAGGTGGTGGGCTGGCTGGGGTGTGGTGGAGCACGGTGGTGGCGGGTGGTGGTGCAGGTGGAAGGCCTGGCTGGACGTGGATGAAGTGGCTGGGTTCGGTTGGGCTAGACCAAGGTGAGAGAGGATGGGAAGGGAGAGAGGTTCTAGCTTCGAAAAACCCGCCCCCAAGGGGGGGGTTTATATAGGGATGGGTAGGTCGGTTAGGGCTGGGTTTGGGGTAGTGGTTAGGTGGTTTAGGTAGGGTGGTATGATGATAAGGTGGGCTGGAAAGGGTAGGGCCAGATATTTTAGATACTAGTGGTTTGGGTAAGTTGTGGGCTAGGGGTGGTTTAGGGGTTTAGGGTTTGGTTAGGTGGGTGGGTTCTAGGGTGAGGTTTAGTGAACTAGGTTAGGTGATTAGGCTAGGATTAGGCTAGGTTTAGGGAAATTAACCTAGGTTTAGGGAAGGATTAGGGAAGTGGGTTAGGTGATTAGGTTGGGATTAGGCCGGTATTAGGGAGGTAGGTTAGGTGATTAGGCTCAGATTAGCGGCGGATTAGGGTGGAAGGCTAGGATTAGGTATTTTGGGTTAGGTTTAGGTGAAGGAGCTCCCTTTGCATGGCCCATAGACCTTAACCACATCATGTTGGTGCAGCCCTAGGTTAGGTTTTGGCTAATTACAAGCTTAAACCCACTCAATTAGGCTAACCCACATGATTAACCCCAAACTTGACACACAAGTCAAGCTTAATTACAACCACACTTGATCTTATCCACCCCCACTCTCTCTCATGCCCATAATCCCACGTGAATTTCAAGTGGGCCCCACCTCCATTTATGAGAAGGTGATGTGGGCCATGGATATGGATATTGGATTGGATTTTTGAATCCAAATCCAAATCCAAGTCCATACATGGGTTCGGATTGGGATCTGGATATATATGGTCCAGATCTGATCCAAACTGAACTCTCACTCCTTCGAGCTGTATTCGAAACGAACGGTTTGTGCGGGGCCTGACAGCATCAGTGCTCCGTCTGCATTGGGTCTTCGCCAACATGATCGTCCGCCTCTATTTTCGCCTTCCGGAGATGACTTCAAACAAGGTTTTGATGATAACAGGGTCTTGGACGTTCGAGATCCTGGGGGTGTGGATTTGATACAAGAGTTGCTGTGCCGGGCTCGACAGGTGCTCCGGTTCCGAGCTCTTCTTAGCTCTCCTGGTCCTGTCTGGATTAGACCAAGCTGCTTTGGGGTTCCAAAACATGTTTTAAAAAGGTTTTAAAAGCCATATTATATGTTTTCAAAATATAGAGTTCAAAATATATGTACAGGGTTGTCTGGAAGGCTCCTGGGTTTCCAGACCCAAAAGCAGGTCAAAAGCCTCGAATTCAGCCTAGCCTGATGAAAGCAAGACCAAAAAGCAAAAGAAGAGCCTAGGCCAGAATCAGATTTCAGCCCCAAAATGTGAAATGCAAAGCCAAAGCACCCAACAAAACCATTAGAAATCCAAGCCCAAGCTTGAATTTCTAGAAATTAGACGAAACGAAGTTGAGAAGGTGAGAAGACGATCGGACAAGAAGGTTGGGAAAAACCCAACCCAAGATGGAGCACTGATGAAGCCAGGGCCCATGAAAACCGCCCTTCTCAAAACGCCAAGAAGGACTGAAGAAACAAAAATTTGGATTGGATCTAGACATAAATATCCAGATCCAAACCCAAATAGTATTTGGATCATAAAAACTAAATCCAAGATCCAAACCCAAGACCCACCCCCTTTGCCTATAAATAGAGGTGAGGGGGATGCAAGTTGGCATAAATTTGAAGAGAGAGGCTGTAGACGCGCGAAAATCCCCGCCTCTTCGCCTCTTTCGTGGCTTCGAGTGGATCTTATCGTGTGTCTAAGGCCTATGTATACAAACAGGGCGTGCCAGCTAGCTTACTTAAGCTAGCGAAGATTTAATACTGACTTCTAAACGTGGCGACTGTGAGCAAGTGAGCTCTTGTCGTCGCAGACCTTCTTGCACCGATGCGCAAGGGTCAGTCTGTATGCTTTTGCAAAAATCGAGTTTTGGGGAGAAAGTCTACGAAACGGTTCGAGGTGTCTATTTCGGGTCTTTAAGATGCGATTGCATGTTTTAGATCACGTGGATTTGCACGTGCCTAAGTCTTTTCTTTTATCCCTTTTTGGGTCGCCTAGTTTGTGTGTTATGAACACTCCACTACATGGGCGAATTCGAGAATGGTCTGACAGGGATTCCGGACTTATGTTTGGTGGCTCGACCATGCTTCCGGACTTCTTGTCTAGGGGTCTTGTCTAGGGGTTTTGTAACTCATATTTAGGCCACTTGGTCAGACAGGGATTCCGGACTTATGTTCGAACTAACCTTGGCTCTTTCTAGAATTTTCTCTAGCATGAGTCTATGCCTAGGCGAAGTTTGTATAAGCTCTAGGATAGACATGTGGATAGGAATCTTGGAAAGATGGTTTTCGAAATCATAAGTATTTAGGACAACTTTCCCATTGTCTACTTTTGGCAGAACTCCAGGAATACATGCTTTTGAGGGGCCAGGCACACTGACCACCTTTTTAGCACTTTATAGGTGCGGGGGTTGATAGATCCTCCTGGATCTAGTCACTTCCCCCACGACCAGCCTAGGGTTTGCACTAGAATTGGCTCTAATTATGAGTTGAGGATCACCTTAAAGTTTTAAAACTGGTTTAGCCGAGGATTCAGCTCTTGGTGGTCCCCGGATGACGACTTGGGCGGGCTTCTTGTACAGTACAAGAGTGGGCGCACAAGTGGGTCTACCAGACTCAGATTTTTGTGCTAGTTCTTTTGAAAAGGTGAGGGTACATACCTCCTTTCCTTTCCCACTGCCACTGGCGTGCTTGGGAAAGGGTTCTTTGAAGATAGCTTGAGTTGGCTCAGGTTCCGTAGTGACCTGGAGCTGGCCCTCCGCTATCAAGTTCTCGATTTTATTCAAAAGGGAGAAACAACGTTTGGTATCATGGCCTTTGAGCCGATGATACTTGCAAAAATGATTTAAATACCCCCCTTTGGAAGTGACTCCTTCGGGGATTTCGGAAAGTTCAATCATGCCTTGGGCAAGTAGGAGGTCTAGGACCTTCGATATAGGTTGCCCCAGCGGAGTGTACTCCCGTTTTTCAATTGGTTTTTGGAAGTTTCTCTCTCTTTTATTTTCTAGTTTTTCAAAATTTTTGGAAGTGCCCACCACGCCTGGATCCACCCGGACATTGGCGATTTTATGGGGCTTTGTCCCTTTATCCATCGTGGGTAGCCCATAAGTGATGGGCTTTTCCAAGCGGGTTTTAAAAACGGCACTTCCTTTCCATAGGTGATCGTATATTCCCTTTTTCAAGTTTGTTTCGAAAAGGGATACTTTTTTTATCAACTTATGGAAAGTTGAGATCTCATGGAGCGAGAGAAGGGTCTTTAACTTGCTTTTAAAATTATCCAGGATGAGCATGACTGCGCATCCTTCGGATATGGGCTCTCGCACTTGACCCAAAAGGGACCTCCATCGAATGATGAAGGCATGTACGTCTTCAGTCATGCCTTACTTCGTATCCCTTAAAGTATTTAAAGTTGGCGTGACTTCTATGTTGTGTGCAAATCTTTGCATGAAGCAGTTCGCTAACTCTTCAAAAGTAGCGAACTGGCTTAAATCGTAGGAAGCTAGCCATTTGGCAGTTGTGCCTTTAAGGGATAAAGGGAACCAATACACCCATTTCATCGAGTCCTTTTTCTTCTTATTGGCTCGACGCGAGAAAAGTTGCAAGTGAGACCTAGGGTCTCTCATGCCGTCATACCGATGGAAGTTCGGTATTTCATCATCACTGTCTGTTTCGTAATCCATAGGAAGGAAATCAAACAGGGCGTAACTCCTTTTCTCTTTATTTTGCCCTTTCAGCAGCTACTGTAGGGCTTTACGGTCCTTTTGTGTGAAGGACTTGTGGTATTGATTGCCTTCCATTACGGAGGCCTCTTTGTGCTTGCGAGGTTTTTTAGATTTTTTCTTGGCCCTTTGTTCACCATTTAATGAACATGAATCGCCTACTTCAGCCTCTTGGCTGAGAGCATCGATTTTGGCCTCGAATTCCCTTCTTAAATCCTCTATCTCGTCTAGTTTGATCTCATTTTTCAAAATCCTCCTAGAGTGAGAACTTGATGCGCATGAGCCTTGGCTCGACACTTCACTTGGGTTGGATTTTGATGTGCTTTCAAGCTTTTTCAAAATTCCTAAGTACAAGTAAAGAAGAAGAAAAAAAAAAGTTAAAACAACACCTCTTTGAAAAATTTTCGCAAGTTTCCTAGAGTGACTCGACTTTTAAAAGACTCACGTCCCACCGGGCGTGCCAAATAACTGTAGACGCAGAAAATTTCAGCTCCTGGTTTTTAAGCCTGAAGCAAACCTTTTCGTGTGCCTAAGTCCTATTTAAACAAATAGGGCGTGCCAACTAGCTTACTTAAGCTAGCAAAGATATATTTTAAACTTGACTTCTAACGTGGCGACTGTGAGCAAGCAAGCTCTTGTCGTTGCACACCTTCTTGCACCGATGCACAAGGGTCAGTCTGTACGCTTTTAAAAATCGAGTTTTTGAGTGTAAGAACCTACGAAAGTGGTTTGAGGTGTTTGATTCGGATCTTTGGTATGACTTTCAGATTTTTAGATCACGTGGATTTGCACGTGCCTAAGTCTTTCTTTTTATCCCTTTTTGGGGCCACCTAGGTGTGTGTTATGAACACTCCACTAAGATGTGGTGACTTTGAGCGGGAGTATGGGGTTTGCTTTGATGCAATATGCGTCCTAACTCATGGTATGGCGTAGATGCAATGCAAACTCACGCAACTCCAAAGGGAAAACCCAAATTTAAAAGACAATGCCGAAGGGAAATTGCCGAAGGGAAATTGCCGAAGGGAAATGACTTGTAATGGAAATTGCGCGAAGGGAAATACGTATATAATGTATATATGGGCCCTTACTTGGGTCTTGCAAATAAGAGCGAAGGCTCAATGTGGGTGCGTGGAAGAATTGAAGTACTACACACACGACACGAAATGAAACCCAAATATAAATTGCAATATGGCCTTAACTAAGGTCTTGGGAATAAGAGTGAAAGCTCAATGTGTGTGAGTGCTTGAATTGAAGTACTACGCACACAACATGAAATTAAACCCAAATATAAATTGTAGTATGGCCTTAACTAAGGTCTTGGGAGTAAGAGCGAAAGCTCAATGTGTGTGAGTGCTTGAATTGAAGTACTACGCACACAACATGAAATTAAACCCAAATATAAATTGCAGTATGGCCTTAACTAAGGTCTTGGGAATAAGAGCGAAAGCTCAATGTGTGTGAGTGCTTGAATTGAAGTACTACGCACACAACATGAAATTAACCCAAGGATAGTATAACACGGCCCTTACTTGGGTCTTACAAATAAGAGCGAAGGCTCAATGTGTGTGAGTGCGAGAATTGAAAGACAACACACACAACTCAAGCAAAAACCCTACGCAACATAAACTATATAAATAAATTTATACCTTAGGGGCTGATTAGGCCCATGTGTGTTCAAAATCGTGCACAACTAAGAGCGAGGTAGGCTCAAGTGCACGTGTGTGTGGGTGTGCCAAGCCACGTTATTACAAGCGGGGGGAGACAATGCTCCGTTATTACAACCCTGTATCAAATTTAATTTAATTTAAGCAAGTCTACAACTAAGGACCGGGTTAGGCACTTACTTATAGCTGGTCCGGAGGTGACTTACTTGAGCGTGGGCATGGCTTCGCCTTGGGCTGCAAGAGGGAGCTCCTCGGAGTGGCACGGCAAAGGGGAGGTGCTGGCCGCGTGACTTGGGTGAGCGGATGTGGCGCCTTGGTGCTTGTCGGCTGCTAGGGGGAGGCTGCCGTGATGTCAAGGGCTGAGTTGTCTAAGGAGGGTCACTAAGGGATAGGTTGGCACTATGGAAGGTGGCGCTAAGGGGGAGCCTAAAGGGAATGCCTAAGGAAGAAGGTGTGGCTGGCCGAATGGGTTGGGTGCAGTAGGCTATGACTGGCCGAATGGGTTGTGTGAGTTGCAATTGAAGTCGGGTATTTACATTCAAGTCGTGTGAGTTGTCATTTAAATTTCACACTTCCACACACGTGTTGAGCCTTTCCGCTCTTAAGCTAAAGTATATATTTCCATTTGGGTATTTACTTTAGTGAAAGTTGTATGAGTTGTCATTTAAATTTCACACTTACACACACTGCATTGAGCCTTTTCACTCTTAAGCTAAAGTATATATTTCCATTTGTGTATTTACTTTAGTGAAAGTTGTGTGAGTTGTCATTTCAATTTCACACGAGAAGCACACAAAAGCACTCGAGCCTTTCTGCTCTCCACTCTCACATACATTGAGCCTTGTTGCTCTTAGGATATAACATATTTATATATTTTCAAGTTGTGTGAGTTTACTTCACGTCGAGTTGCATTTCCCTTTGTATGGATTTACATTAAGTCGCATGAGTTGCTTTACATTTTGGATATTTACATTTGCGAAAGCTGCATGAGTTGCACTTCAATTTCGGGTATTTACATTTGAGAAAGTCGTGTGAGTTGCCCTTTCAATTCGAGCCTAGCTCACATCATCATCTCAAAACCCGAATTTTTTTTTGTTTTGCATCTTTGCATTCGTTAGCTTTCAATGAAACCCCGAATCTACGCACAAACCACGTTGAAAATAGGCCACATGTGCACACACATATCAGGCCTAAATAGCTAAAACTCTAAAGACTTAGGTTCATCCAAAGTCGCAATAAAACTTGCAAACCAGGCATATATCGAATTCTTCGAACACTGGTATTTTCAAAGTTTTGTAAAAATGAAGTTTTAAGCGTTTAAACCGACCCTTGAGCATCGTTTCAAGAAAGTTTAAACGAAAAGATTCCGCTTCCCCACAATCGCCAGAAAAGTCAGAATATTTCAAAAATCTTTGCTAACTTGAGCAAGCTAGCTAGCATGCCCTTAGAAACGACGCAGGCACGAAAAGATTCATTTCTGGTCTCAAGAACAAGGAGCGAAAATTTTCATGTTTACAGGTTTGGCACGCCCGGTGGGAGTCGGGTCTTAAAAACTTCGATA
The DNA here is from genome assembly GCA_036023115.1 of Brasenia schreberi. NCBI lineage: Eukaryota > Viridiplantae > Streptophyta > Magnoliopsida > Nymphaeales > Cabombaceae > Brasenia > Brasenia schreberi. The sequence continues at coordinate 13,877,455 of JAYKKT010000066.1, forward strand.
AAACAAACAAAACTCTGCAAAATTTTTCCAAAGTGTTTAAAAATTTTTGCCTATTTGCATTTGTAGGATTTCAAACTTTTGTTGAGTCATGTCTAGTTCAGGCTCTAATGAAGTGACTAGCCGAGCCTCGCGCTCGTCAAGTTCCCTTTCAAAAAAGATTTCAAAATCTCAACTTAAATGCAAAAAAGAAGAGTTAGAAAACTTGCTTAGGGAATTCGAGGCAAAAATCGATGCAAGAATCGATGCCCTTAGCCAAGAGGCTAAGGCGGCCGACTCTTGCTCATCACATGACGAACCTGCCAAAGCCAAGAAAAGACCTACCAAGACCAAAAAACCCAAGGAAACCTCCACTATGGAGGGGGATCAATACCACGATTCCTTCACACTGAAGGATCACAAAGCCCTTCAACAACTGTTAAAGGGGCAAAACAAAAAAGAAATCGTACGCCCTGTCTGACTTCCATCCTTCAGATTATGAAACAGACAGTAACGACGACATACCGAATTTCCATCGGTATGATGGCACGGGGGATCCTAGATCCCACTTGACGTGTGTGCTTCGAGTGGCCTAAATTTAGCGAGTTTGGGCGTAGTCTCGGGGTATCCTCATTGAAATACGCAAATGCAATGATGCACAAACTCTCTTTGGGTTTGATATGATGTGAGCTAGGCTCGAATTTAAAAGCAACTCACACACCCAACTTAAAGTAAACACCCGAATGTAAGTGCAACTCACGCAGCTGAAAGGAAAATACCCGAACCTTAAAAGCAACTCACACGACTTGAATGTAAATTGTGGAAGGGAGATATATTAAGAGTAGAAAGGCTCAATGCACGCGTGTTTGAGTGTAGAATTGAAATGACAAACTCACATGACTTGAATTGAACTTGCCGAAATTGAAATATAAGTATATATATGAGCGGGAAGGCTCAACGTGTTCGTGTGTGTTGTGTATAAATGGAAAGACAACTCACACGACTGAAATTGAACTACCCGAAATGTAAAGACGTACACAACTGAACATAAAACTCATGCAGCTGAAAGTATATAGATACTCTATATCTTTGGGGCAACGAAGGCCCAAAATGTGCGTGAGAGTGTAGAACAAGTGCTCGAGTGTTCTTGTGTGCAAGTGTGGAAGCTTAAATAACAAACTCACACGACTTGAATGTAAATCCCATGCAGCTGAAAGTATATAGAGATAGGCTATATATCTTATGAGCAACAAAGGTCCAAAAGGTGTGTGAGAGTGTGGAGCAAGTGCTCACGTACTTCTTAGGTGCGAGTGTGAAATGTAAATGACAAACTCACACAACAAGAATGTAACAACCCGGAATTGAAATTACACGATTTTTACTAAAGTCTTTTGAATAAGAGCGAAGGCTCAATGTGTGTGCAATAGTGTGCAACTAAGAGCGGAAAGGCTCAAATGCATGTGGGTGTCTTGTGTACGTCTAAGAGCTGAAGCTCAAGTGTGCGAATGTGCTTGTGTATCAAGCACCAATATTACATCTCGGGGGGAGACCACGCTCCATTATTACAACCCCGTATCAAAATTGAATTTAATTTAAGAGGAGTAAGATAAAAACTGAATTTAAACACTTACAATGATTCAACTTTTCTCTCCAATCCGCTCATGCTTGGGCTTGTTGTCCACCTTGGCAGCCAAGAGGAGTCTCCCTAGGTGGGTTTGAGAGAGTTTGAGGCTTGGGTGTTTGGACTTGGCTTAGGATAACTCGAGCCAAGGAGGTGGCTCGAGTGGGCTTAGTTTTGAGATTGATGTGGGCTGGTCCTAACTAGGTAGGCCTAGTTTAATGGGTGTATGGCCCTAAGGTGGGAGGGTTCGGCCAATGGAAGTGGTCGGTTTGTTTTAGATGGGGTTCGGCCAAAAGGGGGGTCACGGCCTAAGGGTGTGGTTGGCCCTAAGGGGAAGGCTTAGGTGCTCCTAAGGTGTGGCTGGCTAGGGCTGAGTCACGGGTGGAAGATGGCAGGTTGGTGCTGTAGGCGATCGGGGTGAAGCCAGTGCACGGCAGGGCAGCGCTAGGTAGAGCGCAGGATGCTAAGGCGGGGGGCGTAGGGGGCTAGGTGCACAGGGAGCTAGGTGCGCGTAGGGGCACGCAGGGCACGTCAGCAGAGCGCGGGGAGCTGGAAGGCGCGCAGGGCGGCACTAGGGTACACGACTGGGCCGGGGGCGTCGAGGGTGGCTTTGGGGTTAGTTTAGGTTCTTTGTTTGAGTCATTTTAGGCTAGGTTTAGGTTAGTTAGGGTGAGGTTTAGTGAAGTGGGTTAGGTGAATAGGCTAGGTTTAGTCTAACCTAGGCTAGGTTTAGGGTGGGATTAGGAGACCTACCTCTTAGAGCTGGTCCTTCTTGGTTGAGCCCACGTCCATGCCATGGTTGCAGCCTTCCTTGGTCGAGCCCACCTTGGTTTTAACCCTTGTCTAAGCTCACGTAGCCAACAAGGCTTGAACCCACCTCACCCTTGAGCCAACATGGCTAGGTCACTCTCTCTCCTCCAAAGCAAATTCACGTGTGTCTTCATTTGAGACCCCCTCACCTCTATTTATAGGCAAATGAGGTGGGTCTTGGATATGGGTTTTAGATTTGGGTCTTGGAATCCAGATCCGATCCAAATACTATTTAGGTCTAGATCTCAGATCTCGAATATTTTGGATCCAGATCCGACCCAAATATTTAGTTGGTTTTGGATCTTGGATCTCAGATCTCAGATATTTTGGATCCAGATCCAATCCAAGCACTATTTGGATTTGGATCTAGATATTTGGGTCTAGATCCGATCCAAAATTCTTTTCTTCAGTCCTATCTGGCGTTTTTCGAGGTGGACGGTTTGTGCGGGCCCTGGCTTCATCAGCGCTCCGTCTTATGCTGGGTTTTCCCCAACTTTATCTTCTGAACTCCTTCCCACCTTTTTGGACTTCGTTTCTACTCATTTCCATCATTTCTGGCTTGGATTTCTGCTGTTTGGGTGGATGCTCTTGGCTTGGCTTTTGGGTGCTCCGGGCTTGCAGTCTGCTTCAGGCCTGGGCCTTCCTTTTGCCTTTGGACCTGGCTTTTATCAGGCCAGGGTGCTTTCTTTGGGCTTCAGAACCTGCTTCTGAGGCTGCTTTGGCATTCAGGCTTCACCTGTTGAATTTTGGTTTTTATAAAATTGGGATTTGACCCATACTTGAGAAATTTGATTTGAACGGGGTTTAGACAAAATTTCGAGCTTTTACAGCCCCTGGGTTTTCGAAAACTCCAGAATCTGGTTTTGAAATGATTTTTCAAACCAGGTGTTTGCTTTTGAAATTTGTTTTATTTTGAGGTGTTTACAGATGCCCCTCTTTGGTATTATCCAAATTTATTAGGATAATGGCAAAGACGACAACACCCCTGTTTGCTTTCTCCCTGGATTCATCCTCGAGAATATGGGATCGTCCCAGTTTTGAGAAAAACATTTCCTTTATGCCCAGTAAGAGAGGATTTTCGCCAAAGGGGACTTTGCCTAAAACGGTACTAGTCCTAAAAGGGGATTGTGCAAGTGTCTATGCATGAATATATGAATGAATGGCATGGGATGACATGCTAGGAAGTGGAGTTTCCTGGAGACTTAAATGGCATGGCCGAACTTGGGAGTCTTATGAAGACCTACTGCACCAAGTGAGCTGGTCTTATGTTGTTCGATGTTCGAGGTTCTCTAAAATCGTTTTTGAAAGAAGAAAGCTCCTTTTAGCTTCAATCCTAAGGATTTCAGCTTTTCGTGTTTCCCTTTATTTGAGTCTTAACACTCACTAATCTAGCGGAGGTTTTATAAGAAAATCAAGCCATATTTCAAAATTCCTACGTCTTACTTAAAAACGTCTAATTCTCAAACAAGATGAGATTGAAGTAAGCAAATCCTATTTTTACTTTAGGATTCCTTAGAATGAACCTTTCTTCACTTGGGATAAGTCATAGGGATGGGAAAGAACTACCACGATCCCTTCTGGAGTGTCCCGTGGTTTGCGGCAAAGAGGCAAAACTACTCTTTTTGAGCTTTAGGCTATTTTTTCTGTTTTTCATAGAGGGTCTCCCTTTGGGAGTATTTTTTCTTTGTTCCCTCTTTTCCATAGAATAAACGATTTTTCTTTTGAATCAGCTTTCTTTTGGGAAAGAGATTTTTGTAGGGATTTCCCTTTCTGCTTTTTGCCAAGTTTTCCTTTTGGGGAAGAGAAGAGAAGAGGGGAAGGACTTATCCCAAGGATTTACTCGATTCATCCCATATCAGCCTATTTAGAAATAGCACGTACTACTTGCAAGTATCTTGCTATTTTGAACCAGGCCCTCTTTTGTAAGAGAAGTATTTTAAAATGCAACCCATTGGTTTTGGAAAACTCTGCTTTTTCACAAGCATCGATTCTCTCATTCAGGGTTTTGCACGATCTACTTTGATCCTCACTCACGAAGTTTCAAAAGAAGGTTTTCAAAATATTTTCGAAATAGGGCTTAGCTTAGACCGTACACATGGTATTTTTCAAATATTGAGCATTCATAGGGTCGTAGGGTCGGCTAAGTTCCTACCCTCAACATCGACTAACCAATAGGCGTTGTTCGTGGTGGTTCCACGTACAACATAAGGGCCATCCCACTTGGGCTGCCACTTTCCAAGTGGATGTGGGCCACGATATTGGATGATTTTGAGCACAAGGTCTACCACTTTGAAGTGGCGAGGTCTCATATGCTTCTCATAGTGTCGGGCTACCCTATGCTGGTATGCATGTGCATGATCCATGGCAAGGAGCCTTCTCTCATCTAGTAAATCGAGCTTGGCCATTCTAGTATGTTGTAGTGTCTGTAGGGGAAGGTCGAGCGCAAATGATGTATGAAATGAATGAAGTTTGTTATGAATTGGAAGAATGACATTTGTGCCATAGACCAACTCAAATGGCGTGGCATTTGTGGGAGTTCGGATGGAAGTCCTATAAGCCCATAAGGCTTCATCCAACTTCTCATGCCACGTTCTACCCTTTTCTAAAGTTTTCTCAATAATGCTTATGAGAGTCTTATTGGTGGCTTCGGCTTGGCCATTGCCTTGAGGGTAGTAGGGCGATGAGAAGTGGTGAGTTATGCCATACGTGTTACATAACTTAACCATCCTCTCGTTTTTGAAGGGCGTACCATTATCAGACACTAGGTCTTTTGGAAACCCAAATCGAGCCAAAATATTTTTCCTAATGAACGTCACTACATGTTGCCCCTGAACATTGGTCAGGGATGTAGCTTCAACCCATTTGGAAAAGTATTTAGTGGCTGCGAGTATAAACCTATGCCCATTTGATGCATGTGGAAATATTGGTCCTATGATATCAAATGCCTACATGGTGAATGGCCAGGGGCTGACCACGAAATGCAATGTGGATGATGGGGTATGAATGGCGTGTCCATGCACTTGACATGGGTGATACTTCCTAACATGGTCATGGCAATCTTGCTTTAAAGTGGACCAAAAATAACCCGCTCTAAGTATTTTCATTGCCATCATATTGGTATTTACATGCCCTCCACATTCTCCATCGTGGAATTCATGCATTACTATCCTAGCCTCCTCCACGTCGACACACCTCAGTAAGATGCCAGTGAAACTTTTTTTGTAAAGAACCCCTTGTAGATACGCGGAAATTTCTACTCCGGGTTCTTAGGCCTAGAGTGAACCTTTTCGTATGTCTAAGTCACTTTAAAAGGGTGTGCCAGCTAGCTTACTCAAACTAGATAAGTAAGTTTTGAAATATCTGAATCAGGGGGCGACGTGGACAAGTGGGCTCTTTTTGTTACAAACCTTCTTGAACCGATGCTCAAGGGTCGGTTTGTATGCTTAGAAAACTCGATTTTGAACAAGTATGACCTTTTTTGAAAGTGTTTGATCGACTTGGTTTTGGCGATTTTGCACGGGTGGTTCGAGGTTGCTTTGATGCAAGTATGTGCCCTCGCTCGTGGTATGGTGGATATGCAATGCAACTCACACAACTGAACCTTAAAACCCGAAATTGAAAGACATAGCAGAAGGGAAATTGCAAAAAGGAAAATATAGCTATATCTTAAGAGCAGAAAAGCTCAATTGTGGCCATGTGTGTTGTGTATAAATTGAAAGACAACTCACATGACTTGAATGTAAAACCCCGCTCGACTTGAATGTAAAGTGCGGAAGAGAAATACTTATATATATATGGGCCCGAAGGTCACCAACGTGCATGTATGTGTTGTGTGTAAATGTAAAGATAACACATGCAGCTGAACCTTAAATACCCATAATTGAAAGACAACACAACTGAACCCGGAAAACTCACGCAACTGAAAATATAGAGATATGGCTATATCTTAGTGGCTGCCGAGGACAAAATGGTGCGTGAAGTGCTTGAGCAAAGGCTCGGGTGTCTTTGGGTGCGAGTGTGTAATTGAAATGACAAACTCACACGACTTAATGTAACAACCCAACTGAATTGAAATACATATATATAATAAGAGCGAAGGCTCAATGCACGCGTGTGTGGAGTGTGTAAATTGAAGACAACTCACGCAGCTCTTACAAGAGTCTTGGGAGTAAGAGCGAAGGCTCAATCGTGCATGTGGGTGCTTCATGTATGAGATTAAGAGCTAAAGCTCAAGTGCCCGTGTGTGCTTCATGTATCAAGCATCCTTATTACAACCCGGGGGGAGGCAACGCTCCGTTAATACAACCCCGTATCCAAATTGAATTAAATGTAGAAGGAGATATGAAATACCGAATTTGAAACACTTACAAGTGATTCAGATGTTTGTCCACTCCAATCTACAGGGGTTTGTGCTTGACTTTACAACCACAGACGGGCCTCCCTTGAAGCTTGTGGAGTGAGGTGACGGGCCGGAGCTTGTGAGTTTGATGGGTTATAGGTACGAGGGGTAAAGGTTCACGGCAAGAGGTGGGGGTTTTGTGGGGTTACGGCGAAGGAGGTGCTAGATGGGGGTTAGTGGAAGTTGGGTCACGGCTGAGGTGTTAGGTGGGGGTTATGGTGAGGAGTTCACGGGTGTGGTATGGAGTCGGGGTGCTAGGCAAGGTGAAGGTCGGTGCGGTATGGAGTTGGGGTGTGTGGTGAGGTGAAGGTCGGTGCTAGGTAGGTGGTGGAGTAAGGCAGTGTTGGGATGGTGTGGAGTTAGGTTGATGGCTGGGGATAGTAGGTCGGCTGGGTACGGGTGTAGCAGGGTGGACGCCATGAGCTAGGCGCCAGGCGGGTGGTAAGGTGACAAGCACTGGGCACTAAGGAGGCGCACGGCGCAGGGGGCGCGCGGCGTCAGGGGCGCGCGGCGCGGGAGCGGTGGTTCGGTAGGGCTAGGAGTGGTGTTTTGGGTGGCAGAATTTGAGTCGGTTAGGGTATTAGTGTAAACACCCCGAAATCCCACCAACTTCTCAAATAAACCTGGTTTAGTAAAAGCAGCCCCAAAGGGCTATTTTGAGCCTGGAAACCCAGGAGCCTTCCAAACAAACCCTGTACATATGTTTAAACTGTATATGTTTTAAAATATGTATAATATGCTTTTAAAATCTTTTTAAAACACGTTTTGAAATCCCATGAAGCGGCTTGGCCTGATGCAAACAGGACCAGAAGAGCTAAAGAGAGCCCAGAACTGGAGCACATGTCGAGCCCGGCACAGCAACTCTCGTGTTAGATCCACCCCCAGGATCTCGAACGTCCAAGTCCCTGTTATCAGCAAAAATCATGAGAAATCATCTCCGAAAGGTGAAAACAAAAGCGGACGACCATGTTGGCGAAGACCCAATGCAAGACGGAATACTAATGCTGTCAGACCCCGCACAAACCATTCGTTTTGAACATACCCTGAAGGAGTCAGAATTCAGTTTGGATTGGATCTGGACCATATATATCCAGAACCCAATCCAAACGTATTTGTGGATTTGGATTCAAAGATCCAATCCAATATCCACATCTATGGCCCACATCACCTTCTCATAAATGAAGGTGGGGCCCACTTGAAATTCACGTGGGATTATAGGCATGAGAGAGAATGGGGAGGATAAGCATTGAGGGAAATGTATTAAGCTTGACTTGTGTGTCAAGTTTGGGTTAATCATGTGGGTTAGCCTAATTAGTGTGGGTTTAAGCTTGTATGAGCCTACACCTAACCTAGGGCTGCACCAACATGATGCAATGAAGTCCATGGGCTATGCAAAGGGAGCCTCCTAACCCAATCCTAAGCCAAAACCCCTAATCCTAGCCGTTTACCCTAATCCCAGCCTAATCCTAGCCTAATCACCTAACCCACTTCCCTAATCCCGACCTAATCCCAACCTAATCACCTAACCCACCTCCCTAATCCTTCCCTAAACCTAGCCTAATTCCCCTAATCCTAACCTAATCCTAGCCTAAACACCTAACCCAACTCACTAAACCTCACCCCAAAACCAACCCACCTAGCTAAGCCCTAAACCACTAAACCACCCCACCTAAACCCTAGCACACCATATCCCTAAAACCACCTAAAACAAAATATCTGGCCCCCCTAAAAAACCAGCCCACCTTATCACCACACCACCAACACCTAACCACTAAACCACCCTTTCAAAACCAGCCCAAACAGACTTTTGAAAAACCTATAAAACCACCCCCTAGTGGGCGAGCTTTTCAACTTTGAGCCCAGCCATCTTGGCCCAGCCGAGTCTTCTCTCACCCCTTGCTCTCTTCTCCCACCTGCACCACCACCATCTCCCGGCCAGCTCCACTCCACGCCGCCACCATCTCCCGGCCTGCACCATTCCACGCCACCACAGTCGCCCGGCCAGCTCCACTCCTTCCACCTGGCTGCTTTCCTTGGACACCCGCCAACCTTCCTTGCCTCTCCGGTTAGTACCCTATCCTAACTCCGCCCTATCTTCACTTCCCCCTCCACTCTCAGTCACCCATACCACCACAACACCACAACCGTCCTGCCACCATTCCCCATTCGGCCAGACACAACCCATTACACCACCCGCTGCCCTACCTTCCCATTAGTGACACCCCTTAACTACCCCAGCCACCTTACCTTGTTCCCTAGGACCTGCCCTTCTTCCCCTTTAACCATCCCTTAGCCAACATCCTAGCTAGTTCCCCCTCGCCATTCCTAAACACCCTAGCTACCCCAGCCGCCCATCACCTAATCTACCCCTAGTCGGCCAGCCACAGCCGGCTACACCCAACCACCCACGGCCTTACACCCTCTTCCTTAGACATCCCCCTTTAGTCGCCCCTTAGCTCCACCTTCCCTAGAACCTGCCGTACATCTTAGTGACACTCCCTAACTACCTCAACACCAAGACACCACAGCAGCACCCTCCTAGCAGCCGGCAAGCCCCAAGGCACCACATCCGCCATCCTTGCTTCACCCGGCCAGTCACTCCCTTGCCGTGCCATTCTGAGGAGCTCCCTCTTGCAGCCCATGGGGACACCCAAGCCCAAGCTCAAGCAAGTCACCTCCGGACCAGCTATACGTAAGTGCCTAACTCAGTCCTTATTTGTAGACTTGCTTAAGTTAAATTAAATTTGATACGGGGTTGTAATAACGGAGCATGGTCTCCCCCCGCTTGTAATAACGTGGCTTGGCACACCCACACACACGTGCACTTGAGCCTACCTCGCTCTTAGTTGTGCACGATTTTGAACACACACGGGCCTAATCAGCCCTTAAGATATAAATTTATTTATATACTTTAAGTTGCGTGGGGTTCTGGTTAAGTTGTGTGTGTTATCTTTCAATTCTCGCACTCACACACATTGAGCTTTCGCTCTTATTTGCAAGACCCAAGTAAGGGCCATGTTATATTTCCTTTGGGTTTAATTTCATGTCGTGTGTGTAGTATTTCAATTATACACTCACACACATTGAGCTTTCGCTCTTACTCCCAAGACCTTAGTTAAGGCCATATTGCAATTTATATTTGGGTTTAATTTCATGTCGTGTGTGTAGTACTTCAATTCTCGCACTCACACACATTGAGCTTTCGCTCTTACTCCCAAAACCTTAGTTAAGGCCATATTGCAATTTATATTTGGGTTTAATTTCATGTCGTGTGTGTAGTACTTCAATTCTCGCACTCACACACATTGAGCTTTCGCTCTTACTCCCAAGACCTTAGTTAAGTCCATATTGCAATTTATATTTGGGTTTCATTTAAGTCGTGTGAGTTGTCTTTCAATATATACACAACACCCACGCAACACGTTGGCGACCTTCGGGCCCATATATATTATAAGTATTTCCCTTTCGGCTATGTCTTTAAGATTTGGGTTTTAAGGTTCAGCAGTGTGCGTAGTCTTTACATGTATACACGGCACACACTTGCCCTATTGAGCCTTTCTGCTCTTAAGATATAGCCATATTTCCCCTTTGCAATTTCCCTTCTGCAATTTCCCTTCGGCAATTTACATTACAAGTCATTTCCCTTCGGTATTGTCTTTCAATTTCGGGTTTTCCCTTTGGAGTTGCGTGAGTTTGCATTGCATATATGCCATACCACGAGTTAGGACACATATTGCATCAAAGCAAACCCCATACTCCCGTTCAAAATTGCCCCACTTAGGCTATGTGTTCATAACACACACCTAGTTGGCCCGAAAAGGGATAAAAAGAAAGACATAGGCACGTGCAAATACATGTGAAATAAAATCTGAAAATCATACAAAAATAACCCGAGTCAAACACCTCAAAACGTTTTCGTAGGTTCTCATATTTCAAAAGTCGATTTTTAAGCGTACAGACTGACCCTTGCGCATCGGTGTAAGAAGGTCTACGACGAAAAGAGCTTGCTTGCTCACAGTTGCCATGTTAGGAGTCAGATTTAAATTTCTCTTCGCTAGCTTGAGTAAGCTAGCTGGCACTCCCTTTTGCTTAAATTAGAACTTAGACACACGAAAAGGTTCGCTTCAGGCCTAAGAACCAGGAGCAGGAATTTTCTGCGTCTATAGGATTTGGCACACCCGGTGGGATGTGTCTTTTAAAATCGAGTTGTTTTAGGAATCTTGCAAAAATATTTTCCAAAAGGTGTTGTTTTTAACTCTTTCTTTATTTTATTTTGTACTTCATACATAGGAAATTTTGAAAATTGAAAGCATGTCAAAATCCAACCCAAGTGAAGTGTCGAGCCAAGGCTCATGCGCATCAAGTTCTCACTCTAGGAGGATTTTGAAAAATAAAATCAAACTAGACGAGATAGAAGACTTGAGAAGGGAATTCGAGGCCAAAATCGATGCTCTCAGCCAAGAGGCTGAAGTAGGCGATTCATGTTTATCGAATGGTGAACAAAGGGTCAAGAAAAAAACTGAAAAACCTCGCAAGCACAAAGAGGCCTCCGTAATGGAAGGCAACCAATACCACTAGTCCTTCACACAAAAGGACCGTAAAGCCCTACAGCAGTTGCTGAAAGGGCAAAATAAAGAGAAAAGGAGTTACGCCCTATCTGATTTCCTTCCTATGGATTACAAAACAGACAGTGACGATGAAATACCGAACTTCCATCGGTATGATGGCATGGAAGACCTTAGGTCTCACTTGCAACTTTTCTCGTGTCGAGCCCATAAGAAGAAAAAGGACTCGATGATATGGGTCTATTGGTTCCCTTTATCCCTTAAAGGCATAGCTGCCAAATGGCTGGCTTCCTACTCTTTAAGCCAGTTTGCTACTTTTGAAGAATTAGCGAACTGCTTCATGCAAAGATTTGCACATAACGTAGAAGTCATGCTGACTTTAAACACTTTAAGGGATACGAAGCAAGGCATGAACGAAAACGTACATGCCTTCATTATTCGATGGAGGTCCCTTTTAGGCCAAGTACGAGAGCCAATATCCGAAGGATGCTCAGTCATGCTCATCCTGGATAATTTTAAAGCGAGCTAAAGACCCTTCTCTCGCTCCATTAAATCTCAACTTTCCATAAGTTGATCAAAAAAGCATCCCTTTTCGAAACAAACTTGAAAAAGGGGATATACGATCATTTATGGAAAGGAAGTGCCGTTTCCAAAACCCGCTTAGAAAAGCCCATCACTTATGGGCTACCCACGATGGACAAAGGGGCAAAGCCCCATAAAATCGCCAATGTTCGGGTGGATCCAGGTTTGGCGGGCACTTCAAAGAATTTTTAAAAATGAGAAAACAAAAGAGAGAAATTTTCAAAAACCTATTGAAAAACGGGAGTACACACCGCTGGGGCAACCTGTGTTGGAGGTCCTAGACCTCCTACTTGCCCAAGGCATGATTGAACTTCCCGAAATCCCCGAGGGAGTCACTTCCAACGGGGGATATTTAAATCGTTTTTGCAAGTATCATCGGCTCAAAGGCCATGATACAAAGTGTTGTTTCTCCCTTTTAAACAAAATCGAGAACTTGATAGCGGAGGGCCGGCTCCAGGTCACTGCGGAACCTGAGCCAACTCAAGCTATCTTCAAAGAACCCTTTCCCAAGCACGCCAGTAGCAGTGGGAAAGGAAAGGAGGTATGTACCCTCACCTTTTCGAAAAATCTAGCGCAATCATCAGAGTCTGGTCGACCCACTTGTGCGTCTACTCTTGTACTTTACAAGAAGCCCACCCAAGTTGTCATTCAGGGACCACCAAGAGCTGAATCCCCGGCTAAACCAGTTTTAAAACTTCAAGGTGCTCCTAAACTCGTAATTAGAGCCAATTCAAGTGCGAACCCTAGGTTGGTCATGGGGGAAGTGACTAGATCCGGGAGGATCTATCAACCCCCGCACCTACAAAGTGCTAAAAAGGTGGTCAGTGTGCCTGGCCTCTCAAAAGCATATATTCCTAGAGTTCTGCCAAAAGCAGACAATGGGAAAGTCGTCCTAAACCCTTATGATTTTGAAAACCATCTTTCAAAGGTTCCTATCCACATGTCCATCCGAGAGCTTATACAAACTTCGCGTAGGCACAGACTTGTGCTAGAGAAAATTCTAGAAAGAGCTAAGGTTAGTTCGAACATAAGTCTTGAATCCCTGTCTAACTAAGTGGTGTCAATAAGAGCAAAATCGCCCATCACTTTCTCGGAAGATGATGTAGATAGACCATACGAGTACCACAACCAAGCCCTACATATCGAGGTGGTTCTGAATAACCACTCTCTGGACAGGTGCCTAGTCGATGGGGGAGGAGGGCTCAACATCCTTCCACTTCATGTGGCATACCAAATCGGAGTCACATTGACTTCTGTGAACCCAAGCCCCATCGTTATCACTGGATACGATGGGAATGCGTCTAGACCTTTAGGATCAATCGAACTCCCAATGGAAACGGGAGGGATCACACACGGGGGTGTTCCATGTCTTGGACATCCACCCCCATTATAACATGTTGCTGGAAAGGCCCTGGATACACAGCTTGTGCGTTGTGCCATCCACCTTCCACATGTGTGTCAAGATCCCTTTCAAGGACCAAGTCATGGTGATCCTAGGTGAGAGTCACCCTCAGCTTCAGGGGATCATAAACTCCCCTTGTTTGTCAAGTTCCGAGGCCCATGAGGCTAACCTGGGACAGACCATGGTCGAGCCACCAAGGCTCGTGTTAAACAACCCTAGGAAGGTTGTGTATGTGAAGGGGCCTCTCAAAGCAGGCCCCCTCCCCATCCTAACCCTTTTAGGAAGACCCAAACATCCCTTATTTCCAAAACCCCTGGATAAAAAGCCATACGAGCATGATATGGACGACAGCAAGTTCCAGGACCACGACTTATATCATAATTTTTCAAAAAACAAAAAATCATGGAACATGCTGTTGAATATGGGCTATACGCCCTATAAAAGTCTAGGGGCACAAAACCAGGGTCTCCTAGAACCCATCCTTCCTAGGGCCAACCCAAGCCGATACAGGATCGGCTATACTCCCAAAATACCGCCAGAGCCACCCCCTGTGACCACCTGGGTCAAGGGTGCCCTAGAGCCTACCTTAGAAGAGACCTACAATTTAGACCTCTTATTCCGAGTCTAACCCATAGTGTTTTCCCTTTGTAGGTATGATGGAAGATCCCTTTCATAAAAATACAAAAACATTTGAAAAACTTAAAATCGAAAAAATCAAAAAATTGCAAAAACCAAAAACATTAGAAAATCAAAAACTCGAAAATAGGGTAGTTTGTATAGTTCCTAAAGTTCTTGTTTTGCAAAAACCCAAAAAAATAAAAAATCTACAAAATACCAAAAAGATTTTGTACATAGCTGCTCCTGGTAAGACTTTGGAAAAAGAAAAGGATTTCGAAAGGAACGTCGTCTGCATAGCCAGACCAAAAATTTCAAAATCAAATGCAAATCCAAGTATAAAACCAAGTATTTTGAAAACTCACGCATCAAATTCCCTCGGGTCTATAAACCACGAGAATGATCGAAGCCCAGAAGTGGATCCCTTTGAGGAAGATCCCACTTCTGAGCTCCTAGAATTTCATAAAATTCTCGATTTTGAAAGACCTTCCAATTTAGTAGGAGGATATTTCATAGAGGTGAACCTAGGGAGTGATTCCAATCCCAAACCCATTAAGGTAGGTGCATGTTTGCATGAACATGAAAGATCAGCATTTATTGCATTTCTACGAACCTATCTAGATGTGTTTGCATGGATGTATGAAGACATGCCGGGCATAGACCCCAGCATTGTCGAACGTCGTCTTCCCTTAGATGCGGATGTAAAACCCATAAAGCAAAAGCTTAGGAAAATACACCCGAATGTACACACACAAGTTAAAGAGGGTTTAGAAGATCTGCTAAAAGCTGGATTTATAAAACCCATTGCGTATTCTGATTGGTTGTCAAAAATCGTTGTAGTTCGAAAAACCAATGGGAAAATTCGAATATGCATCGATTTCAGAAACCTGAATAAAGCCACTCCAAAGGATAACTATCCTTTACCAAACATAGATTTGATAGTCGATAGTACTGCAAATCATGAAATGTTTTCATTTATGGATGACTATTCAGGCTATAATCAAATTAAATTAAGTCCACGAGATCAGGGTAAGACCGCATTCACAACCCCGTGGGACACGTACTGCTATACAGTCATGCCCTTTGGTTTGAAAAATGCCGGCGCGACATACCAGAGAGCCATGACCACGATCTTCCATGATCAGATTCATGAGCTCGTAGAGGTATATGTGGATGATCTCTTGGCAAAATCCAAAACTCGATGCACTCATATCGAATGCTTACAAAAGATTTTTGAAAGGCTTAGACTTTACAAAGTAAAGCTAAACCTCAAAAATGTGTGTTCGGAGTAGAGTTCGGAAAGCTCTTAGGATTTATGGTGAGCCAAAGGGGTATAGAAGTCGATCCCTCTAAGTGTCGAGCCATCATAGACATGGCTCCACCCTCCAATCTCACCCAAATTCGTAGCCTCCAAGGCCGATTACAGTCCGTTCACCGATTTATATCATATCTGGTGACTAGATGCGAACCCTTCAACAAGCTGTTGAGAAAGGGCACGAAATTTTTATGGGATGACGACTGCCAGAAGTCCTTCGAGAGACTAAAGACATACCTGGTTAATCCCCCTGTTTTGAATCCTCCAAAGCAAGGAAAACCACTTTTACTTTAAATTTCTGTACATGCGAATGCTTTAGGAGCCCTATTGGCTCAATACGAGGATGACACCCATAAGGAGTATGCCATCTACTATATTTCGAAAACTCTCTTGGCTTACGAACGAAACTATCAAGCCATGGAGAAGACGTGCTTGGCCCTAGTCTGGGCCTGCCAGAAATTCAGACACTATTTCCTAGATCATGAGATCTGGATAGTGTCCAAGCTTGATCTAATCAAGCACTTGTTCAAAAACCCATTCTCACTGGTAGATTGGACAAATGGCAACTCCTTCTAATGGAGTATGACCTAAAATACCACCACCAAATCTCTATTAAGGGGCAAGCCCAAGCAGACTACGTGGCTGAGTTCCCCCTGGAAGACGCATATCCCACACTTGATGAAATGCCCGATGAAGGCATATTGCAAAACCATTTCCAAAACCACATTTTGGCAAACACTTTCGAAAACCAAGTGTGGAAGATGCACTTCGATGGGGCACGCAACCAACGAGGGGCTGGTGCTGGGGTCATCCTCATCTCCCCTGAAAAGGGCGAGATTCCCATAGCAATCCGCCTAGATTTCGAATGTTCCAAACAACATAGCTGAGTATGAAGCACTCATACAAGGTTTAAGGATTTCGAAAATTCTAGGGGCATCATGCATCGAGGTCTTTGGAGATTCGCTCCTTGTTATAAACCAGGTTTTGAAAATTTGGCAAGTACGTAACGAAAAACTACTTCCATATCACGAGTTGGCCACTCGATTGGTTGAGTCATTCCAATCGTGTAAACTCACACACGTAGGAAGAGAGGACATTGGCATTGCCGATGCCCTCTCCTCCTTGGGTTCAGCCCTAAAGGTCGATCCCATTTCAAGGACCCAATCTTTAGAAATATGGCATGCGCCCAAGCCATCCACACACGATTTGGATATTTGCCAAAATAACCCAGATTCTGTTGAAAAACCTTGGTTTTACGATATCAAGCATTTTTTAGAAAATGGGGGATTCGCCGAGGATGCCACGTCCAAAGATAAGGCATTCATCCGTAAAATTTCAACCCAATACACCATTCTGGGTGGGGTTCTATATAAGAAAAGTTTTACCGACATCCTACTTAGATGTATCGATCTAGAGGAGACTAGGATAGTGATGCATGAGTTCCACGATGGAGAATGTGGAGGTCATGTTAATGCCAACATGATGGCAATGAAAATACTTAGAGCAGGCTACTTTTGGTCCACCCTGAAAAAGGATTGTCATGATCATGTTAGGAAGTGTCATCCATGTCAAGTGCATGGGCACGCCATTCATACCCCCTCATCTGCATTGCATTCCGTGGTCAGCCCCTAGCCATTCACCATGTGGGCATTTGACATCGTAGGCCCTATATATTTCCAAAAGCCTCAAATGGGCATCGATTCATTTTAGCAGCCACTGAGTATTTCTCCAAGTGGGTGGAAGCCATTTCCCTGACCAACGTGCTGGGGCAACATGTGGTGGCTTTCATTAGGAGGAATATCTTGGCTCGATTTGGGGTTCCACGAGACCTTGTGTCTGATAATGGCACCCCATTCAAGAACGAGCGGATGGTTAAGTTGTGCAACACGTATGGCATAACTCACCACTTCTCTTCGCCCTACTACCCTCAAGGCAACGGCCAAGCCGAAGCCACAAACAAGACTCTCATTAGCATAATTGAAAAGACTTTAGAGAAGGGTAGGACGTGGCACGAGAAACTGGATGAAGCCTTATGGGCTTATAGGACTTCCATCCGGACTCCCACGAATGCCACACCATTCAAATTGGTCTATGGCACAAACGCCATTCTTCAAATTCATACTCAATTGCATTCATTTCATACATCCATTGCACTCGACCTCTCCCTAGAGACGCTTTAGCATGCTAGGATGGCCGAACTAGATTTGCTAGATGAGAGGCGACTCCTTGTTATGGATCATGCTCGTGCATACCGGCAAAGGATAGCCCGACATTATGGCAAACACATGAGACCTCGCCACTTTGAAGTGGGAGATCTGGTTTTGAAAATCGTCCACTATCGTGGCCCACACCCCGTTGGAAAGTGGCGCCCCAAGTGGGATGGACCCTATGTCGTATGTGCAACCATCACGAACAACTCCTATTGGTTGATTGATGTAGAAGGTCAGAATTTATCTGATCCTATCAATATTCAATACTGTAAACACCCCGAAATTCCACGAATTCCTTAAAACAAAACCTGGTTTCGTACAAGCAGCCCCAAAGGGCCATTTTGAGTTTGGAAACCCAGGAGCCTTCCAAACAACCCTGTATATATGTTTTAAACTTTATCTTTCAAAAACATATGATATAGCTTTTGAAAACCCTTTTAAAACATGTTTTGAAACCCCGAAGTGGCTTGGCCCGATCAAGACGGGACTAGGAGAGCCAAGAAGAGCCCGGAATCGGAGCACATATCGAGCCCGGCACAGCAACTCTTGTATCTGATTCACACCCCAGGATCTCGAACGTCCAAGACCCTGTTCTTACCAAAATGGCATTTGAAGTCATCTCCGGAAGGCAGAAACGGAGGCGGACGACCATGTTGGCGAAGACCCAACGCAGACGGAGTACTGATGCTGTCAGGCCCCGCACGAATCGACCGTTTTGAACCCAGCTCGAAGGAGTCAGAGTTTAGTTTGGATTGGATCTGGACCATATATATCCAGATTCCAATCCAAACCCATATGTGGACTTGGATTTGGATTTGGATCCAGAGATCCAATCCAATATCCATATCCATGGCCCACATCACCTTCTCATAAATGGAGGTGGGGCCCACTTGAAATTCACGTGGGATATTGGGCATGAGAGAGAGTGGGGGTGAAAAATATCAAGAGTGTTGTATTAAGCTTGACTTGTGTGTCAAGTTTGGGTTTAATCATGTGGGTTAGCCTAATTGAGTGGGTTTAAGCTTGTAATTAGCTAAAACCTAACCTAGGGCTGCACCAACATGGGGTGATCAAGGTCTATGGGCCATGCTAAGGGAGCTCCCTCACCTAAACCTAACCCAAAATGCCTAATCCTAGCCTAAACCCCTAATCCACCCCTAATCTGAACCTAATCACCTAACCCACTTCCCTAATCCCGTCCTAATCCCAACCTAATCACCTAACCCACTTCCCTAATCCTTCCCTAAACCTAGATTAATTTCCCTAATCCTAGCCTAAACCTAGCCTAATCACCTAACCTAGCTCACTAAACCTCACCCTAAAACCCAACCACCTAACCTAGCCCTAAACCCCTAAACCACCCTTAGCCCACGATTTACCCAAAACCCCTAGTTTTAAAATATCTGGCCCAACCCTTTCCAGCCCACCTTATCTACATACCACCCTACCTAAACCACCTAACCACTACCCTCAGCCCAGCCCTAACCGACCTACCCATCCCCTATTTAAACCCCCCCTCCTTGGGGGCGGGTTTTCTAAGTGGGAGCCCTCACCTCAGCCCAGCCGACTCCACTCTCCAACCTGTCCGCCTGCTCCACTCCCCAACTGCTCCACCTGCTCCATCAGCTCCACCTGCACCGCCACCTTCCCTCTTCCATCCACCACCACCATCCCTCAGCTGGACGCCACCACCTCCACCCAACCGAACCAGCCAACAGTCCACCTGCCCGCCTGCTTCCCACTTCATCCGCCACCTCTCCCCATTCGGTAAGTACCCTGCACCTTACCTAGCCCCCTTCTCTACTACCTCTCCACTCCGAGCCACCCATCCTATCTTCATCTCAGCCCCTTTGCCACCACCCTTTTCACTTAGCCGAACCTAGCATAGCCCAAACTGCCGGCCACTACCTAGCCATCATTTCCCATTCGGCCTTCCCCTAGGTTTTCTATTCGGCCTTCCCACCAGCTCACCTTTTAGGTCCAGTTTCCCTAAACTCTCAACTCCCCTAGTGACCCTAAGAACCCACTCATTCAGCCCCTTTAAACCCCCTACTTTGAGGCGACATCTACTTGCCACCGGCCACCTTCGAGGCGCCTATCCCGCGCCCCACTTGCAGCCGGCCAGCACCTTTGATCACCTACCTTCGCGGAGCTCCCGTTTGCAGCCCAAGGCCAAGCCCACGCTCAAGCAAGGCCTCTACGGACCAGCTACTCGTAAGTGCCTAAACTCGGTCCTTAGTTGTATACTTGCTTGAGATTCAATTTGATACGGGGTTGTAATAACGGAGCATAGTCTCCCCCCGCTTGTAATAACGTGGATTGGCACAACCACACACGTGCACTCTCTTAGTCGTGCACGATTTTTAGCACACACGGGCCTAATCAGCCCCTAATATATAAGTGTACATATATACTTTCATTTTCGAAGGGTTTTTGTTTAAGTTGGGTGCGTTGTCTTTCAATTCAAGCACTCTCACACACATTGAGCTTTCGCTCTTATTTGAAAGACCCAAGTAAGGGCCGACCTATACTATTTGGGTTTCATTTCATGTCGTGTGAGTAAGTCTTTCAATTCAAGCACTTTCACACACATTGAGCCTTCGCTCTTACTCCCAAGACCTTAGTAAAGGCCTTATTGCAGTTATATTTGGGTTTCATTTATGTCGTGTGGGTAGTCTTTCAATTCAAGCACTCTCACACACATTGAGCCTTCGCTCTTACTCCCAAGACCTTAGTAAAGGCCTTATTGCAGTTATATTTGGGTTTCATTTATGTCGTGTGGGTAGTCTTTCAATTCAAGCACTCTCACACACATTGAGCCTTCGCTCTTACTCCCAAGACCTTAGTAAAGGCCATACTGCAATTTATATTTGGGTTTAATTCCATGTCGTGTGTGTAAGTCTTTCAATTCAAGCACGCACCCACATTGAGCCTTCGCTCTTATTTGCAAGACCCGAGTAAGGGCTCATATACATAATCTATATACATATCTCCCTTCGGTTATTTCCCTTCGGTTATTTCCCCTTCAGTATTGTCTTTACATTTCGGGTTTTCCCTTTGGAGTAGCGTGAGTTTGCATTGCATCTACACCATACCACGAGGTAGGACGCATATTGCATCAAAGCAAGCCCCGCTCGAATTCGCCCATGTAGTGGAGTGTTCATAACACACAAACTAGGTGGCCCAAAAAGGGATAAAAGAAAAGACTTAGGCACGTGCAAATCCACGTGATCTAAAACATGCAATCACATCTTAAAGACCCGAAATAGACACCTCGAACCGCTTCGCAGACTTTCTCTCCAAAAACTCAATTTTTGCAAAGCGTACAGACTGACCCTTGCGCATCGGTGCAAGAAGGTCTGCGACGACAAGAGCTTACTGGCTCACAGTCGCCACGTTTAGAAGTCAGTGTTAAAAATATCTTCGCTAGCTTAAGTAAACTAGCTGGCACGCCCTATTTGTATATATAGGCCTAAGACGCACGAGAAGATCCACTCCAAGCCCCCGGAAGGGACGGAGAGGCGGGGATTTTCACGCGTCTACAGGGATTGGCACGCCCGGTGGGACGTGAGCCTTTTCAAAAATCGAGTTTACTTGTAGAAGTCTTGCGAAAATTTTATAAAGGTGTCGTTTTAACTTGTTTTGTTTACTTGTACTTAGGACATTTTGAAAAAGCTTGAAAAGCATGTCAAAATCCAATCCAAGTGAAGTGTCGAGCCAAGGCTCATGCGCATCAAGTTCTCACTCTAGGAGGATTTTCAAAAACAAAATAAAACTAGATGAAATCGAGGACTTGAGAAGGGAGTTTGAGGCCAAAATCGATGCTCTCAGCCAAGAGGCTGAAGTAGGCGATTCATGTTCATCGAACGGTGAACAAAGGCCTAAAAAGAAATTTGAAAAACCTCGCAAGAAAAAAGAGCCCTCCGTAATGGAAGGCAACCAATACCACGAGTCCTTCACACAAAAGGACCGTAAAGCCCTACAGCAACTGCTGAAAGGGCAGAATAAAGAGAAAAGAAGCTACGCCCTGTCTGATTTCCTTCCTATGGATTACGAAACAGATAGTGACGATGAAATACCGAACTTCCATCGGTATGATGGCATGGGAGACCCTAGGTCTCACTTGCAGCTTTTCTCACGTCGAGCCCATAAGAAGAAAAAGGACTCGATGAAATGGGTGTATTGGTTCCCTCTATCCCTTAAAGGCACAGCTGCCAAATGGCTGGCTTCCTACGACTTAAGCCAGTTCGCTACTTTTGAAGAGCTAGCGAACTGCTTCATGCAAAGATTTGCACACAACGTGGAAGTCACGCCAACCCTAAATACCTTAAGGGATACAAAGCAAGGCATGAACGAAGACGTGCATGCCTTCATTATAAGATGGAGGTCTCTTTTGGGCCAAGTGCGAGAGCCCATATCCGAAGGATGCGCAGTAATGCTCATCCTGGATAATTTTAAAAGCGAGTTAAAAACCCTTCTCTCGCTCCATGAGATTTCAACTTTCCATAAGTTGATCAAAAAGGCCTCTCTTTTCGAAACCAACTTGCGAAAAGGGACATACGATCACTTATGGAAAGGAAGTGCCATTCCAAAAACCCGTTTGGAAAAGCCCATCGCATATAGGCTGCCCACAACGGACAAAGGGGCAAAGCCCCATAAAATCGCCAATGTCCGGGTGGATCCAGGCATGGCAGGCACTTCTAAAAATTTTGAAAAAATAGAAAATAAGAGAGAACGTAATTTTCAAAAACCGGTTGAAAAACGGGAGTACACTCCGCTGGGGCAACCTGTGACGGAGGTCCTAGACCTCTTACTTGCCCAGGGCATGATCGAACTCCCTGAGATCCCCGAAGGAGTCACGTCCAAAGGGGGGTATTTAAACCAATTTTGCAAGTATCATCGGCTCAAAGGCCATGATACCAAACGCTGCTTCTCTCTTTTAAATAAAATTGAGAACTTGATAGCAGAAGGCCGGCTCCAGGTCACTGCGGAACCTGAGCCACCTCAAGCTATCTTCAAGGAACCCTTTCCCAAACACGCCAGTAGCAGTGGGAAAGGAAAGGAGGTATGTACCCTCACCATTTCCAAGGAACTAGCGCAAAAACCAGAACCTGGTCGACCTGCTTGTGCGCCCATCCTTGTACTATACAAGAGGCCGGCCCAAGTCGTCATTCGGGGACCACCAAAAGTGGAAACCCCGGTAAAACCAGTTTTGAAAATTCAAGGTTCTCCTCAGCTCATCCTTAGAGCCAAGTTTAGCGCGAACCCTAGGCTGGTCGTGGGGGAAGTCACTAGATCCGGGAGGATCTACCAACCCCCGCACCTTCAAGGTGCTCAAAAGGTGGTCAGTGTGCCTGGCCCCTCAAAAGCATGTATCCCTAGTAGTCTGCCAAAAGCAGATAAGGACAAAATCATCCTAAATCCTTATGATTTCGAAAACCACCTTTCAAAGATTCCTATTCACATGTCTATCCTAGAGCTTATCAAAACCTCGCCTAGGCATAGACTTGTATTAGAGAAAATTCTAGAAAGGGCCAAGGTTGATTCGAACATAAGTCCGGAATCCTTGTCTGCCCAAGTGGCTTTATTAGGAGCAAAATCGCCCATCACCTTTTCGGAAGATGATGTAGATAGACCCTACGAAACCCATAACCAGGCCCTGCATATCGAGGTGGTTCTAAACAACCACTCTCTGGACAGGTGCCTAGTCGATGGTGGAGGAGGGCTCAACATCCTTCCACTTCATGTGGCGTACAAAATCGGAGTCACCTTGACTTCAGTGAACCCAAGCCCCATCGTTATCACTGGATACGATGGGAATGCGTCTAGACCTTTAGGATCCATCGAACTCCCAATGGAAACGGGAGGGATCGAACACACGGGGGTGTTCCATGTCCTGGACATCCACCCCCATTATAACCTGGTCTGGGAAGACCCTGGATACACAGTTTGTGCGCTGTGCCATCCACCTTCCACAGGTGTGTCAAGATCCCTTTTAGGGACCAAGTCGTAGTGATCCTAGGTGAGAGTCACCCACAGCTTCAGGGGATCATAAACTCCCCTTGTTTATCGAGCTCCCAGGCCCATGAGGCTAACCTGGGGCAAATTATGGTTGAGCCACCTCGGCTCGTGTTGAACAACCCTAGGAAGGTTGTATGTGTGAAGGGGCCGCCCAAAGCAGGCCCCCTCCCGACTCTAATCCTCCTAGGAAAACCCAAACGTTCCCTATTTCCAAAACCCCTGGACAAAAGGCCATACGAGCCTAATATGGACGATAGCATGTTCCAGGACCACGACTTATATCCCATATTTTCAAAAAACAAAAGGTCGTGGAACATGTTATTGAAAATGGGCTACACGCCCTACAAGAGTCTAGGGGCACAAAACCAGGGTCTCCTAGAGCCCATCCTTCCTAGGGCCAACCCAAGCCGATATGGGATCGGCTATACTCTCGAATACCGCCGGAGCCACCCCCTGTGACCACTTGGGTCAAGGGTGCCCCGGAGCCTGTCTTAGAAGAGACCTACGATTTAGACCTCCTATTCCGAGTCTAACCCGTAGTGTTTTCCCTTTGTAGGTATGACGGAAGATCCCTTTTTCTAAAAATACCAAAAACATTCGAAAACTTAAAATAAAAAAAAAATCGAAAAACAAGAAAAACCAAAAACAATGGAAAAACAAAAGCTCGAAAAAAGAGTGCTTTGTGTAGTTCCCAAAGTTCTTGTTTTACAAAAACCCAAAAAAATCGAAAATTTAGAAAATACCAAAAAGATTTTGTACATAGCTGCTCCTGGTAAGACTTTGGCGAAAGAAAAGGATTTCGAAAGAAACGTCGTCTGCATAGCCAAACCAAAAATTTCGAAATCACTTGAAAATCCAAGTACAAAACCAGGTTATTTTGAAAACCACGCATCAAGTTCCCTCGGCTCTATAGCCCACGAGAATGATCAAAGCCCAGAAGTGGATCCCCTTGAGGAAGATCCTACTTCTGAGCTCCCAGAATTTCATAGAATTCTCGATTTTGAAAGACCTTCCCAATCAGTAGGAGGAGATTTCGTAGAAGTGAACCTAGGGGATGATTCCAATCCCAAAACCATAAAAATAGGCGCATGCTTGCATGAAACTGAAAAGTTAGCATCCATTGCATTTCTACGAACCTATTTAGATGTGTTTGCATGGACGTATGAAGACATGCCGGGCATAGATCCCAGCATAGTCGAGCATCGTCTTCCCTTAGATGCAGGTGTAAAACCCATAAAGCAGAAGCTTAGGAAAATACACCCGAATGTACACACACAAGTCAAAGAGGGT
The DNA here is from genome assembly GCA_036023115.1 of Brasenia schreberi. NCBI lineage: Eukaryota > Viridiplantae > Streptophyta > Magnoliopsida > Nymphaeales > Cabombaceae > Brasenia > Brasenia schreberi. The sequence continues at coordinate 13,902,261 of JAYKKT010000066.1, forward strand.
TTAGAAGATCTGCTAAAAGCTGGATTTATAAAACCCATTGCGTATTCTGATTGGTTGTCAAATATCGTTGTAGTTTGAAAAACCAATGGGAAAATTCGAATATGCATCGTTGTACTGCTATACAGTCATGCCCTTTGGTTTGAAAAATGCCGGCGCAACATACCAACGAGCCATGAACACGATCTTTCATGATCAAATTCATGAGCTTGTAGAAGTGTATGTAGATGATCTCTTGGCGAAATCCAAAACCCGATGCACCCATATCGAATGTTTACAAAAGATTTTCGAAAGGCTTAGGCTTTACAAAGTAAAGCTAAACCCTCAAAAATGTGTGTTCGGGGTAGAATCAGGGAAGCTTCTAGGCTTTATGGTGAGCCAAAGGGGAATAGAAGTCGACCCCTCTAAGTGTCGAGCTATCATAGACATGGCTCCACCCTCCAATCTCACCCAAGTCCGTAGCCTCCAGGGTCGATTACAATCTGTGCGCCGATTCATATCGAATCTGGCAACTAGATGCGAACCCTTCAACAAACTGTTGAGGAAGGGTACGAAATTCTTATGGGATGACGAATGCCAAAAGTCCTTCGACAGACTGAAGGCATACTTGGTTAATCCCCCCGTTTTGAATCCTCCAAAACAAGGAAAACCGCTTTTATTATACATCTCCGTGCATGTAAACGCTTTAGGAGCCCTGTTGGCTCAATACGAGGATGACACCCATAAGGAGTATGCCATCTACTATATTTCGAAAACTCTCTTGGCTTATAAACGAAATTATCAAGCCATGGAGAAGACGTGCTTGGCCCTAGTTTGGGCCTGCCAGAAATTCAGACACTATTTCCTAGATCATGAGATCTGGATAGTGTCCAAGCTTGATCCAATCAAGCACTTGTTCGAAAAACCCATTCTCACGGGTAGATTGGGCAAATGGCAACTCCTTCTAATGGAGTATGATCTGAAATACCATCACTAGATCTCCATTAAGGGGCAAGCCCTAGCAGATTATGTGGCTGACTTCCCCTTAGAGGACGCATATCCCACTCTTGTCGAAATGCCTGATGAAGGCATATTGCAAAACCATTTTCAAAACCACATTTTGGCAAATTCTTTTGAAAACCAAGTGTGGAAGATGCACTTCGATGGGGCACAAAACCAACGAGGGGCTGGTGCCGGGATCATCCTAATCTCCCCTGAAAAGGGCGAGATTCCCATAGCAGTACGCTTAGATTTCGAATCTTCCAACAACGTAGCTGAGTATGAAGCACTCATACAAGGCTTAAGGATTTCGAAAACTCTAGGGGCATCATGCATCGAGGTCTTTGGAGATTCGCTCCTTGTCATAAACCAGGTTTTAAAAATTTGGCAAGTACGTAATGAGAAACTACTTCCATATCACGAGTTGGCCACTCGATTGGTCCAATCCTTCCAATCGTGTAAGCTCACACACGTAGGAAGAGAGGACAATGGCATCGCCGATGCCCTCTCTTCCTTGGGTTCAGCCCTGAAGGTCGATCCCATTTCAGGGACCAGATCTTTGGAAATATGGCGTGCGCCCCATCCATCCACACACGACTTGAATATTTGCCAAAACAACCCAGAGTCTATTGAAAAACCCTGGTTCTATGACATAAAACAATTTTTAGAAAATGGGGGATTCACCAAGGATGCCACATCCAAAGATAAGGCATTCATTCGTAAGATTTCGACCCGATACACCATTCTGGGTGGTGTCTTATACAAAAAGAGTTTTACCGGCATTCTGCTTAGGTGTATCAACCTAGAGGAGGCTAGGATAGTGATGCACGAGTTCCACGATGGAGAATGTGGAGGTCATGTTAATGCCAACATGATGGCAATGAAAATACTTAGAGGGGGTTATTTTTGGTCCACCCTGAAAAAGGATTGTCACGATCATGTTAGGAAGTGTCATCCATGTCAAGTGCATGGGCACGCCATTCATATCCCTTCATCTGCATTACATTCCGTGGTCAGCCCCTGGCCATTTACCATGTGGGCGTTTGACATTGTAGGCCCAATATTTCCAAAGGCCTCGAATGGGCATCGTTTTATTTTAGCAGCCACGGAATATTTCTCCAAGTGGGTGGAAGCCATTTCCCTAACGAATGTAATGGGGCAACATGTGGTGGCTTTCATCCGGAGGAATATCTTGGCTCGATTTGGGGTTCCACGAGACCTAGTGTCTGATAATGGTACCCCATTCAAGAATGAGCGGATGGTTAAGTTGTGCAACACGTATGGCATAACTCACCACTTCTCCTCGCCCTACTACCCTCAAGGCAACGGCCAAGCCGAAGCCACAAACAAGACTCTCATTGGTATCATTGAGAAAACCTTAGAGAAGGGTAGGATGTGGCACGAGAAGCTGGATGAAGCCTTATGGGCTTATAGGACTTCCATCCGGACTCCCACGAATGCCACACCATTCGAGTTGGTCTATGGCACAAACGCCATTCTTCCCATTCATACCCAACTGCATTCATTTCATACATCCCTAGCACTCGACCTCCCCCTAGAGACGCTTCAGCATGCTAGGATGGCCGAACTAGATTTGCTAGATGAGAGGCAACTCCTTGCCATGGATCATGCTCGTGCATACCGGCAAAGGATAGCCTGACATTATAGCAAACACATGAGACCTCGCCACTTTGAAGTAGGAGATCTGGTCTTAAAAACCATCCACCATCGTGGCCCACACCCCTTAGGCAAGTGGCGCCCCAACTGGGATGGACCCTATGTTGTACAAGCAACCACTACGAACAATTCGTATTGGTTGATCGATGTAGAAGGTAGGAATTTAGCAGATCCTATCAATATCCAGTACTTAAAGAAGTATCATGTGTAGGATCTAGATTAAATTCCAGTTTTTCGAAAATTTTAAGGGATAACTGCCCTGAGACATGTGAATAAGGTGCAAAGGCGAACTCGTGTGACCCTAAGTGAGAGAATTCGCACTTGTGAAAGAGTGGAGTTTTCAAAATCGTGGTTGCATTTCGAAATCCTTCATCTTACAAAGAAAGGCCTAGTTCAACATAGCAAGATACTTGCAAGTAGTACGTGCTATTTCTAAATAGGCTGATCTGGAATGGATCGAGTGTAGGCTTGGGATAAGTCCTCCCCTCTTCTCTCCTATTTCCAAAAGGAAAACAAAGGCCCAAATCAAAAGGGAATTTCCCATTTAAAGTCTCTTTCCAAAAGAAAGAAGCCAGACTTCAAAAAGAAAAATCGATTCTCTTATAAAAAAAGAGGGATTAAAGAAAAAATACTCCCAAAGGGAGACCCTCTATGAAAAAAAGGAAAAAGAGGCCAAAAAGCTCAAAAAGAGCAGTTTTCTGCCTTCTATGCCTTAAACCACGGGACGCTTCAGAAGGGACCGTGGTATCTCTTTCCCATCCCTGGCTTATCCCAAGCTAAAGCATGGTTCATTTCGAGGAATCTTAAAGTAAAAAATAGGATTTACTTACTTTAATTTCATCTTGTTTGAGAATTCGACGTTTCGAGTAAGGCATAGGAATTTGAAATGAAGCTTGTTTTCTTATAAAACCTCCGCTAGATAAGCGAGTGTTAAGACTCAAACAAGGGCAAGCATGAAGAGCTCGAGATCCTTAGGATCGAGGCTCAAGACAGTTGTCCCTTTTGTAAATAATTTTTGTAAATAGGTTTTGAAAACCGAACATCGAACAGCATAGGATTTGCTCACTTAGAGCAATAGACCTTGTAAGTCTCTATAGTTCGACCACATCTGGTCTCTGGGAGGTCGCCACCCTTGGCCCCACACCCATGTCATCTGCATTCCACGTATGGTACTTGCATGAACATGATCCCATTTAGGACCAGATTCCATAAGTGAACCCTTTGGCGTGATATCTCCTCCTACCAGAGTTTGTAAATTGAGATTTTGCTAAAATGGGACCATCCCATATTCTTCGTGGCTAGATCTAGGGAGACATTAAAAGGGTGTTGGTCATCTTTGCCCTTATCCAAATCGATTTGGACAAGGCCAAAGAGGGGCATCTGTAAACACCCCGAAATTCCACGAATTCCTTAAAACAAAACCTGGTTTCGTACAAGCAGCCCCAAAGGGCCATTTTGAGTTTGGAAACCCAGGAGCCTTCCAAACAACCCTGTATATATGTTTTAAACTTTATCTTTCAAAAACATACGATATAGCTTTTGAAAACCCTTTTAAAACATGTTTTGAAACCCCAAAGTGGCTTGGCCCGATCAAGACGGGACCAGGAGAGCCAAGAAGAGCCCGGAACCGGAGCACATGTCGAGCCCGGCACAGCAACTCTTGTATCTAATTCACACCCCAGGATCTCGAACGTCCAAGACCCTGTTCTTACCAAAATAGCATTTGAAGTCATCTCCGGAAGGCAGAAACAGAGGCGGACGACCATGTTGGCGAAGACCCAACGCAGACGGAGTACTGATGCTGTCAGGCCCTGCACAAATCGTCCGTTTCGAACCCAGCTCGAAGGAGTCAGAGTTTAGTTTGGATTGGATCTGGACCATATATATCCAGATTCCAATCCAAACCCATATGTGGACTTGGATTTGGATTTGGATCCAGAGATCCAATCCAATATCCATATCCATGGCCCACATCACCTTCTCATAAATGGAGGTGGGGCCCACTTGAAATTCACGTGGGATATTGGGCATGAGAGAGAGTGGGGGTGAAAAATATCAAGAGTGTTGTATTAAGCTTGACTTGTGTGTCAAGTTTGGGTTTAATCATGTGGGTTAGCCTAATTGAGTGGGTTTAAGCCTGTAATTAGCTAAAACCTAACCTAGGGCTGCACCAACATGGGGTGATCAAGGTCTATGGGCCATGCTAAGGGAGCTCCCTCACCTAAACCTAACCCAAAATGCCTAATCCTAGCCTAAACCCCTAATCCACCCCTAATCTGAACCTAATCACCTAACCCACTTCCCTAATCCCGTCCTAATCCCAACCTAATCACCTAACCCACTTCCCTAATCCTTCCCTAAACCTAGATTAATTTCCCTAATCCTAGCCTAAACCTAGCCTAATCACCTAACCTAGCTCACTAAACCTCACCCTAAAACCCAACCACCTAACCTAGCCCTAAACCCCTAAACCACCCTTAGCCCACGATTTACCCAAAACCCCTAGTTTTAAAATATCTGGCCCAACCCTTTCCAGCCCACCTTATCTACATACCACCCTACCTAAACCACCTAACCACTACCCTCAGCCCAGCCCTAACCGACCTACCCATCCCCTATTTAAACCCCCCTCCTTGGGGGTGGGTTTTCTAAGTGGGAGCCCTCACCTCAGCCCAGCCGACTCCACTCTCCAACCTGTCCGCCTGCTCCATCAGCTCCACCTGCACCGCCACCTTCCCTCTTCCATCCACCACCACCATCCCTCAGCCGGACGCCACAACCTCCACCCAACCGAACCAGCCAACAGTCCACCTGCCCGCCTGCTTCCCACTTCATCCGCCACCTCTCCCCATTCGGTAAGTACCCTGCACCTTACCTAGCCCCCTTCTCTACTACCTCTCCACTCCGAGCCACCCATCCTATCTTCATCTCAGCCCCTTTGCCACCACCCTTTTCACTTAGCCGAACCTAGCATAGCCCAAACTGCCGGCCACTACCTAGCCATCATTTCTCATTCGGCCTTCCCCTAGGTTTTCTATTCGGCCTTCCCACCAGCTCACCTTTTAGGTCCAGTTTCCCTAAACTCTCAACTCCCCTAGTGACCCTAAGAACCCACTCATTCAGCCCCTTTAAACCCCCTACTTTGAGGCGACATCTACTTGCCACCGGCCACCTTCGAGGCGCCTATCCCGCGCCCCACTTGCAGCCGGCCAACACCTTTGATCACCTACCTTCGCGGAGCTCCCGTTTGCAGCCCAAGGCCAAGCCCACGCTCAAGCAAGGCCTCTACGGACCAGCTACTCGTAAGTGCCTAAACTCGGTCCTTAGTTGTATACTTGCTTGAGATTCAATTTGATACGGGGTTGTAATAACGGAGCATAGTCTCCCCCCGCTTGTAATAACGTGGCTTGGCACAACCACACACGTGCACTCTCTTAGTCGTGCACGATTTTTAGCACACACGGGCCTAATCAGCCCCTAATATATAAGTGTACATATATACTTTCATTTTCGAAGGGTTTTTGTTTAAGTTGGGTGCGTTGTCTTTCAATTCAAGCACTCTCACACACATTGAGCTTTCGCTCTTATTTGAAAGACCCAAGTAAGGGCCGACCTATACTATTTGGGTTTCATTTCATGTCGTGTGAGTAAGTCTTTCAATTCAAGCACTTTCACACACATTGAGCCTTCGCTCTTACTCCCAAGACCTTAGTAAAGGCCTTATTGCAGTTATATTTAGGTTTCATTTATGTCGTGTGGGTAGTCTTTCAATTCAAGCACTCTCACACACATTGAGCCTTCGCTCTTACTCCCAAGACCTTAGTAAAGGCCTTATTGCAGTTATATTTGGGTTTCATTTATGTCGTGTGTGTAGTCTTTCAATTCAAGCACTCTCACACACATTGAGCCTTCGCTCTTACTCCCAAGACCTTAGTAAAGGCCATACTGCAATTTATATTTGGGTTTAATTCTATGTCGTGTGTGTAAGTCTTTCAATTCAAGCACGCACCCACATTGAGCCTTCGCTCTTATTTGCAAGACCCGAGTAAGGGCTCATATACATAATCTATATACATATCTCCCTTCGGTTATTTCCCTTCGGTTATTTCCCTTCTGTTATTTCCCCTTCAGTATTGTCTTTACATTTCGGGTTTTCCCTTTGGAGTAGCGTGAGTTTGCATTTCATCTACGCCATACCACGAGGTAGGACGCATATTGCATCAAAGCAAGCCCCGCTCGAATTCGCCCATGTAGTGGAGTGTTCATAACACACAAACTAGGTGGCCCGAAAAGGGATAAAAGAAAAGACTTAGGCACGTGCAAATCCACGTGATCTAAAACATGCAATCGCATCTTAAAGACCCGAAATAGACACCTCGAACCGCTTCGCAGACTTTCTCTCCAAAAACTCGATTTTTGCAAAGCGTACAGACTGACCCTTACGCATCGGTGCAAGAAGGTCTGCGACGTCAAGAGCTTACTTGCTCACAGTCGCCACGTTTAGAAGTCAGTGTTAAAAATATCTTCGCTAGCTTAAGTAAGCTAGCTGGCACGCCCTATTTGTATATATAGGCCTAAGACGCACGAGAAGATCCACTCCAAGCCCCCGGAAGGGACGGAGAGGCGGGGATTTTCGCGCGTCTACAAATACTTAAAGAAGTATTATGTGTAGGATTTGGATTAAATTCCCCATTTTCGAAAACCTTTAGGGATAGCTGCCCTGAGACCTAAAAATAAGGTGCAAAGGCAAAATCGTGTGACCCTGAGTGAGAGAATTCGCACTTATGAAAGAGTGGAGTCTTCAAAATCGTGGTTACATTTCAAGATCCTTCTTCTTACAAAGAAAGGCCTAGTTCAATATAGCAAGATACTTGCAAGTAGTACGTGCTATTTCTAAATAGGTTGATCCAAAATGGATCGAGTGTGAGCGTGGGATAAGTCCTCCCCTCTTCTCTTCTCCTTCCAAAAGGAAAACGTGGCCCAAAATAAAGAGAATTTCCCATTCAAAGTCTCTTTCTAAAAGAAAGAAACCAGAATCCAAAAGAAAAATCGATTCTCTTGTGAAAAAAAGGAGGGATTAAAGAAAAAATACTCCCAAAGGGAGACCCTCTATGAAAAAAAGGAAAAAGAGGCCAAAAAGCTCAAAAAGAGCAGTTTTTCGCCTTCTATGCCTTAGACCATGGGACGCTTCAGAAGGGACCATGGTGTCTCTTTCCCATCCCTAGCTTATCCCAAGCTAAAACGTGGTTCATTTCGAGGAATCCTAAAGTAAAAAATAGGATTTACTTACTTGAATTTCATTTTGTTTGAGAATTCGACGTTTCGAGTAAGACGTAGGAATTTTAAATATGCCTTGTTTTCTTATAAAACCTCCGCTAAATAAGCGAGTGTCAAGACTCAAGCAAAGGGAATCACGAAGAGCTCGAGATCCTTAGGATTGAGACTCAAGACAGTTGTCACTTTTTATAAATAGCTTTTGTAAATAGATTTTGAAAAGTCGAACATCGAACAGCATAGGATTTGCTCACTTGGAGCAGTAGGCCTTGTTAGTCTCGAAAGTTCGACCATATCTGGTCTCTGGGAGGTCGCCACTCTTGGCACCACACCCATGTCATGCATCTACATTTCCACGCATGGCACTTGCATAAACATGATCCCATTTTAGGACCAGATTCCATATATATCCCTTTGGCGTGATATCTCCTCCTACCAGGGTTTTAAAAGTGAGATTTTGCTAAAAATTGGGACGATCCCATATTTTCGTGGTTAGATCTAGGGAGACATTGAAAGGGGTGTTTGTCGTCTTTGCCATTATCCAAATCAATTTGGACAATGGCAAAGAGGGGCATCTGTAAACACCCCGAAATCCCACGAACTTCTCAAATAAACCTGGTTTTGTAAAAGGAGCCCCAAAGGGCTATTTTGAGCCTGGAAACTCAGGAGCCTTCCAGACAAACCTTGTACATTTGTTTAAACTATATATGTTTTAAAATATGTATAATATGCTTTTAAAACCTTTTTAAAACACGTTTTGAAACCCCATGAAGCGGCTTGGCCTGATGCAAACAGGACCAGAAGAGCTAAAAGAGCCCAGAACCGGAGCACATGTCGAGCCTGACACAACAACTCTCGTGTTAGATCCACCCCCAGGATCTCGAACGTCCAAGTCCCTGTTATCAACAAAAATCATGAGAAATCATCTCCGAAAGGTGAAAATAGAAGCGGACGACCATGTTGGCGAAGACCCAACGCAAGACGGAATACTGATGCGGTCAGACCCCGCACAAACCGTTCGTTTCGAACATACCCTGAAGGAGTCAGAATTCAGTTTGGATTGGATCTGGACCATATATATCTAGAACCCAATCCAAACGTATGTGTGGATTTGGATTCAAAGATCCAATCCAATATCCACATCCATGGCCCACATCACCTTCTCATAAATGGAGGTGGGGCCCACTTGAAATTCACGTGGGATTATGGGCATGAGAGAGAATGGGGAGGATAAGCATTGAGGGAAATGTATTAAGCTTGACTTGTGTGTCAAGTTTGGGTTAATCATGTGGGTTAGCCTAATTAGTGTGGGTTTAAGCTTGTATGAGCCTACACCTAACCTAGGACTGCACCAACATCATGCAATGAAGTCCATAGGCTATGCAAAGGGAGCCTCCTAACCCAATCCTAAGCCAAAACCCCTAATCCTAACCGTTTACCCTAATCCTAGCCTAATCACCTAACCCACTTCCCTAATCCCGGCCTAATCCCAACCTAATCACCTAACCCACCTCCCTAATCCTTCCCTAAATCTAACCTAATTCCCCTAATCCTAACCTAATCCTAGCCTAACACCTAACCCACCTCACTAAACCTCACCCCAAAACCAACCCACCTAGGTAAGCCCTAAACCACTAAACCACCCCACCTAAACCCTAGCACACCATATCCCTAAAACCACCTAAAACAAAATATCTGGCCCCCCTAAAAAACCAGCCCACCTTATCACCACACCACCACCACCTAACCACTAAACCACCCTTTCAAAACCAGCCCAAACCGACTTTTGAAAAACCTATAAACCCCCCCCCTAGTGGGCGGGTTTTTCAACTTTGAGCCCAGCCATCTTGGGCCAGCCGAGTCTTCTCTCACCCCTTGCTCTCTTCTCCCACCTGCACCACCACCATCTCCCGACCACCTCCACTCCACGCCGCCACCATCTCCCGGCCTACACCATTCCACACCACCACAGTTGTCCGGCCAGCTCCACTCCTTCCACCCGGCTGCCTTCCTTGGACACCCGCCAACCTTCCTTGCCTCTCCGGTTAGTACCCTATCCTAACTCCGCCCTATCTTTACTTCCCCCTCCACTCTCAGCCACCCATACCACCACAACCGTCCTGCCACCCTTCCCCATTCGGCCAGACACAACCCGTTATACCACCCGCTGCCCTACCTTCCCATTAGTGACACCCCCTAACTACCCCAACCACCTTACCTTGTTCCCTAGGACCTGCCCTTCCTCCCCTTTAACCATCCCTTAGCCAACATCCTAGCTAGTTCCCCCTCGCCATTACTACACACCCTAGCTACCCCAACCGCCCATCACCTAATCTACCCCTAGTCGGCCAGCCACAGCCGGCTGCACCCAACCACCCGCCGCCTTACACCCTCTTCCTTAGACATCCCCCTTTAGTCGCCCCTTAGCTCCACCTTCCCTAGAGCCTGCCCTACATCTTAGTGACACTCCCTAACTACCTCAACACCAAGACACCACAGCAGCACCCTCCTAGCAGCCGGCAAGCCCCAAGGCGCCACATCTGCCATCCTTGCTTCACCCGGCTAGTCACTCCCTTGCCGTGCCATTTTGAGGAGCTCCCTCTTGCAGCCCAAGGCGACGCCCAAACCCAAGCTCAAGCAAGTCACCTCCGGACCAGCTATACGTAAGTGCCTAACTCGGTCCTTATTTGTAGACTTGCTTAAGTTAAATTAAATTTGATACGGGGTTGTAATAACGGAGCATGGTCTCCCCCCGCTTGTAATAACGTGGCTTGGCACACCCACACACACGTACACTTGAGCCTACCTCGCTCTTAGTTGTGCACGATTTTGAACACACAGGGGCCTAATCAGCCCTTAAGATATAAATTTATTTAGATACTTTAAGTTGCATGGGGTTTTGCTTAAGTTGTGTGTGTTATCTTTCAATTCTCGCACTCACACACATTGAGCTTTCACTCTTATTTGCAAGACCCATGTAAGGGCTGTGTTATATTTCCTTTGGGTTTAATTTCATGTCGTGTGTGTAGTATTTCAATTATACACTCACACACATTGAGCTTTCGCTCTTACTCCCAAGACCTTAGTTAAGGCTATATTGCAATTTATATTTGGGTTTAGTTTCATGTCGTGTGTGTAGTACTTCAATTCTCGCACTCACACACATTGAGCTTTCGCTCTTACTCCGAAGACCTTAGTTAAGGCCATATTGCAATTTATATTTGGGTTTCATTTAAGTCGTGTGAGTTGTCTTTCAATATATACACAACACCCACGCAACACGTTGGCGACCTTCGGGCCCATATATATTATAAGTATTTCCCTTTCGGCTATGTCTTTAAGATTTGGGTTTTAAGGTTCAGCAGTGTAAGTAGTCTTTACATATATAGACGGCACACACTTGAACTATTGAGCCTTTCCGCTCTTAAGATATAGTCATATTTCACTTTTGCAATTTCCCTTCCGCAATTTCCCTTTGGCAATTTACATTACAAGTCATTTCCCTTCGGTATTGTCTTTCAATTTCGGGTTTTCCCTTTGGAGTTGCGTGAGTTTGCATTACATATACGCCATACCACGAGTTAGGATGCATATTGCATCAAAGCAAACCCCATACTCCCGTTCAAAATCGCCCCACTTAGGCTGTGTGTTCATAACACACACCTAGGTTGCCCAAAAAGGGATAAAAAGAAAGACATAGGCACGTGCAAATACACGTGAAATAAAATCTGAAAATCTTACAAAAATAACCCGAGTCAAACACCTCAAAACGTTTTCGTAGGTTCTCATATTTCAAAACTCAATTTTTAAGTATACAGACTGACCCTTGCGCATCGGTGCAAGAAGGTCTGCGACGAAAAGAGCTTGCTTGCTCACAGTCGCCACGTTAGGAGTCAGATTTAAATTTCTCTTCGCTAGCTTGAGTAAGCTAGCTGGCACGCCCTTTTGCTTATATTAGAACTTAGACACACGAAAAGGTTCGCTTCAGGCCTAAGAACCAGGAGTGGGAATTTTCTGCGTCTATAATTAGGCTAGGCTAATTAGGATTAGGTGGCTATAGGGTAGTTAGGTGGGCTAGTTAATGTAGGTTTAGGGTGGTTTAGAGTGGTTAAGAAGAAGGGTTTAGGGTGGCTTAGTTGGGCTTACCTTAGGGTCGGCTGGAGTGTGCTCAAGCTCCACCTCAGCCACTCCATGCCTCCTTGTTCAAGCCAATCCAGCTCTCAATCAAGGTGGTGCAGCCCACACTAATCCCTCACTAACCCATAATTAACCCACTAAACAAAATTAAGAAAGCACTAAGCACTCACCTTAATACCCTCTCTCTCCTCCAAGCTCCTCCAAGTTGAGTTTCACGTGAACTTATGGAGACCCCCTCACTCCTATTTATATGCAAGTGAAGTGGGTCTTGGATATGGGTCTTGGGTTTGGATCGTGGAATCCATGTCCGATCCAAACACTATTTGGATCTAGATCTTGGATCTCGGTTATTTTGAGATCTGTATCTGATCCAAATCCAACATTTTTATGGATATGGATATGGATATTTTGGTCTAGATCCGATCCAATCCAAACACTATTTGGATCCAATCCAAATCCAAACACTATTTGGATCGACCCAAATCCAAACACTATTCATTATTCACTATTTGGATTTGGATCTGGATATTTATGGTCCAGATCCAATCCAAATTTCCTCTAGATGGTCCTTCTCAGCTTTTCGAGGCGGACGATCTGTGTTGGCCCTGGCTTCATCAGCGCTTCGTCTGGTGTTGGGTTTCACCAATCTTTGTCGTTCGGACTCTCTTTCGCCTTTTCAAACTCCGTTTCCACTCATTTCTAACTTTTATGGTTCAATATTCTTGATGCTTGAGCGAGGATGGTCGATCTGGCTATTTGGTGCTCCTGGCTTGCAACCTGCTTCATGCCTGGGCTTTCCTTTTACCTTTGGAACCTGGCCTTTATCAGGCCAGGATGCTCTTCTGGGCTCTGGAAACTGCTTTTGAGCCTGCTTCTGGAATTGGCCTTTGTGAGCCACTTGTTGGGCTGCTTCTCGATCAGCTGTCATCTTTGCATGCTTCACCTGTTCATGTTTGGCTTCTTGGGAAAATGGGGCTTAGCTAGGATTTAAAAACTCCTATTTGGACATGGGGTTTCAAAACACTATTTACAGGATTCAAAAGAATATTTACAGGGTTCAAAACAATATTTATAGGGTTTCGGGAAGGCTCCTAGGTTTTCAGAACTCAAAGTGCCCTTTTGAAGTTGGTTTTGTAAGCCAGGTATGTTTTATGAAAGTCGTGGGATGTTGGGTTGTTTACACCCCTCCCAAGATCAGATATCGGGTTGAAATTCTTCGTATAAAAGCTTTGTCTTTGGACGAAGCGAATTCTGAAAATCCTCTGTTTTCTAAGAACTCTTTAATGTCTTGAAACGAGGGTTTTTCAGTGAAAGTTGTGTTGTTTTGGCAAATCTCTAAGTCGTGCGTGGATGGAGTGGGCGACTGCCATATTTCTAAGGGTCTGGTTCCCAAAGTGGGATCGACCCTTAGGGCTGAGCCCAAGGATGAGAGAGCCTCTCTTCCTACGTGTGTAAGTGTATAAGATTTGAACGACTCGACCAGCTTGGTGGCCAACTTGTGGTATGGAAGAAGTTTTTCGTTTTTGACTTGACAAATCTTTAACACTTGGTTTATGACCAGTAAAGAATCTCCAAAGACTGCGATGCATGATGCCCCTAGAGTTTTCGAAATTTTTAAGCCTTGTATGAGTGCTTCATACTCGGATTTGTTGTTGGAACATTCGAAATCTAGGCGAATGGCTATGGGTATTTCTCCCTTTTCAGGGGATATAAAGATGATTCCTGCCCCAACCCCTCTTTGGTTTCGTGCCCCATCGAAGTGCATCTTCCACACTTGGTTTTCATTTTAACAATTTGATAAAATGTGGTTTTGAAATTGGTTTTGAAAGATGCCTTCATCGGGTATTTGATCAAGTGTGGGATATGAATCCTCTAAAGAGAAGTTAGCCACATAGTCGGCTAGGGCTTGCCCCTTGATGGAGGTTTGATGGTAGAATTTCAGGTCATACTCCATCAAGAGGAGCTGCCATTTACCCACCCTACCCGTGAGGATAGGTTTTTCAAATAGATGATTGATTGGATCACGCCTAGACAATATCCAGATCTCATGATCTAGGAAATAGTATCGAAATTTCTGACAAGCCCATACCAAGGCCAAGCACGTCTTCTCCATGGCTTGATAATTTCGTTCATAAGCCAATAGAGTTTTCGAAATATAGGAGATGGCATACTCTTTATGGGTATCATCCTCATATTGAGCTAATAATGCACCCAAAGCATTCGCATGTACAGAAATATAAAGTAAAAGAGATTTTCCTTGCTTTGGAGGGTTTAAAACATGAGGATTAACCAAATACGCTTTTAATCTTTCGAAAGCTTTTTGGCAATCATCGTCCCACACGAATTTCATCCCTTTTCTCAAAAGTTTGTTGAAAGGTTCGCATCTTGTGGCGAGGTTCGAAATGAACCTTTTAATTGATTGGAGGCGACCTTGGAGGCTTTGGATTTGTGTTAAATTGGAGGGTGGAGGCATATCTATGATGGCTCGACACTTCGAGGGGTCGACCTCAATGCCCCTTTGGCTCACCATAAAACCTAAAAGCTTGTCGGATTCCACTCCGAAGACACACTTATGAGGGTTTAGTTTCACCTTATAAAGCCTTAATCTTTCAAAAACTTTTTGCAAGGATTCGATATGCATATCTCGGGTCTTTGATTTTACCAAGAGATCATCCACATACACGTCTAAGAGCTCATGAATTTGATCGTGAAAGATCATGGTCATGGCTCTTTGGTATGTGGCACCGGCGTTTTTCAAACCAAAGGGCATGACTGTATAGCAGTACGTGCCCCAGGGTGTGGTAAAAGCAGTTTTGGCCTGGTCTCTTGGGGCTAATTTGATTTGATTATAGCCCGAGTAGCCATCCATAAAGGAAAACATTTCATGATTTGCAGTACTATCGACTATCAAATCAATATTTGGCTAAGGGAAGTTATCCTTTGGCGTGGCTTTGTTCAAGTTTCTAAAATCAATGCAAATTCATATTTTCCCATTGGTTTTTCGAACTACAACCATGTTGGAAAGCCAATCAGAATACGCAATGGGTTTTATAAAACCGGCTTTAAGCAGATCTTCTAAACCCTCCTTTACTTGCGAATGGACATTCGGATGAATCTTCCTAAGCTTTTGTTTTATGGGTTTTGATTCTAGATCTAGGGGAAGACAATGCTCAACCACTTTTGGGTCTATATATGGCATGTCTTCATACGTCCATGCAAACACATCGATATAGGTTTTGAAGAATGCAATGAATGATGCTTTTTCATGCTCATGCAAACATGCGCCTGTCTTAATGTGCTTGGGTTTTGTTTCATTCCCTAAGTTGATCTCTATGAAATCCCCTCCTACAAAATTCGAAGGTTTTTCAAAATCAAGGATTTTGTTAAACTCGGGAAGCTCGGAAGTGGGATCCTCCTCAGGGAGAAGGGGATCCTCTTTCGGGCTTTGATCATTCTCGAGAATTCTAAATCCTAGGGAATTAGGAGTGGATGCATGATTTTTGCAAACACCTGGTTCTGGTTTTGTAGTTTCTATAGGTTTTGAAGACTTGGGTCCTTTTATGAAGACGATTTCTTCAAAAGCCTTGGTTTTTTCCAAATTCTTACCAGGAGCTGCTATACACACGATTTTGTTTTTGGGATTTTCTAATTTTTCAATTTTTTTGGTCTTTTGCAAAGCAAAGATACTTGGAACTATACAAACTACAACTTTTTTGGATTTTTCACAAATTTCTAATGTTTTTGGTTTTTGAGATTTTGCAAACTGTTTTTGTATTTTGAGAATTTGCAATTTTTTGGTTTTGTGTTTATAAAACCCATTGCGTATTCTGATTGGTTGTCCAATATAGTTGTTGTTCGAAAAACCAGTGGGAAAATTCGGATATGCATCGATTTCAGAAACCTGAATAAAGCCACTCCAAAAGATAATTTCCCTTTACCAAACATTGATTTGATAGTCGATAGTACTGCAAATCATGAAATGTTTTCATTCATGGATGGCTATTCAGGATATAACCAAATCAAACTAAGCCCACGAGATCAGGCTAAGACCGCTTTCACAACCCCATGGGGCACATACTGCTATACAGTCATGCCCTTTGGTTTGAAAAATGCTGGCGCCACATACCAGAGAGCTATGACCTCGGTCTTTCATGATCAAATTCATGAGCTCGTAGAGGTATATGTAGATGATCTCCTGGCTAAGTCAAAAACTCGATGCACTCATCTCGAATGCTTACAAAAGATTTTCGAAAGGCTTAGACTTTACAATGTAAAGCTAAGCCCTCAAAAGTGCATATTCGGTGTAGAATCCGGTAAGCTTTTAGGATTTATGGTAAGCCAAAGGGGCATAGAAGTCGACCCCTCTAAGTGTCGAGCCATCATAGACATGGCTCCACCCTCCAATCTCACGCAGATTCGTAGCCACCAGGGTCGTCTACAGTCCATTCGCAGGTTTATTTCAAACCTGGCAACTAGATGCGAACCCTTCAACAAGTTGTTGAGAAAGGGCATGAAATTTTTATGGGATGATGAGTGCCGAAAATCGTTTGAAAGATTAAAGGCGTACTTAGTTAACCCCCTTGTTTTAAACCCTCCAAAGCAAGGAAAACCTCTTCTGCTTTACATTTCTGTGCATGCGAATGCCTTGGGAGCTCTATTAGCTCAGTAAGAGGATGACACTCGCAAGGAATATGCCATATACTATCTTTCGAAAACTCTCCTGACTTACGAAAAGAATTATCAAGCCATGGAGAAGACGTGCTTGGCCCTAGTTTGGGCCTGCCAGAAATTTCGACACTATTTCCTAGATCATGAGATCTGGATAGTGTCCAAGCTTGACCCAATCAAGCACTTATTCGAAAAACCCATTCTCACGGGTAGATTGGGCAAATGGCAACTCCTTCTAATGGAGTATGACTTGAAATACCATCACCAGGTCTCCATTAAGGGGCAAGCCCTAGCAGACTATGTGGCTGAGTTCCCCCTAGAAGATGCGTATCCCACACTCAATGAAATGCCTGATGAAGGCATATTGCAAAACCATTTTCAAAACCACATTTTGGCAAACTCTTTCGAAAACCAAGTGTAGAAGATGCACTTCGACGGGGCACGAAACCAACGAGGGGCTGGTGCCGGGATCATCCTCGTATCCCCTGAAAAGGGAGAGATCCCCATAGCAATTCGCCTAGATTTCGAATGTTCCAACAATATAGCTGAGTATGAAGCACTCATACAAGGTTTAAAAGTTTCGAAAACTCTAGGGGCATCATGCATTGAGGTCTTTGAAGATTCACTCCTTGTTATAAACCAAGTTTTAAAAATTTGGCAAGTTCGAAATAAAAAACTGCTTCCATATCACGAGTTGGCCACTCGACTGGTCGAGTCGTTCCAATCGTGTACTCTCACACACGTAGGAAGAGAGGATAATGGCGTTGCTGATGCCCTCTCATCCTTGGGTTTAGCCCTAAGGGTCAATCCCACTTTGGGAACCAGACCCCTTGAAATATGGCACTCACCCACTCCTTCCATACACGATTTGCAAATTTACCAAAATAACCCTGATTCTGATGAAAAACCTTGGTTTTATGACATAAAGTATTTTCTAGAAAATGGGGGATTCACTGAAGATGCCACATCTAAAGATAAGGCATTCATCCGAAAAATTTCTACCCGATACATGATTTTGGGTGGGGTTCTGTACAAAAAGAGTTTTACCGGTATCTTACTAAGATGCGTCGACCTAGAGGAGGCTAGGACAGTTATGCATGAATTCCACGATGGAGAATGTGGAGGCCATGTCAATGCCAACATGATGGCGATGAAAATACTTAGAGAGGGTTATTTTTTGGTCCACCCTGAGAAAAGATTGCCACGACCATGTTAGGAAGTATCATCCATGTCAAGTACATGGCCACGCCATTCATATCCCCTCATCATCATTGCATTCTGTGGTCAGCCCCTGGCCATTCACCATGTGGGCGTTTGATATCGTAGGACCAATTTTTCCAAAGGCCTCGAATGGACACAGGTTCATTTTAGCAGCCACCGAGTATTTTTCCACCTCCCTGACCAATGTCCAGGGGCAACATGTGGTGGCTTTCATTAGGAAAAACATCTTGGCTCGATTTTGAGTTCCAAGAGATCTTGTGTCCGATAATGGCACCCCATTCAAAAATGAATGGATGGTCAAGCTGTGCAACAAGTATGGCATAAACCATCACTTCTCATCGCCTTACTACCCTCAAGGCAACGGCCAAGCCGAAGCCACCAACAAGACTCTCATCAGCATTGTTGAGAAAACCTTAGAGAAGGGTAGAACATGGCACGAGAAACTGGATGAAGCCTTATGGGCTTGTAGGACTTCCATCCGCACTCCCACAAATGCCACGCCCTTTGAGTTGGTTTACGGCACAAACGCCATTCTCCCCATTCATACACGTCTACATTCATTTCATACATCCATAGCACTCGACCTTCCCCTAGATACACTTCAGCATGTTAGGATGGCCGAACTAGATCTATTAGATGAGAGGCGACTCCTTGCTATGGATCATGCTCATGCATACCGGCAAAGGATTGCCCGACACTACGAGAAACATATGAAACCTCGCCACTTCGAAGTGGGAGAGCTCGTTTTGAAAATCATCCACCATCGTGGCCCATATCCACTTGGAAAGTGGCGGCCTAAGTGGGATGGCCCTTACGTCGTGCGTGGAACCACCATGAACAATTCTTATTGGTTAACCGATGTCGAAGGTAGGAATTTAGCAGATCCTATCAATATTCAGTATTTGAAAAAGTACCATGTATAGGGTCCGAGTTAAATTCCCATTTTGCAAAAATATTTTAGGGAAATCTGCTTTGAAACTTCGAAACCAAGGATTAAAGGTGAGTTGTGTGACCCTAAATGAGAGAATTGGCATTTTGTGAAAAAGTGGAGATTTTCAAAATGCGTGGTTACATTTCAAAATCCTTGTTCTTACAAAGAAAGGCCTAGTTCAATATAGCAAGATACTTGCAAGTAGTACGTGCTATTTCTAAATAGGCCGATCTGGAATGGATCGAGTATAACCTTGGGATAAGTCCTCCCCTCTTCTCTTCTCCTTCCAAAAGGAAAACATGGCCAAAACAAAGGAAAATCCCCGCCAAAATCTCTTTCCCAAAGAAAGAAACCTGAGTCAAAAGCAAGCAAAAAAATCGATTCTTCCATGGAAAAGAGAGATTAAAGAAAAAATACTCCCAAAGGGAGACCCTCTATGAAAAAAAGGAAGAAAAAGGCCAAAAAGCTCAAAAAGAGCAGTTTTTCGCCTTCTTTGCCTCAAACCACGGGACGTTTCAGAAGGGACCGTGGTACTTCTTTCCCATCCATGTGACTTATCCCAAGCGAAACATGGTTCATTTCGGGGAATCCTAAAGTAAAAATAGGATTTACTTATTTGAATTTCATCTTGTTTGAGAATTTGACGTTTTGAGTAAGGCGTATAAATTTTGAAATGTAGCTTGTTTTCTCATAAAACCTCCGCTAGATTAACGAGTGTCGAGACTCAAGTAAAGGCAAACACAAGGAGCTAAAGATCCTTAGGGTCGACGGTTCAGAAAAGTTTTCCCTCTTAAAACGAATTTCAAAAACTCGAACATCGAGCATACGTAAGGCCCACTCACTTGGAGCAGCAGGTCTTCATAAAGTTTCAAAAGTTCGACCATATAATCTGGTCTCTAGGAGGTCACCCTTTCTGGCACCTCATCCATGTCATGCACTTTGCATATCCACACAAGAACACCTCATACATAATCTCCATTCAGTGCTAGATCCATAGAAAGTCCCCTTTGGCAAAAAAATCCCCTCCTATCGGGCTTAAAAGAAAAACATTTTTTTTCTCAAATTTGGGACCATCCCATATTCTCAAGATCAAATTCGGGGAGAAAACAAATAGGGGTGTTATCTTCTTCGCCATTATCCAAATCAATTTGGATAATGCCAAAGAGGGGCATCTGTAAACACCCCAAAATCCAAAAGTTTTGTAAAACTAAATGCCTGGTTCGAAAATAAGCTCAAAAAGCCAAAATTGGAATTTTCGAAAACCCAGGAGCTCAAGTACTTCAAACCTCTGTTTTCCAACCCTGTTTGAAACATGAAAATTCTTAAAATTGGACGAAAGTCTCATTTCTGCAAAAGCCCAAACGAACAAGTGAAGTCTGGCTCAAAGTAGCTGCAAAAGAGATTCAAAAGCTCAAAGATCAAGCCTAGCCTGATGAAAAGCAAATTTCAAAGACAAAAGAGGAGCCCAGGTCACGAGCGGACTTCAAGCCGGAAGCATCAAAGGCCAAGCCAAAAGTACCCCTGAAATCACGAGCAATTCAAATAAAAAACAAGAAGAATCAATTGAAACAGAGTCCGAAAAGGTGAAAAGGAGCTCGGACGACGAAATTAGGAAAAACCCAGCATAAGACGGAGCATTGATGAACTCAGGGCCCGCACAAGACGTCCGGCTCGAAACGCCAGGAAGGACCAAAGAAGAGAAAATTTTGGATCAAATCTGGATCCAAATATCCAAATCCAGACCCAAGATCCAGATCCAAATAAGACTTGGATTGGATCCGGATTTCAGAACCAATCCAAGATCCATATCCAATCCCCTTGCCTATAAAAGGACATGGGGGGGGGAGGTCCAGGATTCTTTTTTTCACGTGAAAGCTTAGTGGGTGGAGAGAGAGAGAGAGAGAGAGAGAGAGAGAGAGGAAAGCAAGTCAAGAATGGTGGCTTGACTTGGCCTTTCCATTGTGGGCTGATGTTGTGGGTTTATATTGTGGGCAAGAAGGGTTTCACGCAAGTAAGGTGCTGCAACGAGATGGAATCCGGCAGCTTGGATGGCTCTCCCATTGCATGAAGGTTGGATGCGTGGAAGCCAATAGGATCTGGCCGGTTTTTCCCACCAAGGTTAGTTCCTAATACACTAAACTAAGCCCCTCTTTCCCTAATCCTCTAAACTACCCAAAATACATCCCCTAGAACCCACCCAAGCTCGGCCAATATCTAGTAGAGCTTTCCCTAGATCTACCCCACTAATCACCCTAAGTCTTGGCCTTAAACCCTCCCTTAGATCCTTACCATTCAACCTAAAAAGCCTAACCAAACCGAGTGCCTAATGCACTGGATTCCTTTAGCCACCCACACTCACCTAGCTCGGCCACTAACTGGCCGAGTATCGGCTTCTACCTAAACCACCCACTAAATCCTACCCAGCTCGGCCACCATTTGGTCGAGCATTCACTTAGAACCTAGCTTCAAAACCTACCTAGAACCATCTACTAAATCCCACCCAGCTCGGCCACCATTGGCCGAGCATTCCCTTAGCGACATTTCCTTAGGATCGCACCTTAAACCCTACCTAAGACCATCCCAAGTTCGGCCATTAGTTGGCCGAGCTCACCCTAGATCTGTCCCATTAAACTCCTAAACCTTAACCCCCTACCTTAGCTTAAACTCTACCTAAGACCATCCCAAGTTTGGCCATTAGTTGGCCGGGCTCACCCTAGATCTGTCCCATTAAACTCCTAAACCTTAACCCCCTACCTTAGCTTAAACTCTACCTAAGCCAATCCTAAAAACTACCCAGCTCGGCCACCATTGGCCGAGCTCTTTCCTTAGGATCCCATCTTAGATCCTACCTAAGACGAGTCTTCAAAAATCTGCCCAGCTCGACCACCATTTGGCTGAGCCATTTCCTTAGGGTCTCGCCTTCAACCTTACCTAAAACCACTTCCTAAACCTACCCAGCTCGGCTGCCATTGGCCGAGCATTCCCTTAGGCCCTTTCCTTAGAATCTCGCCTAAGATCATTCCCAACACACCAACCAAGCTCGGCCATTAGCTGGCCGAGCATTGCTTTAGGATCCTGCCCAAACCTACCCATGAAACATCACCCAACTCGGCCATTAGCTGGTCGAGTATCCCCTTAGGACCTTGGCTCAACTCTTACCCAAGACCACCCATTTAGACCTAGCCTAGATCCCTTACATCTCGCCCTAGATCTATCCATTGTCTCACCCCAACCCATAGCCTATCCATATGTCGTCCTAGCCCAGATCAAAGATTAGGATCAACACCCCACGTAGCTGATCGATTCGCAGAAAGAAGTCCATCCAACGGCTGTACCCAAGGTCGGATTTCATTGATAAAGAAAGCCCAAGTAGACGACATGTAAGTGTTCGAATCTGGTCTTTTACATTGTTTCAAGTTCAATTAAATTCGATACGGGGTTGTAATAATGGAGCGTAGTCTCCCCCCGAGATGTAATATTGTGGTTTGAAACACAAATCACACACGTACACTCGAGCCTTTCCGCTCTTATCTGCACACTTTTGCACACAAACGGGCCTCAACAGCCCATAGGATATAGCTCTATTTATATATATTCAGCTGGGTTTTAAGGTTCAAGTCGTGTGAGTTGTCTTTCATTTTATACACTCAAAGCACTCACTCATACTGAGCCTTTCCGCTCTTACGTATATATACGTATTTCCCTTTCAGCTGGGTTTTAAATTCAAGTTGCATGAGTTGCCTTTCAATTTATACACTCAAAGCACTCACTCACATTGAGCCTTCTCGCTCTTAAGATATAGCTATATATTTTCTTTCCGCATCTAAGATATAGCCATATTTTCCCTTCTGCAATTTCCCTTCTGCTATGTCTTTAAATTCTGGGTTTTCCCTTCAAGTTGTGTGAGTTGCATTGCATATACGCCACACTCGAGATAGGGAGCATAGTTGCATCGAACCATCCTAAGCAAAATCGTGTAGAATCTGCCAAAATCGAGCACTTGATGCACACAATCACACGCCTGAATTGGCTAAAACCCAAGAGACATAGGAACATGTAGATCCCATGCATAAAATCTGCAATTTTTGACAAAACCAATCAATAAAACACTTTCATGTTTTCAAAAGAGTCGTATTTGTTCAAAATCGAGATTTCCTAAAGCGTACAGACTGACCCTTGAGCGTCGGTTCAAGAAGGTTTGTGAAGAAAAGATCCCACTTATCCACAGTCACACCAAAAGTCAGATATTTTTAAAACTTACTTCGCTAGTTTGAGAAAGCTAGCTGGCACGCCCTTTTAAAGCGACGTAAGCACGAAAAGACTCACTTCAGGCCTAAGAACCCGGAGTCAAAGATTTTCCATGTCTACAATAGGGTCTATCTCATCTTTCGAGAACACGATGGGCGTTTTTGCATCTATAGACGCTACTTGAATTGTCAAGGACTCAGGGGTTATGTTTGAGTTAACCTTGGCTCTCTCTAAGATTATTTCTAAAACAAGCCTATGCCTAGGTGAGGTTTGTATCAGCTCTAGGATGGACATGTTTATTGGGATCTTGGAGAGATGATTTTCGAAATCATATGTGGTTAAAACAATTTGACCTTTGTCCATTTTTGGCGAGACCCTAGGAATGCATGCTTTTGAAGGGCCAGGGATACTGACCACTTTTTTAGCAGATTTTTCTAAGTGTTGGGGTTGATAAATCCTTCCAGACCTGGTTACTTCCCCTACACTTTGCCTAAGGCTCGTGCCTATTGTGGCTCTATCTGAGTGCCTTAGAGCACCTTGAATTTCTAAAATGGTTCTTGTAGACATGCAAAAATTTTCACTTCGGGTTCTTAGGCCAAGTGAACCTTTTTCGTGTCTAAGTCGCTTTAAAAGGGCGCGCCAGCTAGCTTACTCAAACTAGCGAAGTAAGTTTTAAAATATCTGACTTATGGGGCGACTGTGGATAAGTGGGCTCTTTTCGTTGCAAACCTTCTTGAACCGATGCTCAAGGGTCAGTTTATAAGCTTTAGAAAATCTCAATTTTGAACAAGCATGGACTTTTGAAGAGTATGAAAGTATTTGAGCGATTTGTATGCCTATTTACAGATTTTATTTACGTGGGTTGCACGTATCTATGTCTTTGAGCTTTTTATTTACCTAGGCGTGAGGTGTGTGCATCAAGTGTCGAGGCCAAAATGTAAAACCCAGCTGAAAGGGAGATACTTATATATATATATATAAGCCCGAAGGTCATCAACGTGTGCGTGTGTATTGTGTATATATTGAAATGCAACTTACATGACATTAAATTAACAACCCGAAATTGAAAAACATACACAACTGAACCGGGAAAACTCACGCAGCTGAAAATATATAGATATGGCTATATCTTAGTGGCTGCTGAGGCCAAAATGTGCGTGAAGGTGCTTGAGCAAGAGCTCGGGTGTCTTTGGGTGCGAGTGTGGAATTTTAAATGACAACTCACACGACTTAAAGTAACAACCCAGCTGAATGGAAATACAGATATATGATAAGAGTGAATGCTCAATGCACACATGGGTATAGTGTGTAAATTTAAAGAAAACTCACGCAG
This sequence comes from Brasenia schreberi, assembly GCA_036023115.1. Classification (NCBI taxonomy): domain Eukaryota; kingdom Viridiplantae; phylum Streptophyta; class Magnoliopsida; order Nymphaeales; family Cabombaceae; genus Brasenia; species Brasenia schreberi. The sequence continues at coordinate 13,926,725 of JAYKKT010000066.1, forward strand.
CTCTTACTAGAGTCTTTGGAGTAAGAGCGAAGGCTCAATTGTGTATGTGGGTGGTTGGTGTACGAGATAAGAGCTAAGGCTCAAGTGCACGTGCGTGTCTCGTGTACGAGATAAGAGCTAAGGCTCAAGTGCACGTATGTGTCTCGTGTGTCAAGCAACAATATTACATCTCGGGGGGAGACAACGCTCCGTTAATACAACCCCGTATCCGAATTGAATTAAGTACAAAGCAAGTTAGCGTAAGAGACCAAGTTTAGACACTTACAAATAGCTGGTCCGTCTTCACTTGCTCGCACTTGGGTTTGTGATTCACTTCGGGCAACCAAGGACGTGCTCCCCTTGAAGCTTGAGGCGTGAAGTGGCTGGCCGGAGGTTGAGCTTGGTGGGGCTTTGGGCCTTGAGAGGTAAGGATCACGGGTGCTAGGTGGGTTGTGGGATGGAGTCGAGGTGCTAGGCAAGAGGTCACGGTAGGGGTGTGATGTGGGTTGTGGGAGTGTAAGGCAGTGGGATGGAAGGCGGTGGTTGTGATGAAGGGAGTTGAGGTCGGTGCTAGGTCGGTGGGAGTGTGAGGCAAGGTGGTTGGGGTAGGCCAAGGAGGTGGTGTATGGCAGGTCGGTGGCGTGGTAGGGTGGCAGGGAGTTGGTGGTAGTGGTAGGGTGAAGATAGGGTAGAATCAGCTGGGTGGTGTGGGATGATAGAGGTATGTCGGCTAGGCTAGAAGACAGCTAAGGGGTGACAGGCACCGAGGAGGCGCGCGGGGCGCGTGCGGGGCGCAGGGGAGCGTTCGGGTGAGGTGGTAGTCGGTGGGGTGTCAGGTGAGGTGGTTGTGGGTGAAGTAGAGTGAACTCGGCCAGCCAGGGCAGGGTCGAGTGGTGGCTGGGTTCGGTGAGGGCAGGCGGTGAAGTGGAGGTGGCTGCGGTTTAGGTGGAGTTGGTTGGAAAGGTGGGTTAGCTAGGTGGGTTCGGCTAGGTCTAGGTGGAGTCAGTTTAGGTGGTTTAGAGGGATTCGAGAGAGATGGGCTAGGTGGGGTTGTTAGGCTTACCTTATGGCGCGGTATTGGGGTGTGCTCAAGCTCCAAATCAGCCACTTCAAAGCCTTCTTGTTCAAGCAAATCCAGTCCTTAATCAAGGTGGTGCAGCCCACACTAATCCCTCTTTAAGCCCACAATTAACCCACTAAACAAAATTAAGAAAGCACTAAGCACTCACCTTAATACCCTCTCTCTCCTCCAAGCTCCTCCCCAAGTGGATTTCACGTGAGCTTTTGGGGACGCCCTCACTCCTATTTATAGGCAAATGAGGTGGGTCTTGGATATGGGTCTTGGGTTTGGATCATGGAATCCATGTCCGATCCAAACACTATTTGGATATGGATCTTGGATCTCGGATATTTTGAGATCCATATCTGATCCAAATCTAACATTTTTATGGATATGGATATTTTGGTCCAAATCTGATCCAATCCAATCACTATTCGGATCCAATCCAAATCCAAACACTATTTGGATCGACCCAAATCCAAACACTATTTGGATATGGATCTGGATATTTATGGTCCAGATCCAATCCAAATTTTCTCTAGATGGTCCTTCTTAGCTTTTTGAGGTGGACGTTTTGTGTGGGCACTGGCTTCATCAGCACTCCGTCTGGTATTGGGTTTTCCCCAACTTTGTCGTCCGGACTCCATTTTTGCTTAATTTCGCCATTTCTGGCTCAGATTCATGCTGCTTGGGTGGATGTATTTGATTTGGCTTCTGGGTGTGCCGGGCTTGCATTCTACATCGGGCCTGGGGCCTTCCTTTCGCCTTTTGACCCTAGCTTTTATCAAGCCAAGGTGCTGCTTTTGGGCTTCTGCACTTGTTTCTGAGGCTGCCTTTGATTTGGCCTTCGTGGGCTGCTTCTCGATCAGGTGTCGTCTTCCCTGCTTCACTTGTTCGTCTTTGGCTCTTTGGAAAAATGGGGCTTAGCCCGAGTTTAAGAAATTCATATTGGATACGGGGTCCAAAATAGTATTTACAAGCTTTATGGGAAGCTCCTGGGTTTTCGAAAATGCAAAATGGCCTTTTGGGTTGATTTGCAAACGAGGGATTTGTTTTCTAAAATCGTGGGATTTTGGGGTGTTTACAGATGCCCCTCTTTGGCATTATCCAAATGGATTTGGATAATGGCAAAGACGACAACACCCCTGTTTGCTTTCTCCTTGGATTTGTCCTCGAGAATACGGGATCATCCTAGTTTTGAGAAAACATTTGCTTTTAAGACCCGTAAGAGGGAATTTTCGCCAAAGGGGACTTTGCCTAAGATAGTGGTAGTCCTAAATGGGATCTGTATGGAAGTGTCCATGCGTGAATATGAATGAGTGGCATGGGATGATATGCTAGGAAGTATGGTCTCCTACAGACTTAATGTAATGGTCGACCTTGGGAGTCTCATGAAGACCTGCTGCACCAAGTGAGCTGGTCTTATATTGCTCGATGTTCGAGGATTTTCTAAATTCGTTTTTGAAAGAGGAAAGCTCCTTTTAGCTTCAATCATAAGGACTTCAGCTTTTCGTGTTTTCCCTTTATTTGATTCTTGACACTTGTTAATCTAGTTGAGGTTTTATTCGAAATCAAGCTATATTTCAAAATTCCTACGCCTTACTTAGACGTCTAACTCTCAAACAAGATGAGATTCAAGTAAGTAAATCCTATTTTTACTTTAGGACTCCTTAGAATGAACCTTTCTTTACCTTGGGATAAGTCATAGGGATGGGAAAGAGTTTATCACGGACCCTTCTGGAATGTCCCGTGGTTTGAGGCCCAGAGGCGGAAAACTGCTCTTTTTGAGCTTTTTGGCCTTTTTTCTGTTTTTCGTAGAGGGTCTCCCTTTGGGAGTATTTTTCTTTATTCCCTCTTTTCCATGGAATACACGATTTTCTTTTGATTCACCTTTCTTTTGGGAAACAGACTTTGCAGGGATTTCCCTTTTTCTTTTTGGCCAAGTTTTCCTTTTGGGGAAGAGAAGAGAAATGGGGAAGGACTTATCCCAAGGATCTGCTTGATTCATCCCAGATCGGCCTATTTAGAAATAGCACGTACTACTTGCAAGTATCTTGGTATTTTGAACTAGGCCTTCGTTTGTAAGAAGAAGGATTTTTGAAATGTGACCCATTGGTTTTTGGAAAACTCCGCTTTTTCACAAGCAATCAAGTCTCTTATTCAGGGTTGCACGATTTGCTTTGATCCTCACTCACAAAGTTTCAAAAGGAGGTTTTCAAAACTATTTTCGAAATAGGGCTTAGCTTAGACCCTACACATGGTATTTTTTCAAAAATTGAGCATTCATAGGGTCGGCTAAGTTCCTACCCTCAACATCGACTAGCCAATATGCATTGTTCGTGGTGGTTCCACATACAACATAAGGGTCATCCCACTTGGGCCGCCACTTTCCAAGTAGATGTGGGCCACGATATTGGATAATTTTGAGCACAAGGTCTCCCACTTTGAAGTGGCGAGGTCTCATATGCTTCTCATAGTGTCGGACTACCCTTTGCCGGTATGCATGTGCATGATCCATGGCAAGGAGCCTTCGCTCATCTAATAAGTCAAGTTCGGCCATTCTAGCATGCTGTAGCATCTCTAGGGGAAGGTCAAGTGCAATGGATGTATGAAATGAATGAATTTTGGTAAGAATGGATAGAATGGCGTTTATGCCATAGACCAACTCAAATGGCGTGGCATTTCTGGGAGTTCGGATGGAAGCCCTATAAGCCCATAAGGCTTCATCCAGCTTCTCATGTCACGTCCTACCCTTCTCTAAAGTCTTCTCAATAATGCTTATGAGAGTCTTATTGGTGGCTTCAACTTGGCCGTTGCCTTGAGGGTAGTAGGGCGATGAGAAGTGGTGAGTTATGCCATACGTATTACATAACTTAACTATCCTCTCGTTTTTTAAAGGGGTGCCATTGTCGAACACTAGGTCCTTTGGAACCCAAATCGAGCCAAAATACTTTTCCTAATGAATGCTACTACATTTTGCCCCTGAACATTTGTTAGGGAGGTAGCTTCAACCCACTTGGAAAAGTATTCGGTGGCTGCTAAGATAAACCTATGCCCATTTGATGCATGAGGAAATATTGGTCCTATGATATCAAACGCCCACATGGTGAATGGCCAGGGGCTGACCATGGAATGCAATGAGGATGATGGGATATGGATGGCGTGTCCATGCACTTGACATGGGTGACACTTCCTAACATGGTCATGGCAATCTTGCTTTAAGGTGGACCAAAAATAACCCGCTCTAAGTATTTTCATTGCCATCATATTGGCATTAACATGGCCTCCACATTGTCCATCGTGGAATTCATGCATTATTATACTAGCCTCCTCCAAGTCGACACACCTTAGTAAGATACCAGTGAAACGTTTTTTGTAAAGAACCCCTCCCAAAATCGAATATCGGGTTGAAATTCTTCGTATGAAAGCTTTGTCTTTAGATGTAGCGAATTTGGAAAATCCTCCACTTTCTAGAAAACTTTTTATGTCGTGAAACCAAGGTTTTTCAGTATAAGTTTGTTTGTTTTGGCAAATTTCAAGATCGTGTGTGGATGGAGTGGACGAATGCCATATTTCTAAGGGTCTGGTTCCCAAAGTGGGATCAACCCTTAGGGCTGAGCCCAAGGATGAGAGGGCATAGGCTACGCCATTATCCTCTCTTCCTATGTGTGTGAGAGTACATGATTTGAATGACTCGACCAGCTTGGTGGCCAACTCGTGGTATGGAAGAAGTTTTTCATTTTTAACTTGCCAAATCTTTAACACTTGGTTTATGACAAGTAAAGAATCTCCAAAGACTTCAATGCATGATGCCCCTAGAGTTTTCGAAATTTTTAAGCCTTGTATGAGTGCTTCATACTCGGCTGTGTTGTTGGAACACTCGAAATCTAGGCGAATGGCTATGGGTATTTCTCTCTTTTCAGGGGATATAAGGACGATTCCTTCCCCAACCCCTCTTTGGTTTCTGTAGACACGGAAAATTCCCACTTTTGGTTCTTAGGCCAGAAAGTGAACCTTTTTTGTGTCTAAGTCACTTTTTTTTAAAAAAGGGTGTGCCAGCTAGCTTACTCAAGCTAGCGAAATAAGTTTTGAAATCTGACTCTATCAGGGCGACTGTGAGCAAGTGAGCTCTTTTTGTCGCAGACCTTCTTGCACCGATGCGCAAGGGTCAGTCTGTACGCTTGGCAAAGTCTTTTAAATTAAACCTCTTTGAAAAATACCTGAAGTGTTTAGGCTCTGTTTGTATGATTGCAAGTTTTATTACACGTGGGATTTGCACGTGCCTATGTCTTTATTTTTAAGCTTTTTAGGGCCAACTAGGTGTGTGCACAAGTGACCTAAGTTGGGCGATTTTTGCACGGGAGTGTGAGGCTTGCTTTGATGCAATATGCGTCCTAACTCGTGGTATGGCAAATATGCAATGCAAACTCACACAACTCCAAAGGGAAAACCCGAATTGAAAGACAATGTGGAAGGGAAATGACTTAATGTAAATTGCAAAAGGGAAATTTTAAAAGAGAAATATGACTATATCTTAAGAGCGGAAAGGCTCAATCGTGCAAGTGTGTGTCGTGTATATATGGAAAGACTACGAACACAGCTGAACCTTAAAACCGAAATCTTAAAGACATAGCTAAAGGAAAATACTTATAATATATATGGGCCCGAAGGTCGCCAACGTGTGCATGGGTGTTGTGTGTATATGGAAAGACAACTCACACGACTTGTAATGTAAACCCAAATATAATTGCAATATGGCCTTTACTAAGGTCTTGGGAGTAAGAGCGAAAGCTCAATGTGTGTGAGTGTGGAAATTGAAAGACCACGCACACAACTTGAATTAAAACACCCCAAATGAAATTGCAATACGGCCCTTACTAGGGTCTTGGGAGTAAGAGCGAAAGCTCAATGTATGTGAGTGTGGAAATTGAAAGACCACGCACACAACTTGAATGGAAACACCCAAACGAAATTGCAATATGGCCCTTACTAGGGTCTTGGGAGTAAGAGCGAAAGCTCAATGTGTGTGAGTGTGGAATTTAAAGACAATACCCACGACTTAAGTTAAAACCCACGCAGCTGAATATATATAAGTATAACTATATCTTAGAGGTTGGTTAGGCCCGTGTGTGTGCCAAAATGGTGTGCATCTAAGAGCGGAATGGCTCAAGTGCACGTGTGTGTTGGTGTGCCAAACCACATTATTACAACCGGGGGGAGACAACGCTCCATTATTACAATCCCGTATCAAATTTAATTAAATGTAAGCAAGTTCATAATAAGGACCGGGTTAGGCACTTACATGTAGCTGGTCCAGGCTCAACTTGCTTGGCTTTGGCCTAGCGAGTCGCCTTGGACAGCCGAAGGGGAGCTCCTTGGATGTGTGTGGGCGGCAAGTAGGGTGCTAGCCAGATGGATGTCTTGGTGCTGGCCAGGTGATGGGCGCGACAAGGAGGGATGTTAGTTGGGTTGTGGTAGGTTAGGATGTTAGTTGGGTTGTGGCAGGTTAGGATGTTAGCTAGATGGTGGCAAGTTAAGGGAGAAGGTCTAGCTAGGAGCTAAGGTGGATGATGCTAAGGGAAGGTAGTGAGGTAGGGTGTGAGGTGGCCGGGTGTAAGGGAGAAGGTCGGGCTGTGGTGGCGGGTGATGGAGTGTGTGGCTGGGTAAGAAAGGGGTGGAAGAAAGGTTAGATGGGGCTGAGATGGGGTACTAACTGTGGTGCTGGGGGATGAGGTGGTGGAAGAAGGTGGCAGTCGAATGGAGTGTGCAGCCGGGTGATGGAGTGGGAAGGTGGCAGTCGGGTGGAGTGGCGATGGAGGTGCAACTGTGGGAGAATGAGAGTGAGATGGGGTGGAAAAGAGGGCAGGAGAGAGAGGAGAGAGAGTCCCCAAACCCGCAAAAACCTGGGGTTTTTATAGGCAAAAGGGCTGGGGTCGGTTGGGAGTGGTATGGGGTAGATATTTAGAATAAAGTGGGCTTATGGGGTGGTTTGGGGTAGGTCGGTTAGGGTGGGATGTATGGTGGTTTAGGGTAGGTAGGTTAGGGTGGCTTGGAATTAATGGTTAGGGTCTAATTAGGTGTATTAAGGTGGGATTAGGTTTAGTCTAGTTAGGGTCTCGGTGGTCTAGTTAGGTGAGGTGAGCTGGGTGAGGTCAGCTAGGTGAGGTTTGGGTGGTTTTGGGTGAGGACGACTAGGATTGGGTCAGGTTTAGCGAGGAGTGGCTAGGTGAGGTGGGTTAGCTTAGGGCTAGGTTTTAGGAGCATCCCCTTGGCATCGATCCATGGACCTAGTTGTAGCCATGTTCATGTTGGTACAACCCCAGGTTTGGTGTAGGTGCATACAAGTTCAAACCCACACTCTAGGCAAAACCCACATGGTTAACCCACCCTTAACTAAAAGTCAAGCCCACCAACTTTCTCACTCATACTTTATCATCCCATTTCTCTCTCTACCCAAGCTTTTCACATGAAATATCTATGGGCCCCACCTCCATTTATGAGAAGGTGATGTGGGCCATGGATGTGGATATTGGATTGGGATCTTTGGATCCAAATCCAAATCCAAATCCAAACGCATGTTCGGGTCTAGATCTGGATAAATATCGTCCAAATCCAGCCCAAATCTGATTTTCTGATTCCTTCATGGCGTTTTGAAATGTACGGTTTTTGCGGGCCTGACTGCATCAGTACTCCGTCTTGCGTTGGGTCTTCGCCAACATTGTCGTCCGCTCTTCTTCTCACCTTCTGGAGATCATTTTGAATAAATTATTGATATCAGGGGCTTGGATGTCCAAGAATCTGGGGATGATTCTGATACGAGAGTTGATGTGTCGGGCTTGAAATATGCTCCGGGTCCGGGGTCTCTTTCGCTTGTTCGATCCTATTTTCATCAGGCCAAGCTACTTTTTTGGGGTTTCAAAACACCTTTTTAAGGTTTTAAAGTTATATGTATATATTTTTAAAACATATATGGTTTCAACATATGTACAGGGTTGTTTGGAAGGCTCCTGGGTTTCCAGACTCAAAATAGCCCTTTGGGGCTGCTTTTGCAAAACTAGGTATATTTGAGAAAATCGTGGGATTTTGGGGTGTTTACTGATGCCCCTCTTTGGCATTATCCAAATTGATTTGGATAATGGCAAAGACGACAACACCCTGTAAACACCCCAAAATCCCATGATTTTCCCAAAACACCTGGTTTTGCAAAAGAAACTCCAAAGGGCTATTTTGAATCTAGAAACCCAGGAGCCTTCCAAACAACCCTGTACATATGTTTAAATCATATGTGTTTTAAAATATGTATTATACAGTTTTAAAACCTTTAAAAAGGTATTTTGAAACCCCGCAAAGCAACTTGGCCTGATGAAAGCAGGACCAGAGAAGCGAAAGAGAGCCCGGAACCGGAGCATATGTCAAGCCTAGTACATCAACTCTCGTATCAGAATCATCCCCAAAATTTCGGACATCCAAGCCCCTGTTATCAACAAATTTATCAAAATGATCTCTAGAAGGTGAGAAGAAGAGCGGACGACATTGTTGGCGAAGACCCAACGCAAGACGGAGTACTGATGCTGTCAGGCCCCGTACAAACCGTCCGTTTCGCAACGCCATGAAGGAGTCAGAAAATCAAATTTGGATTGAATCTGGACCATATATATCCATATCCAAATCCAAATATGCATATGGATTTTGGATTTAGATTTGGATCCAAAGATCCAATCCAATATCCACATCTAGGGCCCACATCACCTTCTCATAAATAGAGGTGGGGCCCATAAAGAATTCACGTGAAAGGCTTGGGCATGAGAAAGAATGGGATAAAGTATGAGTGGGAATTTTGGTGGGCTTGACTTTTGTGTCAAGTTTTTGGTTAATCATGTGGGTTTAGCCTAAGAGTGTGGGATTAAGCTTATATGCACCTACACCTAACCTCAGGCTGCACCAACATGCTGCGATTAGGTCCATAGATTAAGGCCAAGGGGATGCTTCTAAACCTAGCCCTAAGCTAACCCACCTCACCTTGCCGTTCACCCCCCCTAAACCTGACCTAATCCTAGCCACCCTCATCCTAAACCACTAAACCATACCTAGCTGACCTCACCTAGCCCACCCCACCTACCTAGACCACCAAGACCCTAGCTAGACTAAACCTAATCCCACCTTAACCCACCAAATTAGCCCCTAACCCCTAATTCCCAGCCACCCTAACCGACCTACCCAAACCACCCACCTGGCTGACCTACCCAAACCACCCCACCCCAGCCCACAACATCCTAAATATCTACCCCCAAAACCACCCCAACTGACCCCAGCCCATGCCTATAAAAACCCCCCTTTTGGGGTGGGTTTGGCAGCCATCTTGATCAGACCTTGGGCAGCTCTCAGCCCTCTCTCTCACCCATTTCACTCCCTTACCCCCACCAGCTGCACCACCATCCACCGTCGCTCCACCCGGCACCACTTCCACTCGGCTGCCACCTGCATTTCCACCCGCCTGCCACCATCTTCCAACTGCCACCTCCTTCCACCACCTTCGGCCACCACCACAGCCACCACCCACCCCATTCTGCCCTAGCTAACTCCTCTTCCTCCCCTCCTCTTCCTCCCCTCCTCTTACCCAGCCACACCGTCCATCACCCGCCACTGCTGCACCCTAGACATCTCCCTTACACCCGGCCACTTCATACCTTACACCCCCACCTTCCCTTAGCCACCCATTTCCCCAACCCTTAGCTAAGCCTTCCCCCTTTACCTTTTACCACTTAGTTAGCCCCAAACCTGCCACAACATCACCTAACCTCCCCACTTGCTGCAACTACCACTCGGCTTTCATCAAGACACTTCACTCGGTTAAGACCCTACTTGGCGCCCATACGCACCAAAGGAAATCCCCTTCGGCTATCCAAGGCACTAGGCCAAAGCCAAGCAAGTCACACCCGGACCAGCTATACGTAAGTGTCTAACTCGGTCCTTGTTATGAACTTGCTTGTGTTTAATTAAATTTGATACGGGGTTGTAATAATGGAGCGTTGTCTCCCCCCGCTTGTAATAATGTGGTTTGGCACACCCACACACACGTGCACTTGAGCCTATTCCGCTCTTAACTGCACACGATTTTGACACACACATGGGCCTAATCAGCCCTTAAGATATAACTATACTTATGTATATTTAAGTTGCGTGGGTTTTCATTAAGTTGTGTGTGTTGTCTTTCAATTTTCACACTCACACACATTGAGCTTTCGCTCTTATTCCCAAGACCCTAGTAAGGGCCGTATTGCAATTTCCCTTGGGCATTTTAATTCAAGTTGTATGAGTGGTCTTTCAATTTCCACACTCACACACATTGAGCTTTCGCTCTTACTCCCAAGACCTTAGTAAAGGCCTTATTGCAATTTCATTTTGGGGTGTTTCATTTCAAGTTGTGTGCGTAGCATTTCAATTCTACACACTGCAAACACCCCGAAATCCCACGAATTTCTCAAAATCCATCTGGTTTTATACAAGCAGCCCCAAAGGGCCATTTTGAGTTTGGAAACCCAGGAGCCTTCCAAACAACCCTGCATATATGTTTTAAACTATATCTTTCAAAAACATACGCTATGGCTTTTGAAAACCCTTTTAAAACATGTTTCGAAACCCCAAAGTGGCTTGGCCCGATCAAGACAGGACCAGGAGAGCCAAGAAGAGCCCGGAATCGGAGCACCTGTCGAGCCCGGCGCAGCAACTCTTGTATCTGATTCACATCCCAGGATCTCGAACGTCCAAGACCCTGTTCTTATCAAAATAGCATTTGAAGTCATCTCCGGAAGGCAGAAACGGAGGCGGACGACTATGTTGGCGAAGACCCAACGCAGACGGAGTACTGATGCTGTCAGGCCCCGCACAAATCGTCCGTCTCGAACCCAGCTCGAAGGAGTCAGAGTTCAGTTTGGATTGGATCTGGACCATATATATCCAGATCCCAATCCAAACCCATATGTGGACTTGGATTTGGATTTGGATCCAGAGATCCAATCCAATATCCATATCCATGGCCCACATCACCTTCTCATAAATGGAGGTGGGGCCCACTTGAAATTCATGTGGGATATTGGGCATGAGAGAGAGTGGGGTTGAAAAATATCAAGAGTGTTGTATTAAGCTTGACTTGTGTGTCAAGTTTGGGTTAATCATGTGGGTTAGCCTAATTGAGTGGGTTTAAGCTTGTAATTAGCTAAAACCTAACCTAGGGCTGCACCAACATGGGGTGATCAAGGTCTATGGGCCATGCTAAGGGAGCTCCTTCACCTAAACCTAACCCAAAATGCCTAAACCTAGCCTAAACCCCTAATCCACCCCTAATCTGAACCTAATCACCTAACCCACTTCCCTAATCCCGGCCTAATCCCAACCTAATCACCTAACCCACTCCCCTAATCCTTCCCTAAACCTAGATTAATTTCCCTAATCCTAGCCTAAACCTAGCCTAATCACCTAACCTAGCTCGCTAAACCTCACCCTAAAACCCAACCACCTAACCTAGCCCTAAACCCCTAAACCACCCTTAGCCCACGATTTATCCAAACACCTAGTTTTAAAATATCTGGCCCAGCCCCATCCAGCCCACCTTATCTACATACTACCCTACCTAAACCACCTAACCACTACCCACAGCCCAGCCCTAACCGACCTACCCATCCCCTATTTAAACCCCCCTCATTGTGGGCGGGTTTTCCAAGTGGGAACCACCCCTTCCATCCAGCCGGGCCCTCTCCTTCTCCCATCTCTCATCCAGCCGTGACCACTCCCCAGCAGCTCCAGCTCCTCCACCAGCCGCCACCTGCTCCGCCACCTTCCCTCTTCCGTCCACCACCATCACCCCTCAGCCGGACGCCATCATCTTCCCCCAACCGACAGCCACCTGCCCGCCACTTTCCCACTCCAGCCGCCACTTCTCCCCATTCGGTAAGTGCCCCAAACTCCCTCAAAGCCCCTCTCTACCACCTCTCCACGCTTAGCCACCCATCTTCCCTTCAGCTCAGCCCCTTTGCCGCCACCACCTAAGCCTAGCCGAACCTAGGATAACCCAAGTGGCTGGCCACTACTTAGCCACCATCTCCCATTCGGCCAACCCCCCTAGGTGTCCCATTTGGCCTTCCCACTAGCTCACCTTTTAGGTCCAGTTTCCCTAAGTACCCAACTTCCCTAGTGATCCTAATACCAACTTGTTCAGCCACTCTAAACTCCCTACTTGGAGGCGCCACCTACTTGCCACCGGCCCCCTTTGAGGCATCTATCCCGCGCCCCACTTGCAGCCGGCCAGCACCCTTGATCACATACCTTCGCGGAGCTCCCGTTTGCAGCCCAAAGCCAAGGCCACGCTCAAGCAAGACCTCTACGGACCAGCTACTCGTAAGTGTCTAAACTCGGTCTTTAGTCATACACTTGCTTGAAATTCAATTTGATACGGGGTTGTAATAACGGAGCATAGTCTCCCCCCGCTTGTAATAACGTGGCTTGGCACAACCACACACGTGCACTCTCTTAGTCGTGCACAATTTTGAACACACACGGGCCTAATCAGCCCCTAATATATAAGTGTACATATATATTTCATTTTCGAAGGGTTTTGTTTAAGTTGGGTGCGTGCGTTGTCTTTCAATTCAAGCACTCTCACACACATTGAGCTTTCGCTCTTATTTGAAAGACCCAAGTAAGGGCCGACCTATACTATTTGGGTTTCATTTCATGTCGTGTGAGTAAGTCTTTCGATTCAAGCACTCTCACACACATTGAGCTTTTGCTCTTATTTGAAAGACCCAAGTAAGGTCCGACCTATACTATTTGGGTTTCATTTCATGTCGTGTGAGTAAGTCTTTCGATTCAAGCACTCTCACACACATTGAGCTTTCGCTCTTATTTGAAAGACCCAAGTAAGGGCCGACCTATACTATTTGGGTTTCATTTCATGTCGTGTGAGTAAGTCTTTCGATTCAAGCACTCTCACACACATTGAGCTTTCGCTCTTATTTGAAAGACCCAAGTAAGGGCCGACCTATACTATTTGGGTTTCATTTCTTGTCGTGTGAGTAAGTCTTTCAATTCAAGCACTTTCACACACATTGAGCCTTCGCTCTTACTCCCAAGACCTTAGTAAAGGCCTTATTGCAGTTATATTTGGGTTTCATTTATGTCGTGTGTGTAGTACTTCAATTCAAGCACTCTCACACACATTGAGCCTTCGCTCTTACTCCCAAGACCTTAGTCAAGGCCATACTGCAATTTATATTTGGGTTTAATTTCATGTCGTGTGTGTAAGTCTTTCAATTCAAGCACGCACCCACATTGAGCCTTCGCTCTTATTTGCAAGACCCGAGTAAGGGCTCATATACATAAGATATATACATATCTCCCTTCGGTTATTTTCCTTCGGTTATTTCCCTTCTGTTATTTCCCTTCAGTATTGTCTTTACATTTCGGGTTTTCCCTTTGGAGTAGCGTGAGTTTGCATTGCATCTACGCCATACCACGAGGTAGGACGCATATTGCATCGAAGCAACCCCCGCTCGAATTCGCCCATGTAGTGGAGTGTTCATAACACACAAACTAGGCGACCCCAAAAAGGGATAAAAGAAAAGACTTAGGCACATGCAAATCCACGTGATCTAAAACATGCAATCGCATCTTAAAGACCCGAAATAAGACACCTCGAACCGTTTCGTAGACTTTCTCCCCAAAACTCGATTTTTGCAAAAGCGTACAGACTGACCCTTGCGCATCGGTGCAAGAAGGTCTGCGACGACAAGAGCTCACTTGCTCACAGTCGCCACGTTTAGAAGTCAGTGTTAAATATATCTTCGCTAGCTTAAGTAAGCTAGCTGGCACGCCCTATTTGTATACATAGGCCTTAGGCGCACGATAAGATCCACTCCAAGCCACGAAAGAGGCGAAGAGGCGGGGATTTTCGCACGTCTACAGAGATTGGCACGCCCGGTGGGACGTGAGCCTTTTCAAAAATCGAGTTTACTTGTAGAAGTCTTGCGAAAATTTTATAAAGGTGTCGTTTTTAACTTGTTTTCTTTGCTTTTATTTAGGAAATTTTGAAAAAGCTTGAAAAGCATGTCAAAATCCAATCCAAGTGAAGTGTCGAGCCAAGGCTCATGCGCATCAAGTTCTCACTCTAGGAGGATTTTCAAAAACAAAATAAAACTAGATGAAATCGAGGACTTGAGAAGGGAATTTGAGGCCAAAATCGATGCTCTCAGCCAAGAGGCTGAAGTAGGCGATTCATGTTCATCAAACGGTGAACAAAGGCCTAAAAAGAAAATGGAAAAACCTCGCAAGCAAAAAGAGGCCTCCGTAATGGAAGGCAACCAATACCACGAGTCCTTCACACAAAAGGACCGTAAAGCCCTACAGCAGCTGCTGAAAGGGCAAAATAAAGAGAAAAGAAGCTACGCCCTGTCTGATTTCCTTCCTATGGATTACGAAACAGACAGTGACGATGAAATACCAAACTTCCATCGGTATGATGGCATGGGAGACCCTAGGTCTCACTTGCAGCTTTTCTCACGTCGAGCCCATAAGAAGAAAAAGGACTCGATGAAATGGGTGTATTGGTTCCCCCTATCCCTTAAAGGCACAGCTGCCAAATGGCTGGTTTCCTACGACTTAAGCCAGTTCGCTACTTTTGAAGAGTTAGCGAACTGCTTCATGCAAAGATTTGCACACAACGTGGAAGTCACGCCAACCCTGAATACCTTAAGGGATACAAAGCAAGGCATGAACGAAGACGTGCATGCCTTCATTATAAGATGGAGGTCTCTTTTGGGCCAAGTGCGAGAGCCTATATCCGAAGGATGCGCAGTAATGCTCATCCTGGATAATTTCAAAAGCGAGTTAAAAACCCTTCTCTCGCTTCATGAGATTTCAACTTTCCATAAGTTGATCAAAAAGGCCTCCCTTTTCGAAACCAACTTGCGAAAAGGGACATACGACCACTTATGGAAAGGAAGTGCCGTTCCCAAAACACGTGTGGAAAAGCCCATCGCATATGGGCTGCCCACAACGGACAAAGGGGCAAAGCCCCATAAAATCGCCAATGTCCGGGTGGATCCAGGCATGGCGGGCACTTCTAAAAATTTTGAAAAAATAGAAAATAAGAGAGAACGCAATTTTTCAAAACCAATTGAAAAACGGGAGTACACTCCGCTGGGGCAACCTGTGTCGGAGGTCCTAGACCTCTTACTTGCCCAGGGCATGATCGAACTCCCTGAAATCCCCGAAGGAGTCACGTCCAAAGGGGGGTATTTAAACCGATTTTGCAAGTATCATCAGCTCAAAGGCCATGATACCAAACGCTGCTTCTCTCTTCTAAATAAAATTGAGAACTTGATAGCGGAGGGCCGGCTCCAGGTCACTGCGAAATCTGAGCCACCTCAAGCTATCTTCAAGGAACCCTTTCCCAAACACGCCAGTGGCAGTGGGAAAGGAAAGGAGGTATGTACCCTCACCATTTCCAAGGAACTAGCGCGAAAGCCCGAACCTGGTCGACCTGCTTGTGCGCCCATCCTTGTATTATACAAGAGGCCCGCCCAAGTCGTCATTCGGGGACCATCAAAAGTGGAAACCCCGACAAAGCCAGTTTTTAAAATCCAAGGTTCTCCTCAGCTCATCCTTAGAGCCAAGTTTAGCGCGAACCCTAGGCTGGTCGTGGGGGAAGTCACTAGATCCGAGAGGATCTACCAACCCCCGCACCTTCAAGGTGCTCAAAAGGTGGTCAGTGTGCCTGGCCCCTCAAAAGCATGTATCCCTAGTGGTCTGCCAAAAGCAGATAAGGACAAAATCATCCTAAATCCTTATGATTTCGAAAACCACCTTTCAAAGATTCCTATTCACATGTCTATCCTAGAGCTTATCAAAACCTCGCCTAGGCATAGACTTGTCTTAGAGAAAATTCTAGAAAGGGCCAAGGTTGATTCGAACATAAGTCCGGAATCCTTGTCTGCCCAAGTGGCTTTATTAGGAGCAAAATCGCCCATCACCTTTTCGGAAGATGATGTAGATAGACCCTACGAAACCCATAACCAGGCCCTGCATATCGAGGTGGTTCTAAACAACCACTCTCTGGACAGGTGCCTAGTCGATGGTGGAGGAGGGCTCAACATCCTTCCACTTCACGTGGCGTACAAAATCAGAGTCACCTTGACTTCAGTGAACCCAAGCCCCATCGTTATCACTGGATACGATGGGAATGCGTCTAGGCCTTTAGGATCCATCGAACTCCCAATGGAAACGGGAGGGATCGAACACACGGGGGTGTTCCATGTCTTGGACATTCACCCCCATTATAACCTTTTGCTGGGAAGACCCTGGATACACAGTTTGTGCGCTGTGCCATCCACCTTCCACAGGTGTGTCAAGATCCCTTTTAGGGACCAGGTCGTAGTGATCCTAGGTGAGAGTCACCCACAGCTTCAGGGGATCATAAACTCCCCTTGTTTATCGAGCTCCCAGGCCCATGAGGCTAACCTGGGGCAAATTATGGTTGAGCCACCTCGGCTCGTGTTGAACAACCCTAGGAAGGTTGTATGTGTGAAGGGGCCGCCCAAAGCAGGCCCCCTCCCGACTCTAATCCTCCTAGGAAAACCCAAACGTTCCCTATTTCCAAAACCCCTGGACAAAAGGCCCTACGAGCCTAATATGGACGATAGCATGTTCCAAGACCACGACTTATATCCCATCTTTTCAAAAAACAAAAGGTCGTGGAACATGTTATTAAACATGGGCTACACGCCCTACAAGAGTCTAGGGGCACAAAACCAGGGTCTCCTAGAGCCCATCCTGCCTAGGGCCAACCCAAGCCGATATGGGATCGGCTATACTCCCCGAATACCGCCGGAGCCACCCCCTGTGACCACCTGGGTCAAGGGTGCCCCGGAGCCTGTCTTAGAAGAAACCTATGGTTTAGACCTCCTATTCCGAGTCTAACCCATAGTGTTTTCCCTTTGTAGGTATGACGGAAGATCCCTCTTTCTAAAAATACCAAAAACATTTGAAAACTTAAAATCAAAAAAAAAATCGAAAAACAAGAAAACCAAAAACAATGGAAAAACAAAAACTCGAAAAAAGTGTGCTTTGTATAGTTCCCAAAGTTCTTATTTTACAAAAACCCAAAAAAATCGAAAATTTGGAAAATACCAAAAAGATTTTGTACATAGCCGCTCCTGGTAGGACTTTGGCGAAAGAAAAGGATTTCGAAAGAAACGTCATCTGCATAACCAGACCAAAAATTTCGAAATCACTTGAAAATCCAAGTACAAAACCAGGTTATTTTGAAAATCACGCATCAAGTTCCCTCGGGTCTATAGCCCACGAGAATGATCAAAGCCCAGAAGTGGATCCCCTTGAGGAAGATCCCACTTCTGAGCTCCCAGAATTTCATAGAATTCTCGATTTTGAAAGACCTTCCCAATCAGTAGGAGGAGATTTCGTAGAGGTGAACCTAGGGGATGATTCAAATCCCAAAACCATCAAAATAGGCGCATGCTTGCATGAAACTGAAAAGTTAGCATTCATTGCATTTTTACGAACCTATTTAGATGTGTTTGCATGGACGTATGAAGACATGCCGGGCATAGATCCCAGCATAGTCGAGCATCGTCTTCCCTTAGATATAGGTGTAAAACCAATAAAGCAGAAGCTTAGGAAAATACACCCGAATGTACACACGCAAGTCAAAGAGGGTTTAGAAGATCTGCTAAAAGCCGGATTTATAAAACCCATTGCGTATTCTGATTGGTTGTCAAATATCGTTGTAGTTCGAAAAACCAATGGGAAAATTCGAATATGCATCGATTTCAGAAACCTGAATAAAGCCACTCCAAAGGATAATTATCCTTTACCAAACATAGATTTGATAGTCGATAGTACTGCAAATCATGAAATGTTTTCATTTATGGATGGCTATTCAGGCTATAATCAAATCAAACTAAGCCCACGAGATCAGGGTAAGACCGCCTTCACAACCCCATGGGGCACGTACTGCTATACAGTCATGCCCTTTGGTTTGAAAAATGCCGGCGCAACATACCAACGAACCATGAACACGATCTTCCATGATCAAATTCACGAGCTTGTAGAAGTGTATGTAGATGATCTCTTGGCAAAATCCAAAACCCGATGCACCCATATCGAATGTTTACAAAAGATTTTCGAAAGGCTTAGGCTTTACAAAGTAAAGCTAAACCCTCAAAAATGTGTGTTCGGGGTAGAATCAGGGAAGCTTCTAGGCTTTATGGTGAGCCAAAGGGGAATAGAAGTCGACCCCTCTAAGTGTCGAGCCATCATAGACATGGCTCCACCCTCCAATCTCACCCAAGTCCGTAGCCTCCAGGGTCGATTACAATCTGTGCGCCGATTCATATCGAATCTGGCAACTAGATGCGAACCCTTCAACAAACTGTTGAGGAAGGGTACGAAATTCTTATGGGATGACGAATGCCAAAAGTCCTTCGAGAGACTAAAGGCATACTTGGTTAATCCCCCCGTTTTGAATCCTCCAAAACAAGGAAAACCGCTTTTATTATACATCTCCGTGCATGTAAACGCTTTAGGAGCCCTGTTGGCTCAATACGAGGATGACACCCATAAGGAGTATGCCATCTACTATATTTCGAAAACTCTCTTGGCTTATGAACGAAATTATCAAGCCATGGAGAAGACGTGCTTGGCCCTAGTTTGGGCCTGCCAGAAATTCAGACACTACTTCCTAGATCATGAGATCTGGATAGTGTCCAAGCTTGATCCAATCAAGCACTTGTTCGAAAAACCCATTCTCACGGGTAGATTGGGCAAATGGCAACTCCTTCTAATGGAGTATGATCTGAAATACCATCACCAGATCTCCGTTAAGGGGCAAGCCCTAGCAGATTACGTGGCTGACTTCCCCTTGGAGGACGCATATCCCACTCTTGTCGAAATGCCTGATGAAGGCATATTGCAAAACCATTTTCAAAACCACATTTTGGCAAATTCTTTCGAAAACCAAGTGTGGAAGATGCACTTCGACGGGGCACGAAACCAACGAGGGGCTGGTGCCGGGATCATCCTAATCTCCCCTGAAAAGGGCGAGATTCCCATAGCAGTCCGCTTAGATTTCGAATGTTCCAACAACGTAGCTGAGTATGAAGCACTCATACAAGGCTTAAGGATTTCGAAAACTCTAGGGGCATCATGCATCGAGGTCTTTGGAGATTCGCTCCTTGTCATATCCCTTCATCTGCATTGCATTCCGTGGTCAGCCCCTGGCCATTTACCATGTGGGCGTTTGACATTGTAGGCCCCATATTTCCAAAGGCCTCGAATGGGCATCGTTTTATTTTAGCAGCCACGGAGTATTTCTCCAAGTGGGTGGAAGCCATTTCCCTAACGAATGTAATGGGGCAACATGTGGTGGCTTTCATCCGGAGGAATATCTTGGCTCGATTTGGGGTTCCACGAGACCTTGTGTCTGATAATGGTACCCCATTCAAGAACGAGCGGATGGTTAAGTTGTGCAACACGTATGGCATAACTCACCACTTCTCCTCGCCCTACTAGCCTCAAGGCAACGGCCAAGCCGAAGCCACAAACAAGACTCTCATTGGTATCATTGAGAAAACCTTAGAGAAGGGTAGGAGGTGGCATGAGAAGCTGGATGAAGCCTTATGGGCTTATAGGACTTCCATCCGGACTCCCACAAATGCCACACCATTCGAATTGGTCTATGGCACAAACGCCATTCTTCCCATTCATACCCAACTGCATTCATTCCATACATCCATTGCACTCGACCTCCCCCTAGAGACGCTTCAGCATGCTAGGATGGCCGAACTAGATTTGCTAGATGAGAGGCGACTCCTTGCCATGGATCATGCTCGTGCATACCGGCAAAGGATAGCCCGACATTATAGCAAACACATAAGACCTCGCCACTTTGAAGTGGGAGATCTGGTTTTGAAAACCATCCACCATCGTGGCCCACACCCCCTAGGCAAGTGGCGCCCCAATTGGGATGGACCCTATGTTGTACGAGCAACCACTACGAACAATTCGTATTGGTTGATCGATGTAGAAGGTAGGAATTTAGCAGATCCTATCAATATTCAATACTTAAAGAAGTATCATGTGTAGGATCTGGATTAAATTCCAGTTTTCGAAAATTTTATAGGGATAGCTGCCCTGAGACATGCGAATAAGGTGCAAAGGCAAACTCATGTGAACCCAAGTGAGAGAATTCGCACTTGTGAAAGAGTGGAGTTTTCAAAATCGTGGTTGCATTTCAAAATCCTTCATCTTACAAAGAAGGGCCTAGTTCAACATAGCAAGATACTTGCAAGTAGTACGTGCTATTTCTAAATAGGCTGATCTGGAATGGATCGAGTGTATGCTTGGGATAAGTCCTCCCCTCTTCTCTTCTCCTTCCAAAAGGAAAACAAAGGCCCAAATCAAAAAGGAATTTCCCATTTAGAGTCTCTTTCCAAAAGAAAGAAACCAGACTTGAAAAAGAAAAATCGATTCTCTTATGGAAAAGAGGGATTAAAGAAAAAATACTCCCAAAGGGAGACCCTCTATAAAAAGGAAAAAGAGGCCAAAAAGCTCAAAAAGAGCAGTTTTCCGCCTTCTATGCCTTAAACCACGGGACGCTTCAGAAGGGACCGTGGTATCTCTTTCCCATCCCTGGCTTATCCCAAGCTAAAGCATGGTTCATTTCGAGGAATCCTAAAGTAAAAATAGGATTTACTTACTTGAATTTCATCTTGTTTGAGAATTCGACGTTTCGAGTAAGGCGTAGGAATTTGAAATGAAGCTTGTTTTCTTATAAAACCTCCGCTAGATAAGCGAGTGTTAAGACTCAAACAAGGGCAAGCACGAAGAGCTCGAGATCCTTAGGATCGAGACTCAAGACAGTTGTCCCTTTTGTAAATAGCTTTTGTAAATAAGTTTTAAAAACCGAACATCGAACAGCATAGGGTTTTTGCTCACTTGGAGCAGTAGGCCTTGTAAGTCTCTAGAGTTCGACCACACCTGGTCTCTGGGAGGTCGCCACTCTTGGCACCACACCCATGTCATCTACCTTCCACGCATGGTACTTGCATAAACATGATCCAATTTAAGACCAGATTCCATAAGTGAACCCTATGGCGTGATATCTCCTCCTACCAGAGTTTGTAAAATTGAGATTTTGCTAAAATGGGACGATCCCATATTCTTCGTGGCTAGATCTAGGGAGACATTAAAAGGGGTGTTTGTCATCTTTGCCCTTATCCAAATCTATTTGGACAAGGCCAAAGAGGGGCATCTGTAAACACCCCGAAATCCCACAAATTTCTCAAAATCCATCTGGTTTTATACAAGCAGCCCCAAAGGGCCATTTTGAGTTTGGAAACCCAGGAGCCTTCCAAACAACCCTGCATATATGTTTTAAACTATATCTTTCAAAAACATACGCTATGGCTTTTGAAAACCCTTTTAAAACATGTTTCGAAACCCCAAAGTGGCTTGGCCCGATCAAGACAGGACCAAGAGAGCCAAGAAGAGCCCGGAACCGGAGCACCTGTCGAGCCCGGCGCAGCAACTCTTGTATCTGATTCACATCCCAGGATCTCGAACGTCCAAGACCCTGTTCTTATCAAAATAGCATTTGAAGTCATCTCCGGAAGGCAGAAACGGAGGCGGACGACTATGTTGGCGAAGACCCAACGCAGACGGAGTACTGATGCTGTCAGGCCCCGCACAAATCGTCCGTCTCGAACCCAGCTCGAAGGAGTCAGAGTTCAGTTTGGATTGGATCTGGACCATATATATCCAGATCCCAATCCAAACCCATATGTGGACTTGGATTTGGATTTGGATCCAGAGATCCAATCCAATATCCATATCCATGGCCCACATCACCTTCTCATAAATGGAGGTGGGGCCCACTTGAAATTCACGTGGGATATTGGGCATGAGAGAGAGTGGGGTTGAAAAATATCAAGAGTGTTGTATTAAGCTTGACTTGTGTGTCAAGTTTGGGTTAATCATGTGGGTTAGCCTAATTGAGTGGGTTTAAGCTTGTAATTAGCTAAAACCTAACCTAGGGTTGCACCAACATGGGGTGATCAAGGTCTATGGGCCATGCTAAGGGAGCTCCTTCACCTAAACCTAACCCAAAATGCCTAAACCTAGCCTAAACCCCTAATCCACCCCTAATCTGAACCTAATCACCTAACCCACTTCCCTAATCCCGGCCTAATCCCAACCTAATCACCTAACCCACTCCCCTAATCCTTCCCTAAACCTAGATTAATTTCCCTAATCCTAGCCTAAACCTAGCCTAATCACCTAACCTAGCTCGCTAAACCTCACCCTAAAACCCAACCACCTAACCTAGCCCTAAACCCCTAAACCACCCTTAGCCCACGATTTATCCAAACACCTAGTTTTAAAATATCTGGCCCAGCCCCATCCAGCCCACCTTATCTACATACTACCCTACCTAAACCACCTAACCACTACCCACAGCCCAGCCCTAACCGACCTACCCATCCCCTATTTAAACCCCCCTCATTGTGGGCGGGTTTTCCAAGTGGGAACCACCCCTTCCATCCAGCCGGGCCCTCTCCTTCTCCCATCTCTCATCCAGCCGTGACCACTCCCCAGCAGCTCCAGCTCCTCCACCAGCCGCCACCTGCTCCGCCACCTTCCCTCTTCCGTCCACCACCATCACCCCTCAGCCGGACGCCATCATCTTCCCCCAACCGACAGCCACCTGCCCGCCACTTTCCCACTCCAGCCGCCACTTCTCCCCATTCGGTAAGTGCCCCAAACTCCCTCAAAGCCCCTCTCTACCACCTCTCCACGCTTAGCCACCCATCTTCCCTTCAGCTCAGCCCCTTTGCCGCCACCACCTAAGCCTAGCCGAACCTAGGATAACCCAAGTGGCTGGCCACTACTTAGCCACCATCTCCCATTCGGCCAACCCCCCTAGGTGTCCCATTTGGCCTTCCCACTAGCTCACCTTTTAGGTCCAGTTTCCCTAAGTACCCAACTTCCCTAGTGATCCTAATACCAACTTGTTCAGCCACTCTAAACTCCCTACTTGGAGGCGCCACCTACTTGCCACCGGCCCCCTTTGAGGCATCTATCCCGCGCCCCACTTGCAGCCGGCCAGCACCCTTGATCACATACCTTCGCGGAGCTCCCGTTTGCAGCCCAAAGCCAAGGCCACGCTCAAGCAAGACCTCTACGGACCAGCTACTCGTAAGTGTCTAAACTCGGTCTTTAGTCATACACTTGCTTGAAATTCAATTTGATACGGGGTTGTAATAACGGAGCATAGTCTCCCCCCGCTTGTAATAACGTGGCTTGGCACAACCACACACGTGCACTCTCTTAGTCGTGCACAATTTTGAACACACACGGGCCTAATCAGCCCCTAATATATAAGTGTACATATATATTTCATTTTCGAAGGGTTTTGTTTAAGTTGGGTGCGTTGTCTTTCAATTCAAGCACTCTCACACACATTGAGCTTTCGCTCTTATTTGAAAGACCCAAGTAAGGGCCGACCTATACTATTTGGGTTTCATTTCATGTCGTGTGAGTAAGTCTTTCGATTCAAGCACTCTCACACACATTGAGCTTTCGCTCTTATTTGAAAGACCCAAGTAAGGGCCGACCTATACTATTTGGGTTTCATTTCATGTCGTGTGAGTAAGTCTTTCGATTCAAGCACTCTCACACACATTGAGCTTTCGCTCTTATTTGAAAGACCCAAGTAAGGGCCGACCTATACTATTTGGGTTTCATTTCATGTCGTGTGAGTAAGTCTTTCGATTCAAGCACTCTCACACACATTGAGCTTTCGCTCTTATTTGAAAGACCCAAGTAAGGGCCGACCTATACTATTTGGGTTTCATTTCTTGTCGTGTGAGTAAGTCTTTCAATTCAAGCACTTTCACACACATTGAGCCTTCGCTCTTACTCCCAAGACCTTAGTAAAGGCCTTATTGCAGTTATATTTGGGTTTCATTTATGTCGTGTGTGTAGTACTTCAATTCAAGCACTCTCACACACATTGAGCCTTCGCTCTTACTCCCAAGACCTTAGTCAAGGCCATACTGCAATTTATATTTGGGTTTAATTTCATGTCGTGTGTGTAAGTCTTTCAATTCAAGCACGCACCCACATTGAGCCTTCGCTCTTATTTGCAAGACCCGAGTAAGGGCTCATATACATAAGATATATACATATCTCCCTTCGGTTATTTCCCTTCGGTTATTTCCCTTCGGTTATTTCCCTTCGGTTATTTCCCTTCTGTTATTTCCCTTCAGTATTGTCTTTACATTTCGGGTTTTCCCTTTGGAGTAGCGTGAGTTTGCATTGCATCTACGCCATACCACGAGGTAGGACGCATATTGCATCGAAGCAACCCCCGCTCGAATTCGCCCATGTAGTGGAGTGTTCATAACACACAAACTAGGCGACCCCAAAAAGGGATAAAAGAAAAGACTTAGGCACATGCAAATCCACGTGATCTAAAACATGCAATCGCATCTTAAAGACCCGAAATAAGACACCTCGAACCGTTTCGTAGACTTTCTCCCCAAAACTCGATTTTTGCAAAAGCGTACAGACTGACCCTTGCGCATCGGTGCAAGAAGGTCTGCGACGACAAGAGCTCACTTGCTCACAGTCGCCACGTTTAGAAGTCAGTGTTAAATATATCTTCGCTAGCTTAAGTAAGCTAGCTGGCACGCCCTATTTGTATACATAGGCCTTAGGCGCACGATAAGATCCACTCCAAGCCACGAAAGAGGCGAAGAGGCGGGGATTTTCGCACGTCTACACACACACACATTGAGCTTTCACTCAAGACCTTAGCCAAGGCCATATTGCAATTATATTTGGGTTTCATTACAAATCGTGTGAGTTGTCTTTCCATATACACACAACACCCATGCACACGTTGGCGACCTTCAGGCCCATATATATTATAAGTATTTCCCTTCGGCTATGTCTTTAAGATTTGAGTTTCAAGGTTCAGCTGTGTGCGTAGTCTTTCCATATATACATGGCACACACTTGCACAATTGAGCCTTTCCGCTCTTAAGATATAGCCACATTTCCCTTTTGCAATTTACATTAAGTCATTTCCCTTCCGCATTGTCTTTCAATTCGGGTTTTCCCTTTGGAGTTGTGTGAGTTTGCATTGCATATACGCCATACCACGAGTTAGGACGCATATTGCATCAAAACAAGCCCCACACTCCCGCTCAAAAATCGCCCAACTTAGGTCACTTATGCACACACCTAGTTGGCCCTAAAAAGATAAAAAGAAAGACATAGGAACGTGCAAATCCCACGTGTAATAAAATCAGAAATCGTACATACAAAGCCCCAAACACTTGGGGTATTTTCAAAGAGGTTTAATTAAAAGACTTTGACAAGCGTACAGACTGACCCTTGCGCATCGGTGCAAGAAGGTCTGCGACGAAAAGAGCTCACTTGCTCATAGTCATCCTGATAGAATTCAGATTTCAAAAAACTTTCTTCGCTAGCTTAAGCAAGCTAGCTGGCACGCCCTTTTGCTAAAATATGACTTAGACACACGAAATGATTCGCTTCAGGCCTAAGAACCAGAAGTGAGGATTTTCCGTGTCTACAGGTTGGGAACGCCCGGTGGGACCTGGGCCTTGTGCAGAGTCAATTCATGTAGAGAAACCTCATGAAAGAATTTTTTAAAGTGTTTTAACTTTGCTTGTTTGCATTTTCATACTTAGGATTTGTTTTGAAAAGCATATTGAAGCATGTCGAGTCCAGGCTCCCAAGAGGTATCGAGTCATGGCTCATGCGCATCAAGTTCTCAATCTCGAAGGTTTTCAAAAAAACAAGAGATTGAATATTTGAGAAGGGACTTCGAGGCCAAAATCGCCGCTCTTAGCCAAGAGAGGCTGAAGCAGGCGATTCATGTTCGTCCAATGGTGAACCAAAGGCTAAGAAGAAATTTGAAAAACCTCGTCAACACAAGGAGACATCCGCGATGGAAGGTAACCAATATCACGAGTCCTTCACACACAAGGACCGTAAAGCCCTACAACAGCTGCTGAGAGGGCAAAATAAAGAGAAAAGGAGCTACGCCCTGTCTGATTTCCTACCTGTGGACAATGAAACAGACAGTGATGATGAAATACCGAACTTCTATCAGTATGATGGCATGGGAGACCCTAGGTCTCACTTGCAGCTTTTCTCTCTTCGAGCCCATAAGAAAAAGAAGGACTCGATGAAATGGGTGTATTGGTTCCCTTTGCCCCTCAAGGGCACAGCTGCCAAATGGCTGGCTTCCTACGATCTTAGCCAGTTTGCAACTTTTGAAGAGTTAAAGAACTGCTTTATGCAGAGATTCTCGCATAACGTAGAAGTCACGCCTACTTTAAACACCTTGAGGGATACAAAACTAGGTGTGAACGAGGACGTACATACGTTCATCATTCGTTGGAGGTCTCTCTTGGGTCAAGCGCGAGAGCCCATATCCGAAGGATGTGCAGAAATGCTCATCCTGGATAATTTTAGAAACGAGCTTGTAAACACCCCAAATCTTCTATTTTTCAAAAACTCTCAAAACACCAAAAAGCTCGTTTGAGCCAAAACGACGACCTATTTTGAAATGTGAAAACAGGTACAGAAGGCAAAAGAAGACCCTAAGCCCGAAGAGGATACAGGCCCAGAGCTTCAGAAGCCACTCCCTGATAAAAAAACAAAAGAAAGCAGAGCCCATTTGATGAAAAGCTCAACGGAGTCCAGAACGGCGAAACGGAGTCCGAACGACAAAGTTGGAGAAAACCCAGCACCAGACGGAGCGCTGATGAAGCCAGTGCCCGCACAGATCGTTCGCCTCAAGAGGCCAAGAAGGACTGTCCGAAGAAATTTTGATTTGGATCTGGACCATATATATCCAGATCCAAATCCATGTAATGAATAGTGTTTAGATTTGGGCCAATCCAAATAGTGTTTGGGTCGATCCAAATAGTGTTTGGATTTGGATTGGATCCAAATAGTGTTTGGATTGGATCGGATCGGATCTGGATCAAAATATCCAGATCCATATCCATAAAAATGTTGGGTTTGGATCGGATACGGATCTCAAAATATCCGAGATCCAATATCCAGATCCAAATAGTGTTTGGATTTGGGTATGGATCCAAACCCAAATCCAAGACCCACCTCAAATCTCTATAAATAGAGGTGAGGGGGTCCATGTAAAGGGTTCATGCAAATATTTGGGAGGAGAGAGAGGGAGTGATAGACCTAGCCATGTGGGCTCATTGGGTGAGGTGGGTTCAAGCCATGTGGGCTATTTCGATGCACGCCCATCGTGCCTAAGTAGATTAAAATTTGAAAGACTTAGGGTCGTCCAACCCTTACAAAGTCAAAATCGCCCAAATGCATGGTTTTCAAAAGGTTTTAAAACACTTCTTCATTCAAAATATATTTTGAGTTAAACTTGTTTCAAAACGAAGTCTCTAAGCGTACAGACTGACCCTTGCGCATCGGTGTAAGAAGGTTTGCGACGTAAAAATCCCGCTTGCCTACAATCGCCTTTCAAAAGTCGGATTATTTTCAAAACATACTTTGCTAGTTAAAGTAAACTAGCTGCCACGCCCATAAAGCGAAGTAGATTGCGAAAAGGTTCACTTTAGGCCTAAGAACCCGTAAGTGAAAATTTTCGGTGTCTACAGATTGGCACGCCTGGTGGGACCCGGGACTTAAGCAGACTTCAAACAAACGAGTTATACTCAAATTTTCGAAAAAAAGAGTGTTTTTAAAAAAACGTGCATACTTAGGAAAATTGCATGAAAATGGATAGAAAGCTACAAAAATCTTCGTTGAGTAAACTAAAAGAGGTTTTCAAATCAGATAAAGCCCAAAGAGAGCTCGATGAGATTGAAAAAATATTTCAAAAGATGGATGCTTTAAGCAAGGAGCTTAAAGCCCATCGAACACATAGCAGCTCTTCGAGGGCACATACAGATCGTGAATTGAAAACCGATCTCAAACTCAAGGAAGGATTGGAGATTAGAGACAAATCCCGACAAAGGGATAAGTCATCCACTCCTACAACTTCAAGCTTTTCAAAATCCATAGAAAAACCAAAAAAAGATTTTTCTATTTCAAAAAACCAAAAAAATCTTGAAAATTTGGAAAAAGACCAAAAAATTGAAAAACAAAATTTTGGAATTTCAAAAACTTCAAGTCCTAAGTCTAGGCACACACATACAGTGGGACATGAAGTCCACACCCTACAAAGGAACGAGAGTGAAAAACAGGAAGGTTTCGAAAGGAAACGCCTCGTTAAACCCCGAGGGCTCAAAACAGAGTTACCCGGGAAATCGGCTTGCTCTCACCCTGAAAAGGTAGACAAGCCACAAAGAGGTATGCCTAAAACCCATCCTTCTCAAGACTCTCTTCTTCATGTAGGGTCATCAGATGCATTGGATAACCCCTTTGCACACACAAACCCACAAACTGTGCCAAAACTTGAGGATTTTCAAGGTGCGCCAACTATCGCGCACCATTCAAAGGAATTTCAAAAACAAAAAGAAGTTTCGAAAATGGTAGACATGGAGACCCCTAATGCATGCATCGACATCTTAGGAGCTCATAACCCTACCATAGAAAAACCCACTTCTTCGAGCCTAGTCTTGTGCCCTGGAGCCAAGGCTATGGCTTTGAAACAAAAAAATCAATCCCTAGGGGCACCACGAGTTGAACCTAGGGACCAAGTCAAAAACTTCAAGGGACCTTGCATGGCTCCCCTTGAAGTAAATTTTTCCCAAAATAGGGTATGGAACCATAAGTTTTCCATAACCCTGCTATGTCCAAAACTCCTCAAGGAACCAAGCTTGGCTTTCCTTGAGGGCAAAGTCTCCCAAACCAGGTTTGTATGGAAGCCCAAGTCTTCCATCACCCCGGAATCCAAACTCCCGATATCCAAAAGGGTATATATCCCCAACATGGACGATTCCATGTTCCAAGACCATGATTTATACCAAAACTTTTCGAAAAGCAAAAAGTCTTGGAACATGATTCTGAATATGGGATATAAACCCCACGCGGGCCTGGGAACCCGAAACCAAGGTAGGCTTGAGCCTGTCCTACCTAGAACCAATAGGGAACGATATGGACTGGGCTACAGCCCACCCATACCACCAGAGCCGCCACCTAAGACCATCTGGGTCAAGGGTGCCTTGTAGAACCTCTAAAACCGAAACCCATGTCTTAGACCTATCTGATTAGAGTCTGATTCATGAATGTTTTCTTTGAAGGTTCAATGGAAGATCCCTACTTTTGAAAAAGACAAAAAAAGTTGAAAACTCTCAAAATCTCAAAAACATTTGGAAAAACGAAAATTCCAAAAAGAAATTTTGTTTCAAAAGCCTTTGGCCATGTACAAAGCCCATTTTCGAAAAATTGTAAAAATGCTTTCAAAAAAATGTATATACTCCTTGAAACCAAGTATCCAAAAAGCTGGTCCTATCCACCCTTTTGCCTAGAGCTTTTTCAAAAATGAAAAGCTCGAGAATCACCAAAGCAAGGAGGAATAAACACCTCCAAGCTTCCTGAACTTCGCAAAATCCTTAACTTATGGAAAATTGGGGATTTTTAGAAATAAGTTAACCCATAGTGTGTGCATAAGCATCATGCATTACACTTTGAAATCATTCATATGCATCGAGTCTAGACATCATTCTAGAAATCGAATTCAGGGTTTTGCAAAATCAAAGGGGCAATAAGAGTCGACCCCCTAAGTATCGAGCCTTCATAGGCATGTCTCCATACAAATCAAAACCAACACCTTCGAGGCAAATTTTAAAAAAAAAAAAAAAGGAAATAAGAATCTTGAAAAAGGGTTACACATTTCACAAAAACCTTTCATGGCTTTGAAAAGAAAGATTTTCTTCAACTTCTGGTTTATATAAAAACCTTGATTGTGTTAGGATAAAGAACATGAATCTCACGATGAAATATGGAGACCATGTCAAAACTAAAACCTGATGGCCATGACGATCACTTAGGGCTGGTTATATTTCTCATCCTTGAGCAAAAAGTATCATGATCATGTTAGAAAAACCATGGAAGTGCATGGACATGAACATACCATTGTCCATCCAAAATCCCTTTGAAAAGCCATGGCCCTTCACCATACGGCCATGCGAAATTCCCATCAAGCTAGGGGCATTTTTAAACACAGCCCCTAGACACTTTCCATGGATAAGTGAATGCATCTCCTTCATGATTTGTGAGATACATTTCATGTGTTCATGGTTGCATAAAAACATGTATTTCCATTTTAAAATCACATGGAGTGCATAGCATGCATCATATCACCCCGAAGAAAGCCCAAAATTATGGCAAACTCGAGTAGGAATGTCCCCATGTCTTCAAAAGGGCAACAAAAGTTAGAAATTTGTTGATATTGTGGGTAGAAATTAGCAAAACCCCGAAAATGCCCGAATATTCAAAAGGGTTTATGTTGAATTCTTTTTCAAAAGGATTTTGAAAAAAATCGAACTCCTTTGAAACTTCTTGAAAGAATGATCGAAGTAGATTGTATAACCCCGAATGGAGGAATCTATACTTTTCGAAAAGTAGAGTCTTCCAAAAATGAATTGGCGATATTTCAAAGAACCCTGGCTTACAAGATTAAGCCTTGTTCAAAATATCAAAATATTTTCGAATAGCAGATGCTATTAAGAAATAGGACGATCTCGTTTGAATCGAGTAACCAAAGGGATAAGCCCTCCCCCATCCTACTTTCTCTCCGAAAAGGAAAATTGGCTATTTTCAAAAGAAAGAAAAAAATCGAGAATACAAAAACTCCTCCGAAAGTGGTCTTCCCTTCATAAACAGGGAATACAAAAACTCCTCCGAAAGAGGTCTTCTCGTTCAAAAGAAAAAGGAGATATAAAAACACTCCTCCCAAAGAGGTCTTCCCTTCATAAACAGGGAATACAAAAACTCCTCCAAAGAGCTGCTCTCCTTTAAAGAAAAGAGGGATTAATGAAAAAATACTCCCAAAGGGAGACCCTCTATGAAAAAGAAACAAAAAGCTAAAGCTCCAAAGAGCGATTTTCCGATTCTTTGCCTAAAACCACGGGACGCTTCAGAAGGGACCGTGGTATCTCTTTCCCATATCCCTACGGCTTATCCCTGAGGAAAAAGATTCAAATTTGCGAAAATCCTAAAGTACGAATAAAATCGGCTTATTTGGATTTCATTTTGTTTGAGAACTCGACTCTGTTTTGTAGGAAATGGAACTTTGAAATGTTTTCCAAGTTTTCCTACCCAAAAACCTCTACTGAGTAGCAGGTATTGAAACCCGAACGAAGGGAAGTATGAAAAATAGAAGTCCTTTTCGATACAAGTTAAAAGGAGTTCCTTTTCAAAAAGAAATTTTCGAAAAACCCACGAATGTCAAAAAGACATGGGTAAAAACCTGCTCGAAGCAACCAGCCTCAAAAGGCTCTCTTCGGGCTCAAAAACAAAAAATAAAATTTTTCTCATGCATGCATTCAAAGAGTCATTCGTGCATGATCATACATATAGGGAAATAGCTAGGAAAAGCCCCCTTTTGCTGAAAATCCCCACTTGTGGAAAAAGAAAACAGGGTTTTTGCGAAATAAATGGTGTATTCTCGAGAAAATTTGAGAGAACGGGGTGTTTCTTCTTTGCCATTATCCAAATACATTTGGATAATGCCAAAGAGGGGCATCTGTAAACACCCCAAATCTTCTATTTTCAAAAACTCTCAAAACACCAAAAAGCTCGTTTGAGCCAAAACGACGACCTGTTTTGAAATGTGAAAACAGGTACAAAAGGCAAAAGAAGACCCTAGGCCCGAAGAGGATTCAAGCCCAGAGCTTCAGAAGCCACTCCCTGATAAAAAAACAAAAGAAAGCAGAGCCCATTTGATGAAAAGCTCAACGGAGTCCAGAACGGCGAAACGGAGTCCGAACGACAAAGTTGGGGAAAACCCAGCACCAGACGGAGCGCTGATGAAGCCAGTGCCCGCACAGATCGTTCGCCTCAAGAGGCCAAGAAGGACTGTCCGAAGAAATTTTGATTTGGATCTGGACCATATATATCCAGATCCAAATCCATGTAATGAATAGTGTTTGGATTTGGGCCAATCCAAATAGTGTTTGGGTCGATCCAAATAGTGTTTGGATTTGGATTGGATCCAAATAGTGTTTGGATTGGATTGGATCGGATCTGGATCAAAATATCCAGATCCATATCCATAAAAATGTTGGGTTTGGATCAGATACGGATCTCAAAATATCCGAGATCCAATATCCAGATCCAAATAGTGTTTGGATTTGGGTATGGATCCAAACCCAAATCCAAGACCCACCTCAAATCTCTATAAATAGAGGTGAGGGGGTCCATGTAAAGGGTTCATGCAAATATTTGGGAGGAGAGAGAGGGAGTGATAGACCTAGCCATGTGGGCTCATTGGGTGAGGTGGGTTCAAGCCATGTGGGCTAAGTGGGTCTAGACCAAGGGGCTGCAACCAAGGTGGGCTGGACCAAGTGGCTGCAACCGTGGAGACGTGGGCTCAAGCCAAGAAGGACCGGCTCCAAGAGGTAAGCCTAACCTAACCTAGCCATTCTCTCTACACCCCTCTAAACCTAACCCTAACCCAACCTAGGTTCGACCAAACCTAACCCTAGACTTGAACCAACCTAAACCTAACCGGACCGCGCCTGCCGTGCGCACCCTGACGCTGTCCGCGCGCCCTGACGCTATCCCGCGCCCTGACGCCATCCCGCGCCCTGACGCCATCCCGCGCCCTGACGCCATCCCGCGCCCCAGCGCCCAGCGCCAGACGCCCGCCAGCGCCCAGCGCCCAGCGCCAGGCGCCCGATTGCTGCGCCCGACGCCTTCCTGCCGACTTGACCACCTTCCTGCCGACCTAACCTGCACCCTGGCCGTGACCTGTACCCTAGGACAGACCCTACACAGCCCCCGTCTTGGCCGAACCTTAGTTCCCCTAAGACCCTAATCGTGCCCCATAGAACCTCCCTCAAAGCCACCTAGGATAACCCCCTCTTGGCTGCCCAAGGTGAACCGTGAGCCCACGTGCAAGCAAGTTGAACATGGACCAGCTATTTGTAAGTGTCTAAACTTGGTCTATTACATTAACTTGCTTTATATTCAATTAAATTTTGATACGGGGTTGTAGTAAAGGAGCTTCGTCTCTCCCCGATTGTAATAACGTGGTTTGACACACCCACACACACACGCACTTGAGCCTTTCCGCTCTTAGTCGTACACTTCTTGCACACACACGGGCCTAACAAGCCCTTAATATATAGTTATATTTATATATTTTAAGTCAAGGGGCTTTTTAATTAAGTCGTGTGTGTTGTCTTTCCATTTTCCACACGCACACACATTGAGCCTTCGCTCTTACTCCCAAGACCTTAGTAAAGGCCTTATTGCAGTTATATTTGGGTTTCATTTATGTCGTGTGCGTAGTACTTCAATTCTACACTCACACACATTGAGCTTTCGCTCTTAATCCCAAGACCTTAGTCAAGGCATACTGCAATTTATATTTGGGTTTCATTTCATGTCGTGTGTGTAAGTCTTTCAATTCAAGCACGCACACACATTGAGCCTTCGCTCTTATTTACAAGACCCAAGTAAGGGCCCCTACATATACTCTATATAAAGTATTTCTTTCGGCTACGTCTTTAAGATTCGGGTTTTAAGGTTCAAGTCGTGTGCGTTGTCTTTCAATATATACACGACACACACTTACACAATTGAGCCTTTCCGCTCTTAAGATATAGCCATATTTCCCCTTCCACTATTTACTTTACAAGTCATTTCCCTTCGGCTATTTACTTTACAAGTCATTTCCCTTCGGTTATTTCCCTTCGGCAATTTCCCTTCGGCATTGTCTTTTAAATTCGGGTTTTCCCTTTGGAGTAGCGTGAGTTTGCATTGCATCTACGCCATACCACGAGGTAGGACGCATATTGCATCGAAGCAAGCCCCATACTCCCGCTCAAATTCGCCCCATGTAGTGGAGTGTTCATAACACACACCTAGGTGGCCCATAAAGGGATAAAAAGAAAGACTTAGGCACGTGCAAATCCACGTGATCTAAAATCTGAAAAATCGTACAAACCCGAATCAAATCGTGCAAGACTTAGGCTATTTCGATGCACGCCCATCGTGCCTAAGTAGATTAAAATTTGAAAGACTTAGGGTCGTCCAATCCTTACAAAGTCAAAATCGCCCAAATGCATGGTTTTCAAAAGGTTTTAAAACACTTCTTCATTCAAAATATATTTTGAGTTAAACTTGTTTCAAAACGAAGTCTCTAAGCGTACAGACTGACCCTTGCGCATCGGTGCAAGAAGGTCTGCGACGTAAAAATCCCGCTTGCCTACAATCGCCTTTCAAAAGTCAGATTATTTTCAAAACATACTTTGCTAGTTAAAGTAAACTAGCTGGCACGCCCATAAAGCGAAGTAGATTGCGAAAAGGTTCACTTTAGGCCTAAGAACCCGTAAGTGAAAATTTTCGGTGTCTACAGAGCTGAAAACCCTTCTCTCGCTTCATGAAATCTCTACTTTCCATAAGTTAATAAAGAAAGAATCCCTTTTCGAAACAAATTTGAAAATTGGGTGTATGACCACTTATGGAAAGGAAATCCAATTTCGAAAACTCGCTTGGAAAAGCCCATTACTTATGGGTCATCCACCGCAGACAAAGGGGCAAAGCCCCAATACTTATGGGTCATCCACCGCTGGGGCAACCTATAACGGAGGTCCTAGACCTCCTACTTGCCCAAGGCATGATCGACTCCCCGAGATTCCCGAGGGAGTCACTTCAAAGGGAGGGTTTTTAAATCATCGGCTCAAAGGCCATGATACAAGGCGGTGCTTCTCCCTCCTTAATAAAATTGAGAACTTTAGCAGAAGGCCGGCTCCAGGTCGCTGAAGAACCTGAGTCTGCTCAAGCTATCTTCAAAGAACCCTTCCCCAAGCACGCAAGTACTAGTGGGAAGGGAAAAGAGGTATGTGCTCTTTCAATTTCAAAGAATCTAGCACATGCATGTGAGTCTGGTTCATCTACTTTTGCGTCTACTCTCATACTGTATAAGAAACCCGCCCAAGTAGTCATCCGGGGACCACCAAGAGTTCTGTCCCCGGTTAAACCAGTGTTAACCATTCAAGGTGCTCCAAATCTCTCAATTAGAGCTATGATTAGTAGAAAACCTAGGTTGATCGTGGGGGAGGTGACAAGGTCCAGGAGGATCTACCAACCCCCACATCTATAAAGTGCTAAAAAGGTGGTCAGTGTGCCTGGCTCCTCAAAAGCATGTATTCCTAGAGTTCCGTCAAAAATGGACAAAGGAAATGTTGTTTTAAAGGTATATGATTTCGAAAAACCATCTTTCAAAGATTCCTATCAATATGCCCATCCTAGAGCTAATACAAACTTCGCCTAGGCATAGACTAGTGTTAGAGAAAATTCTAGAAAGAGCAAGGGTTAGTTCGAACATTACCCTTGAATCTTTGTCCAAACATGTGGCCTCTATAGGAGCGAAAACGCCCATCGTATTCTCGGAAGATGATGTAGATAGACCCTACGAAGCTCATAACCAGGCCTTGCATATCGAGGTGGTTCTGAATAACCACTCTCTGGATAGGTGCCTTATCGATGGGGGAGGAGGGCTCAACATCCTTCCACTTCATGTGGCGAATCAAATCGGAGTCACCTTGACATCCGTTCATCCAAGTACCATCGTTATCACTGGATACGATGGGAATGCATCTAGACCCATAGGATCTATCGAACTCCCCTTGGAAACGGGAGGGATAGCACACACGGGGGTGTTCCATGTCCTGGACATCCACCCCCATTATAACCTGTTGTTGAGAAGGCTTTGGATACACAGCTTGTGCGCTGTGCCATCCACCTTCCACAGGTGTGTCAAGATCCCTTTCAAGGGCAAAGTCGTTGTGATCCTGGGTGAGAGTCACCCTCAACTTCAGGGGGTTATAAACTCCCCCTGCTTGTCAAGCTCCCAGACCCATGAGGTAAAACTGGGGCAAACCATGCTTGAGCCACCAAGGCTCGTGTTAAACAACCCTAGGAAGGTCGTGTATGTGAAGGGGCCGACCAAGGCTGGCCCCCTTAAAATTCTGACCCTTCTAGGAAGACCCAAGAATCCCTTATTTCCAAAGCCCCTGGACAAGAAGCCCAATGTGGATAACATGGACGACAGCAAGTTCCAGGACCATTATTTTTATTCAAATTTTTCCAAAAACAAAAAATCGTGGAACATGCTGTTAAACATGGGTTATTTGCCATATAAGAGTCTAGGGGCACAAAATCAGGGTCTCCTAGAACCCATACTTTCTAGAGCCAATCCAAGCCGATATGGTATCGGCTATACTCCCAAAATACCACCAGAGCCACCCCCTGTGACCACCTGGGTCAAGGGTGCCCTGGAGCCTACCCTAGAAGAAACCTACAATTTAGACCTCTTATTCCAAATCAAACCCGTAGTGTTTTCCCTTTGTAGGTATGATGGAAGATCCCTTTTACAAAAATATAAAAACATTTGAAAAACTCAAAATCAAAAAAATAGAAAAATCGCAAAAACCAAAAACAATGGAAAATCAAAAACTCGAAAAAAGAGTAGTTTGTATAGTTCCTAAGGTTCTAGTTTTGCAAAAGCACAAAAAAATCGAAAAATTACAAAATTCCAAAAAGATTTTGTACATAGCTGCTCCTGGTAAGGATTTGGAAAAGGAAAGGATTTCGAAAGAAACGTTGTCTGCATAACCAGACCAAAAATTTTGAAATCAATAGAAATTCCAAGTGTAAAACCAGGTCTTTTGAAAATCCATGCATCAAATTGCCTCGGGTCTATAAGCCACGAGATTGATCGAAGCCCAAAAGTGGATCCCCTTGAGGAAGATCCCACTTCTGAGCTCCCAGAATTTCATAAAATTCTCGATTTTAAAAGACCTTCCAATTCAGTAGGAGGAGATTTCATAGAGGTGAACCTAGGGAGTGATTCCAATCCCAAACTCTTTAAGGTATGCGCATGTTTGCATGAGCATGAAAGATCAGCATTCATTGCATTTCTATGAACCTACTTAGATGTGTTTGCATGGACGTATGAAGACATGCCGGGCATAGACCCCAGCATTGTCGAACATCGTCTTCCCTTAGATGCAGATGTGAAACCCATAAAGCAAAAGCTTAGGAAAATACATCCGAATGTACACGCACAAGTCAAAGAGGGTTTAGAAGATCTGCTAAAAGCCGGATTTATAAAACCCATTGCGTATTCTGATTGGTTATCAAACATCGTAGTTATTCGAAAAACCAATGAGAAGATTTGAATATGCATTGATTTTAGAAACCTAAATAAAGCTACTCTAAAGAATAATTATCCTTTACCAAACATAGATTTGATAGTCGATGGTACTGCAAATCACGAAATGTTTTCGTTTATGGATGGCTATTCAGGGTATAATCAAATCAAATTAAGTCCACGAGATCAGGGTAAGACCGCGTTCACAACCCCATGGGGCACGTACTGCTATACAGTCATGACCTTTGGTTTGAAAAATGCCCGCGCAACATACCAGAGAGCCATGACCACGGTCTTCCATGATCAGATTCATGAGCTCGTAGAGGTATATGTTGATGATCTCTTGGCAAAATCCAAAACTCGATGCACCCACATCGAATGTTTACCAAAGATTTTCGAAAGGCTTAGACTTTACAAAGTAAAGCTAAACCCTCAAAAGTATGTATTCGGAGTAGAGTCTGGAAAGCTCTTGGGCTTTATGGTGAGCCAAAGGGGTATAGAAGTTGACCCCTCTAAGTGTCGAGCCATCATAGACATGGCTCCACCCTCCAATCTCAAACAAATTCGTAGCCTCCAGGGTCGATTACAATCCATTCGCTGGTTTATATCAAACCTGGCGACTAGATGCGAACCCTTCAACAAATTGTTGAGGAAGGGCACGAAATTTTCATGGGATGACGACTGCCAAAAGTCATTCGAAAGACTAAAGGCATACCTAGTTAATTCCCCTGTTTTAAATCCTCCAAAGCAAGGAAAACCTCTTTTACTTTACATTTCCGTGCATGCAAATGCCTTGGGAGCATTGTTAGCTCAATACGAGGATGACACCCATAAGGAGTATGCCATCTATTATATTTCAAAAACTCTCTTGGCTTATGAAAGGAATTATCAAGCCATGGAGAAGATGTGCTTAGCCCTAGTTTGGGCCTGTCAGAAATTTCGACACTATTTCCTAGATCATGAGATCTGGATAGTGTCCAAGCTTGATCCAATCAAGCACTTGTTCGAAAAACCCATTCTCACTAGTAGACTGGGCAAATGGCAACTCCTTTTAATGGAGTATGACCTGAAATACCATCATCAGATCTCCATTAAGGGGCAAGCCCTAGCTGACTACGTGGTTGAGTTCCCCCTGGAGGATGCATATCCCACATTTAGTGAAATGCCTGATGAAGGCATATTGCAAAACCATTTTCAAAACCACATTTTGGCAAACTCTTTCGAAAACCAAGTGTGGAAGATGCACTTCGATGGGGCACGAAACCAACGAGGTTCTGGTGCTGGGGTCATCCTCATATCCCCTGAAAAGTGTGAGATCCCCATAGCAATTCGCCTAGGTTTCGAATGTTCCAACAACATAACTGAGTATGAAGCACTCATACAAGGCTTAAGGGTTTCGAAAACTCTAGGGGCATCATGCATCGAGGTCTTTGGAGATTCGCTCCTTGTTATAAACCAAGTTTTGAAAATTTGGCAAGTGCGAAATGAAAAACTCCTTCCATATCACAAGTTGACCACTCGATTGGTTGAGTCATTCCAATCGTGTAGACTCACACATGTAGGAAGAGAGGATAATGGCATTGCCTATGCCCTCTCTTCCTTGGGTTCAGCCCTAAAGGTAGCAATCCCATTTTGGGAACTCGATCCTTAGAGATATGGCATGCGCCCACCCCATCCACACACGATTTGGATATTTGCCAAAATAATCAAGATTCTGTTGAAAACCTTGTTTTTATGACATCAAATGATTTCTAGACAATGGGGATTCGCTGAGGATGCCACATCCAAAGATAGGCATTTATCCGAAAAATTTCTACCCGATACACCATTCTGGGTGGGGTTTTGTACAAAAAAGTTTTACCGGCATCCTACTAAGATGTGTCGACTTAGAGGAGGCTAGGACTGTTATGCATGAATTCCACGATGGAGAATGTGGAGGTCATGTTAATGCCAATATGATGGCAATGAAAATACTTAGAGCGGGCTATTTTTGGTCCACCCTGAAAAAGGATTGCCACGATCATGTTAGAAAGTGTCATCCATGTCAAGTGCATGGGCACGCCATTCATATCCCATCATCTTCATTGCTTTCCGTGGTCAACCCCTGGCCATTTACCATGTGGGCGTTTGATATTGTAGGCCTGATCTTTCCAAAGGCATCGAATGGGCATAGGTTCATCTTAGCAACCACTGAGTATTTCTCCAAGTGGGTCGAAGCCATCTCCCTGACCAACATACAGGGGAAACATGTGGTGGCTTTTATTAGGAGGAATATCTTGGCTCGATTTGGGGTTATTAGAGACCTTGTGTCCGATAATGGCACCCCATTCAAAAACGAGCGGATGGTTAAGTTGTGCAACACTTATGGCATAACTCACCACTTCTCCTCGCCCTACTACCCTCAAGGCAACGGCCAAGCCGAAGCCATGAATAAGACTCTCATTAGCATAATTGAGAAGACTTTAGAGAAGGGTAGGACGTGGCACGAGAAGCTGGATGAAGCCTTATGGGCTTATAGGACTTCCATCCGGACTCCCACGAATACCACACCATTTGAATTGGTCTATGGCACAAACGCCATTCTTCCCATTCATACACAATTGCATTCATTCCATACATCTAATGCACTCGACCTCCCCCTAGAGACGCTTCAGCATGCTAGGATGGCCCAACTAGATTTGTTAGATGAGAGGCGACTCCTTGCCATGGATCATGCTCATGCATACCGGCAAAGGATAGCCCGACATTATGACAAACACATGAGACCTCGCCACTTTGAAGTGGGAGATCTGGTTTTGAAAATCATCCACTATCGTGGCCCACATCCACTTGGAAAGTGGCGCCCTAAGTGGGATGGACCCTATGTTGTACGTGCAACCACCACGAACAACTCATATTGGTTTATCGATGTAGAAGGTAGGAATTTAGCAGATCCTATCAATA
Organism: Brasenia schreberi; assembly: GCA_036023115.1. Classification (NCBI taxonomy): domain Eukaryota; kingdom Viridiplantae; phylum Streptophyta; class Magnoliopsida; order Nymphaeales; family Cabombaceae; genus Brasenia; species Brasenia schreberi. The sequence continues at coordinate 13,967,122 of JAYKKT010000066.1, forward strand.
TTCAATACTTAAAGAAGTATTATGTGTAGGATTTGGGTTAAATTCCCATTTTCGAAAACCCTTAGGGATAGCTGCTTTGAAACTTCGAAAGTAGGGTTCAAAGGCGAATTGTGTGACCCTGAGTGAGAGAATTCGCACTTGTAAAAGAGTGGAGTTTTCCAAACACGAGGTTACATTTCAAAATCCTTCTTCTTACAAAGAAAGGCCTAGTTCAATATAGCAAGATACTTGCAAGTAGTACGTGCTATTTCTAAATAGGCTGATCTGGAATGGATCGAGTATGACCTTGGGATAAGTCCTCCCCTCTTCTCTTCTCCTTCCAAAAGGAAAATATGGCCAAAACAAAGGGAATTCCGCGTCAGAAGTCTCTTTCCCAAAGAAAGAAACCAGAATCAAAAAGAAAAATTCGATTCTTTTATGGAAAAGAGGGATTAAAGAAAAAATACTCCCAAAGGGAGACCCTCTATGAAAAAAGAAAAAAAAAAGGGCCAAAAAGCTCAGAAAAGAGCAGTTTTCCGCCTTTTATGCCTCAAGCCACGGGACACTTCAGAAGGGACCGTGGTATCTCTTTCCCATCCCTGGTTTATCCCAAGTAAAACATGGTTCATTTCGAGGAATCCTAAAGTAAAAATAGGATTTACTTACTTGAATTTCATTTTGTTTGAGAATTCGACATTTCGAGTAAGACGTAGGAATCTTGAAATATAGCTTGTTTTCCTATAAAACCTCCGCTAGATTAGCGAGTGTCAAGACTCAAGCAAAGGCAAACACGAAGAGCTCGAGATCCTTAGTATTGAGGCTCAAAGCAGTTTTTCCTTTTTGTAAATAGATTTTATCAAACATCGAGCAACATAGGGTCTGCTAAATTGGAGCAGCAGGCCTTCGTAAGTGTTAAGAGTTCGACCATGTCATCTGGTCTCTGGGAGGTCGCCATTCTTGACGTCTCATCCATGACATGCATGTGCATCTCTACGCATAACATGATCCCATTTAGGACCAGAAACCATTTGCATACATCCCTTTGGTGTGATAACTCCTCCTACCAGGGTTTTGAAAGAGAGATTTTGCTTAAAAATTGGGACGATCCCATATTTTCCTGGATAGATCTAGGGAGACATCGAAAGGGGTGTTGTCGTCTTTGCCATTATCCAAATCAATTTGGATAATGCCAAAGAGGGGCATCTGTAAACACCCCAAAATCCCACGATTTTCTCAAAAATTACCTGGTTTTGCGAAAGCAACCCCAAAGGACTATTTTGAGTCTGGAAACCCAGGAGCCTTTCAGGCAACCCTGTACACATGTTAAAACCATATATATTTTAAAATATATACATACAACTTTTAAAAACCTAAAAAAGGTATTTTGAAAACCCAAAATGCAAGTTGGCCTGATGAAAGCAGGACCGAAGAAGCAAAAGAGAGCCCAGACCCGGAGCATATGTCAAGCCCGGCATGTCAACTCTCGTATCAGAATCATCCCCAAAATCTCGGACATCCAAGCCCCTGTTATCAACAAATTTGTGAAAATGATCTCTGGAAGGTGAGAAGAAGAGCGGACGACAATGTTGGCGAAGACCCAACGCAAGACGGAGTGCTGATACTGCCAGGCCCCGCACAAACCGTCCGTTTCGAAATACCATGAAGGAGTCAGAAAATCAGATTTGGGCCGGATCTAGACCATATATATCCAGATCCACACCCAAACATGCATTTGGATTTGGATTTGGATTTGGATCCAAAGATCCAATCCAATATCCACATCCATGGCCCACATCACCTTCTCATAAATGGAGGTGGGGCCCACAAAGAATTCACGTGAAAAGATTGGGTAGAGAGAGAATGGGATGATAAAGTATGAGTGAGAAAGTTGGTGGGCTTGACTTTTAGTCAAGTTTGGGTTAATCATGTGGGTTTAGCCTAAGAGTGTGGGATTAAGCTTGTATGCACCTACACCTAACCAGGGGCTGCACCAACATGGACCTGGCTGCAATTAAGTCCATGGATCAAGGCCAAGGGGATGCTCTTAAACCTAGCCCTAAGCTAACCCACCTCACCTAGCCACTCCCCCCTAAACCTGACCTAATCCTAGCCACCCTCACCCAAAACCACCTCAACCATACCTAGCCGACCTCACCTAGCTCACCCCACCTAACTAGACCACCTAGACCCTAGCTAGACTAAACCTAATCCCACCTTATTAGACCCTAACCCCTAATTCCCAGCCACCCTAACCGACCTACCCTAAACCACCATACCACTCTCCCCTAGCTGACCTACCCAACCACCCCACCACCACCCCACCATATCCTAAATATCTACCCAACTAACCCCAGCCCATGCCTATAAAAACCCCCCTTTTGGGGTGGGTTTTGAGGCAGCTCTTATCCCTCTCTCTCCTCTCACCTGCCCTCTCTTCCACCCCACTTCACTCCCATTCTCCCCCAGCTGCACCACCCCCACCGCCATTCCACCCTACTACACCTTCCACCTCCACCGCCACTCCACCCGGTTTCACACTTCACTCGGCTGGCACCTTCTTCCAACTCCGCTCGGCTGCCACTTCCTTCCACCACCTCCGGCCACCACCTCAGCCACCACCTCCGGTTAGTACCCCATCTCAGCCCCATCTACCCTATCTTCCTCTCTCCTTCTTACCCAGCCACGCACTCCATCACCCGCCACTGTTGCACCCTAGCCATCTCCCTTACACCCGGCCACTTCACACCCCACATCACCACCTTCCCTCAACCACCCATCTCAGCCCCTAGCTAAAACCTTCAGCCTTCAACCTGCAACCACCTAGCTAGCACCCGAATCTGCCCCAACTCACTCAACATCCCCACTTGCTGTAACTACCACCTGGGCATCTTCAAGTCTTCACTCGGCTAAGACCCTACTTGGCGCCCACCCACATCCAAGGAGCTCCCCTTCGGCTGTCCAAGGCGACTCACATAGGCCAAAGCCAAGCAAGTCACACCCGGACCAGCTATACGTAAGTGCCTAACTTGGTCCTTGTTATGAACTTGCTTACATTTGATTAAATTCAATACGGGGTTGTAATAATGGAGCGTTGTCTCCCCCTGCTTGTAATAACGTGGTTTGGCACACCCACACACACGTGCACTTGAGCCTATTTCGCTCTTAGCTGCACACAACTTTAGCACACACACGGGCCTAATCAGCCCTTAAGATATAGTTATACCTATATGTTTTAAGTTGCGTGGGTTTTAATTCAAGTTGTGTGCGTGGTCTTTCAATTTTCACACTCACACACATTGAGCTTTCGCTCTTATTCCCAACACCCTAGTAAGGGCCGTATTGCAATTTCCCTTGGGTGTTTTAATTCAAGTTGTGTGCATGGTCTTTCAATTTCCACACTCACACACATTGAGGTTTCGCTCTTACTCCCAAGACCTTAGTAAAGGCCATATTGCAATTTCGTTTTGGGTGTTTAAATTTAAGTTGTGTGCGCAGCATTTCAATTCTACACTCACACACATTGAGCTTTCGCTCTTACTCCCAAGACCTTAGTCAAGGCCTATTGCAATTATATTTGGGTTTTACATTACAAGTCGTGTGAGTTGTCTTTCCATATACACACAACACCCACGCACACGTTGGCAACCTTCGGGCCCATATATATTATAAGTATTTCCCTTCGGCTATGTCTTTAAGATTTGGGTTTTAAGGTTCAGCTGTGTGTGTAGTCTTTCCATATATACACGGCACACACTTGCACAATTGAGTCTTTCCGCTCTTAAGACATAGCCATATTTCCCTTTTGCAATTTACATTAAGTCATTTCTCTTCCGCATTATCTTTCAATTCGGGTTTTTCCTTTGGAGTTGTGTGAGTTGGCATTGCATATATGCCATACCACGAGTTATGATGCATATTGCCATCAAAGCAAACCCCACACTCCTGTGCAAAAATCGCCCAACTTAGGTCACTTGTGCACACACCTAGTTAGCCCTAAAAAGGTTAAAAAGAAAGACATAGGCACATGCAAATCCCACGTGTAATAAAACTTGCAATCGTACATACAAAGCCCAAACAGTTCAGGTATTTTCAAAGAGGTTTAATTAAAAGACTTTGCCAAGTGTACAGACTGACCCTTGAACATCGGTGCAAGAAGGTCTGCGACGAAAAGAGCTCACTTGCTCACAGTCGCCCCGATGGAGTCAGATTTTAAAACTTTCTTCGCTAGCTTAAGCAAGCTAGCTGGCACGCTCTTTTGTTAAATACGACTTAGACACACGAAAAGGTTTACTTCGGGCCTAAGAACCAGAAGTGAGGATTTTCCATGTCTATAATCTTCACACACTTATAAAAGGTGGAAGGAACGGCCAGGAGACTATGAATACATGGTTGTAGACACGCGGAAATTTCCACTCCGGGTTCTTAGGCCTGAAGTGAACCTTTTCGTATGTCACTTAAAGGGCATGCCAGCTAGCTTACTCAAGCTAGCAAAGTAAGTTTTTGAAATATCTAACTTAGGGGCCGACTGTGGACAAGTGGGCTCTTTTTGTCGCAAACCTTCTTGAACCGATACTTAAGGGTTAGTTTGTACGCTTTAGAAAACTCGATTTTGAACAAGTATGACTTTTTTGAAAGTGTTTTTCTCGATTTGGTTTGTCTTGTTGGAGATTTTATTTACGTGGGGTTTGCACGTATCCTATGTCTTTGATTTTTGCTACTTAGGCGTGAGATGTGTGCATCAAGTGCCTAAGTCTTGGCTATTTCTCACGGGTGGTTTGAGGTTTGCTTTGATGCAAGTATGAACCCTATCTCGTGGTATGGCGTATATACAATGCAAACTCACACAACTGAACTTTAAAACCCGAAATTGAAAGACATAGCTGAAGGGAAATTGCAAAAGGGAAATTGCAAAAGGGAAATATAGCTATATCTTAAGAGCGGAAAGGCTCAATTGTGGGCGTGTGTTGTGTATAAATTGAAAGGCAACTCACACAACTTGAATGTAAAACCCCGCTCGACTTGAATGTAAAGTGTGGAAGGGAAATACTTATATATATGGGCCCGAAGGTCGCCAACGTGCGCGTATGTGTTGTGTGTAAATGTAAAGACAACGCTATTAGGAGTAAGAGCGAAGGCTCAATCGTGCATGTGGGTGCTTGTGTATGAGTTAAGAGCTAAGGCTCAAGTGCTTGTGTGTGTCTTGTGTATCAAGCACCAATATTACAACCTGGGGGGAGACAACGCTCCGTTAATACAACCCCGTATCCAAATTGAATTAAATGTAGAAGGAGATATGAAATACCGAATTTGAAACACTTACAAGTGATTCGGATGTTTGTCCACTCCAATCTACACGGGCTTGTTCTTTACAATCACGAATGGGCCACCCTTGAAGCTTGGGGTGAAAAGTGGCTGGACGGAGCCTTTGAGCTTGATGGATTTGTGAGGTTCACGGCATTAAGGGGTTGCAGATTTGGTGTTTGTATGGGATACGAAGGTATGGGATGCTGCGGGTTTTAGGGCTTGAGTGGGGTGTTTGGTTTTGGATGGATAAGGAATGGGAGCTAAGGGTCACAACACTAGGTAGGTGGGGTGGTGCTGGACTAAGATGGGTTCGGTTGGGGTATGATGTGGAGTTGGGATGGTAGGCGAGAGGTCATGGCAGGGTTCGGCTGGGGTATGGGGAGTGTAGGGCGGTGTGTGGGAGTGTCTAGATGGGTTCGGTTGGGGTATGATGTGGAGTTGGGATGGTAGGTGAGAGGTCATGGCAGGGTTCGGCTGGGGTATGGGGAGTGTAGGGCTGTGTGTGGGAGTGTCTAGCTAGGATGGGTTCGGTTGGGGGGGGTATGGTGGAGCTAAGTCGGCTAAGGAGGGTCTGGGTAGGTGGTGAAATAAGGCGGTGTTAGGGTGGTCAGCTAGGCTATGGCAGTGGTAGTTAGGTCGGCTAAGGTGGAGGTTTAGCAGGGTGGTGAAATAAGGCAGGTGGCAGGTTGGCTAAAGGCGCACAGGCGCTAGCCGAGGGGACAGGGAGAGTCGGCGCTAAGCGCTAAGGCGGTGCCTGGCATTGGGCGCCCGAGCAATTCGCGGGGCAGTGATGCAGCGTAGGGCAGTAAGGCGGTGCGGTGCACCTGTTTGGCGCGCGGGTGGCGCGCTACGGGGCGCAAGGTGCACGGTGGTGCGTAGTGGAAGGTAGGTCGGTTAAGGTGCTTAGGGGATGTGCGGGTAGTTTAGGTTTAAGGTTGGCTAGGGTGTTAGGTTAACCTAAGTAGGATTAGGGGAGCTGGGAGTGGTTAAAGGTGGCGGTTTAAGGTAGGTTTAAGGTGGTTTAGAAGGGTTAAGGAGAGTGGTTTAGGGTGGATTAGGGGCTTACCTCTTAATGGCGGTTTAGGGTGTGCTCAATCTCCAATCAGCCACCTTAAGCCTCCTTGTTCAAGCAAATCCAGCCTTTCAATTAAGGTGGGGCAGCCTACACTAATCCCTTACTAACCCACAATTAAAAACCCTAAACAAATAAAGAAAGCACTAAGCACTCACCTTAATACCCTCTCTCTCCTCCAAGCTCCTCCAAGTTGGATTTCACGTCAACTTGTGGAGACCCCCTCACTCCTATTTATAGGCAAGTGAGGGGGGTCTTGGATTTGGGTTTGGGTTTGAGATCTGGATCCAAATCCAAACACTATTTGGATATGGATCTTGGATCTCGGATATTTTGAGATCTATATCCGATCCAAATCCAACATTTTTATGGATCTGGACATTTTGGTCCAAATCCGATTCAATCCAAACACTATTTGGATAAAATTCAAATCCAAACACTATTTGGATCAACCCAAATTCAAATAGTATTCACTATTTGGATTTGGATATGGATATTTATAGTCCAGATCCAATCCAAATTTTCTCTGGATGGTCCTTCTTGGCTTTTCGAGGCGGACGATCTGTGCGAGCCCTAGCTTCATCAGCGCTCCGATTGGTGTTGGGTTTCCCCAATCTTTGTCGTCTGGACTCCTTTTCGCCTTTTTGGACTCTATTTCTGCTCATTTGTGATTTTTCTAGTTTAGATTCTTGATGCTTGAGAGAATGTATTTGACTTGGCTTCTGGTGTGTCGTACTTGCATTCTGCATCGAGCCTAGGTCTTCCTTTCGCCTTTTGAACCTAGCTTTTATTAGGCGAGGATGCTCTTCTGGGCTTTGGAAACTACTTCTGAGCCTGCTTCTGGAATTGGCCTTCGTGAGCCACTTGTTGGGCTGCCTTTCGATCAGGTGTTGTCTTCGTATACTTCACCTATTCGTCTTTGGTTTCTTGGGAACATGGGGCTTAGCCCGGGTTGAAAAACTTATATTAGATATGGGGCTTCAAAACACTATTTACAGGATTTAAAGCAATATTTATAGGGTTTTGGGAAGGCTCCTGGGTTTTCAAAACTCAGAGTGCCTTTTTGGGATTCAATTTTGTAAACCAGGTATGTTTTATAAAATCGTGGGATTTTGGGGTGTTTACAGATGCCCCTCTTTGGCATTATCCAAATTGATTTGGATAATGACAAAGACGACAACATCCCTGTTTAATGTCTCCCTGGATCTATCCTTGAGAATATGGGATCGTCTCAGTTTTTAGAAAACATTTTCTTTTAAGCCCAGTAGGAGGAGATTTTTGCCAAAGGGGATTTACCTACATGGTTCTAGTCCTACACGGGATCATGTATGAAGTATTCATGCGTGAATATGCAAGTGCATGGTATGGATGAGATGCTAGGAAGGGGGACTTCCTAGAGACCAGATCATATGGTCGAACCTATGAAGACCTACTCCTTTAGGTGAGCGGGCCTTATGTTGCTCGATGTTCGAGTTTTGAAACCTTATTTCAAAAAGGGAAACTCCTTTTTAGCCTCGATCCTAAGGACCTCTAGCTCCTCGTATTTGCCTTCATTTGAGTCTTAACACTCGCTAATCTAGCGGAGGTTTGATAAGAAAACAGGCTAAGTTTGAAAATTCCTACGCCTTACTTGAAACATCGAATTTTCAAACAAAATGAAATGCAAGTAAATCCTATTTTTACTTTAGGATTCCTTGAAATGAACCTTGTTTACTTGGGATAAGTCGCAAGGATAGGAAAAGAGATACCACGGTCCCTTCTGAAGTGTCCCGTGGTTTGAGGCAAAGAGGTGGAAAATTGCTCTTTTTGAGCTTTTTGGCCTTTTCTTTCTTTTTTCATAGAGGGTCTCCCATCGGGAGTATTTATTTCTTTATTCCTTCTTTTCTATAGAAGAGTCGAATTTTTCTTTGCAATTCTGCTTTCTTTTTGGGAAAGAGATTTTCTTTTGGTAGGGATTTCCCTTCGTTTTTGGCCAAATTTTCCTTTTGGAAGGAGAAGAGAGGGGGGAGAACTTATCCCAAGGTCATACTCGATCCATTCCAGATTAGTCTATTTAGAAATAGCATGTAGTACTTGTGAGTATCTTGCTATATTGAACTAGGCCTTTCTTTGTAAGAAGAAGAATTTTGAAAAGGTACCCACGTATTTTGGAAAGCTCCACCTTTTCGCAAGTGTTGATTCTCTCACTTAGGGTCACACAATTCACCTTTGATCCTTTCTTATGAAGTTTCAAAGTAAATTTCCCTAAAACATTTTCGAAAATGGGAATTTAACTTAGACCCTACACATGATACTTCTTTAAGTATTGAATATTGATAGGATCTGCTAAATTCTACCTTCTACATCGATCAACCAATAAGAGTTGTTTGTGGTGGTTCCACGCACAACATAAGGGCCATCACACTTGGGCCACCACTTTCCAAGTGGATGTGGGCCACGATAGTGGATGATTTTCAAAACGAGATCTCCCACTTCAAAGTGGCGAGGTTTCAAATGTTTCTCATAGTGTCGGGCTATCCTTTGCCGGTATGCATGAGCATGATCCATAGCAAGGAGTCGCCTCTCATCTAATAAATCTAGTTCGGCCATCCTAGCATGCTGAAGCGTCTCTAGGGGAAGGTCGAGTGCAATGGATGTATGGAATGAATGCAACCTTGTATGAATGAGAAGAATGGCGTTTGTGCCATAGACCAACTCAAATGGCATGGCATTGGTGGGAGTTCGGATGGAAGTCCTATAAGCCCATAAGGCTTCATCTAGCTTCTCATGCCACATCCTACCCTTCTCTAAAGTTTTCTCAATAATACTAATGAGAGTCTTATTGGTGGCCTCGGCTTGGCCATTGCCTTGAGGGTAGTAAGGCGATGAGAAGTGGTGAGTTATGCCGTAGGTGTTTCACAACTTGACCATCCGCTCGTTTTTGAATGGGGTGCCATTTTCGGACATTAGGTCTCTTGGAACTCCAAATCGAGCCAAGATACTTTTCCTAATGAAAACCACCACATGTTGCCCCTGGACGTTGGTCAGGGAGGTGTCTTCGACCCACTTGGAAAAGTATTCAGTGGCTGCTAAAATGAACCTATGCCCATTCGATGCCTTTGGAAATATTGGTCCTACAATATTATATGCCCACATGGTAAATGGCTAGGGGTTGACCACGGAATGCAATGAAGATGAGGGAATATGAATGGCGTGCCCATGCACCTGACATGGATGACACTTCCTAGCATGATCATGGCAATCCTTTTTCAGAGTGGACCAAAAATAACCCACTCTAAGTATTTTCATTGCCATCATATTGGCATTAACATGGCCTCCACATTCTCCATCGTGCAATTCATGCATTATCATCCTAGCCTCCTCTAGGTCGACACACCTTAGTAAGATGCCGGTAAAACCTTTTTTGTATAGGACCCCACCCAAAATCGCATATCGGGTAGAAATTTTTCGGATGAATGCCTTATCCTTGGGTGTGGCATTTTCAGCAAATCTCTCATTTTCTAAAAAGCTTTTTATGTCATAAAACTAAGGTTTTTCATCAGAATCTGGGATCTTCTGGCAAATTTCCAAATCGTGTGTGGATGGAGTGGGTGCATGCCATATCTCTAAGGATCGGGTTCTCAAAGTGGGATCGACCCTTAGGGCTGAACCTAAGGATGAGAGGGCGTCAGCAATGCTGTTATCCTCTCTTCCTACGTGTGTGAGTGTGGACGATTGGAGGATTCGACCAATCAAGTGGCCAACTCTTGATATGGAAGAAGCTTTTCATTTCTAACTTGCCAAATTTTTAAGACTTGGTTTATAATGAGTAATGGATCTCCAAAGACCTCAATGCACAATGCCCCTAGAGTTTTTGAAATTTTTAAACCTTGTATGAGTGCTTCATACTCGGCTATGTTGTTGGAACACTCGAAATCTAGGCGTATGGCTATGGGTATCTCTCCCTTTTCAGGGGATATGAGGATGACCCCGGCACCAACCTCTCTTTGGTTTCGTACCACATCAAAGTGCATCTTCCACACTTGGTTTTCAAAAGAGTTTGCCAAAATGTGGTTTTGAAATTGGTTCAGCAATATGCCTTCATCAGGCATTTCATCAAGTGTGGGATATACATCATCTAAGGGGAAGTCAACCACATAGTCTGCTAGGGCTTGCCCCTTTATGGAGCTTTGATGGTGGTACTTTAGGTCATACTCCATCAAGAGGAGTTGCCATTTTCCCAACCTACCCGTGAGCATGGGTTTTTCGAATAAGTGCTTGATTAGATCAAGCTTAGACACTATCCAGATTGCGTGATCTTGGAAGTAGTGTCGGAATTTTTGGCAGGCCCATACCAAGGCCAAGCACGTCTTCTCCTTGACTTGATAATTCCTTTCATAAGCCAAGAGAGTTTTCGAAATGTAATAGATGGCATACTCCTTGTGGGTATCATCCTCGTATTGAGCTAACAAGGCACTCAAAGCATTCGCATGCACAGAAATGTAAAGCAGAAGAGATTTTCCTTGCTTTGGAGGGCTTAAAACAAGGGGATTAACTAAGTATGCTTTTAATCTTTCAAAAGATTTTTGGCAATCGTCATCCCATAAAAATTTCTTCCCTTTTCTCAAAAGTTTGTTGAAGGGTTTCATCTAGTTGCAAGGTTTGAGATAAACCTGCGAATGGATTGTAGACGACCTTGGAGGCTACGGATCTGCATGAAATTAGAGGGTGGAGCCATGTCTATGATGGCTCTACACTTAGAGGGGTCGACTTCAATTTCCCTTTGGCTCACCATAAATCCTAAAAGCTTCCCGGATTCTACTCCGAACACGCACTTTTGAGGGTTTAGCTTTACTTTGTAAAGCCTAAGCCTTTCGAAAATCTTTTTGGTAGGTGGCGCCGGCATATACCTCTACAAGCTCATGAATCTGATCGTGAAAGATCTTACTCATAGCTCTTTGGTAGGTGGCGCTAGCATTTTTCAAACCAAAGGGCATGACTGTATAGCAGTATGTGCCCCATGGGGTTGTGAAAGCAGTTTTAGCCTGATCTCGTGGGGCTAATTTGATTTGGTTATACCCTGAATAGTCATCCATGAACGAAAACATCTGATGATTTGCAGTACTATCGACTATCAAATCAATGTTTGGTAAAGGAATATTGTCTTTTGGCGTGGCCTTATTCAGGTTTCTAAACTCGATGCATATTCGAATTTTTCCATTGGTTTTTCAAACAACAATGATGTTTGACAACCAATCAGAGTATGCAATGGGTTTTATAAATCCGGCTTTTAACAGATCTTCTAAACCCTCTTTGACTTGTGAGTGTATGTTCAGATGTATTTTCCTAAGCTTTTGTTTTATGAGTTTTACATCCGAATCTAAGGGAAGCCGATGCTCTACGACTCTTGGGTCTATACCCGGCATGTCTTCATACGTCCATGCAAACACATCGATGTAGTTTTTCAGAAATGCAATGAATGATGATGCTTCATGCTCCTACAAACATGCGCCTATCTTAATGTGCTTGGGATTTGAATCACTCCCTAGGTTTATCTCTATGAAATCTCCTCCTACTGAACTTGAAGGTTTTTCAAAATCGAGAATTTTATGAAATTCTGGGAGCTCAGAAGTGGGGTCTTCCAAAAGGGGATCCACTTCCGGGCTTTGATGATTATCGAGGTTTCTAAATCCTAGGGACTTTGAGCTTGATGCATGGGTTTTGAAAATACCTGGTTTTTGACTTGGGATTTCTATGGGTTTCAAAATTTTTGGCCTTGTTATGAAGACAACTTTTCTTTCGAAATCCTTGGCTTTTTCCAAGTTTTTACCTGGAGCAGCTATATACAAGGTTTTGTTTTTGATATTTTCTAAATTTTCGATTTTTTTGGGTTTTTGTAAAGCTAGGACTTTAGGAACTATACAAACAACTCTTTTTTTGAGTTTTTCATCTTTTTTAAATGTTTTTGGATTTTGGGGTTTCTCAATTTTTTGAATTTCGAGTTTTCCCAATTTTTTTCTGTTTTTGGTTGAGGGATCTTCCATCATACCTACAAAGGAAAACACAACGGGTTAGACTCTAAACAAGTGGTCTAAATCGTAGGTTTTTGCTTAGGTAGGCTCCAGGGCACCCTTGACCCAGGTGGTCACAGGGGGTGGCTCCGGCGGTATTTTGGGAGTGTAGCCGATTCCATATTGGCTTGGATTGGCCCTGGGCACTATGGGCTCTAGGAGACCCTGGTTTTGTGCCTCTAGACCCTTGTATGGCATATAGCCCATGTTCAATAACATGTTCTACGATTTTTTGGTTTTGGAAAAGTTTTCATATAAGTCGTGGTCCTGGAACTTGCTATCGTCCATGTTATGCACATAAGGCTTTTCGTCCAGGGGTTTCTGAAATAGGTGGCTCTTGGCCTTTCCTAAGATGGTTAGTGTTGAATGGATTGCAGTTCTTGGAGCTCTATTTGCATTTGAGCTTCCTCTTCAACCAAAGAGTAGTTACCTTGGTCGATCTCATTCTGAATGTTCGATAAGTTCTCAGCTTCCCCTATGTGCATTTAAATTCAGCCCACTGAATCTTTATTCCAATTCTTCAAGGCTTGCTTTAAGTCTTTTAAGTTGGTATACTACTCGAAATGTGGGGCTACCCAAGTACTTCGTTGACCAGGCTTGGCGACAATTTCTTCACAAGCAGGGAATTTTATCCACATACAGAAAAAAAGGAAAGGAGATCGTCTTTGGTTACACGAGATTTCATAGTTTACAATCAATCCATTGTGGTCGGAGAATGTCCTTAGTGTAGCCTTGATCCATGCTTCAGGGAATGCTGATAGCCATTGGTGATTAACCAAACCTCTATCGAGCTTCCTCACAATATACGCGCCTCCAATTTGTTTGTTAGACCAGATGTAAAAGGTTCCTTTTGTTGGCAGTTCTGTGAGTTGGCAACTATTGATAAAATCATTAAACTCAGAGTTAGCATGGCCTTTGTGAGCCACTTGTTGGGCTACTTCTCGATTAGGTGTCATCTTCGCATGCTTCACCTATTTATCTTTGGCTTCTTGGGAAATGGGGCATAGCCCGGGTTTCAAAAGTTCCTATTTGGACCTGGGGTTCCAAAACACTATTTATAGGGTTCAGAACAATATTTATAGGGTTTTGGGAAGGCTCCTAGGTTTTCAGAACTCAAAGTGCCTTTTTGGATTTGATTTTGTAAACCAAGTATGTTTTATGAAATCGTGGGATTTTGGGGTGTTTACAGATGCCCCTCTTTGGCATTATCCAAATTGATTTGGATAATGGCAAAGACGACAACACCCCTGTTTAATATCTCCCTGGATCTATCCTCGAGAATATGGGATCGTCCCAGTTTTTAGAAAACATTTTCTTTTAAGCCTGGTAGGAGGAGATTTTCGCCAAAGGGGACTTTCCTATGGGTTCTAGTCCTACACGGGATCATGTATGAAGTATGCGTGAATATGCAAGTGCATGGTATGGATGAGACACCAAGAAGGGGGACCTCCTAGAGACCAGATTATATGGTCGAACATTGGAGTCTTATGAAGACCTGCTGCTTCAAGTGAGCGGGCCTTATGTTGCTCGATGTTCGAGTTTTTGAAACCTCATTTCAAAAGGAAAAATCCTTTTTGCCTCGATCCTAAGGACCTCTAGCTCCTCGTGTTTGCCTTTATTTGAGTCTAAGCACTCGCTAATCTAGCGGAGGTTTGATAAGAAAACAAGCTAAAAATTCCTACGCCTTACTTAGATGTCTAACTCTCAAACAAGATGAGATTCAAGTAAGCAAATCCTATTTTTACTTTAGGCCTCCTCGAAATGAACCCTTTTTCATCTTGGGATAAGTCACAGGGATGGAAAAGAGTTTACCACGGTCCCTTCTGGAGTGTCCCGTGGTTTAAGTCATAGAGGAGGAAAACTGCTCTTTTTAAGCTCTTTGGCAGTTTTTCTATTTTTTCGTAGAGGGTCTCCCTTTGGGAGTATTTTTTCTTTATTCCCTCTTTTCCATAGAATACACGATTTTCTTTTGATTCACCTTTCTTTCGGGAAAGAGACTTTGTAGGGATTTCCCTTTTTTTTTTCTTTTTGGCCAAGTTTTTCTTTAGGGAAGGGAAGAGAAACGGGGGAGGACTTATCCCAAGGATCTACTCGATCCATTCCAGATCAGCCTATTTAGAAATAGCACGCACTACTTGCAAGTATCTTGCTATATTGAACTAGGCCTTTCTTTGTAAGAAGAAGAATTTTGAAAATGTAACCACGTATTTTGAAAAGCTCCACTTTTTTGCAAGTGTTGATTCTCTCATTCAGGGTCACACTATTTGCCTTTGATCCTTTCTTTCGAAGTTTCAAAGTAAATCTCCCAAAAACATTTTCGAAAATGGGAATTTAACTTAGATCCTACACATGATACTTCTTTAAGTATTGAATATTGATAGGATCTGCTAAATTCCTACCTTCTACATCGATCAACCAATAAGGGTTGTTTGTGGTGGTTCCACGCACAACATAAGGCCCATCCCACTTGGGCTGCCACTTTCCAAGTGGATGTGGGCCACGATAGTGGATGATTTTTAAAACGAGATCTCCCACTTCAAAGTGGCAAGGTTTCATATGTTTCTCATAGTGTCGGGCTATCCTTTGCCGGTATGCATGAGTATGATCCATAGCAAGGAGTCGCCTCTCATCTAACAAATCTAGTTCGGCCATCCTAGCATACTGAAGCATCTCTAGGGGGAGGTCTAGTGCAATGGATGTATGGAATGAATGCAACCTTGTATGAATGGGAAGAATGGCGTTTGTGCCATAGACCAACTCAAATGGCGTGGCATTGGTGGGAGTTCGGATGGAAGTCCTATAAGCCCATAAGGCTTCATCCAGCTTCTCATGCCACATCCTACCCTTCTCTAAAGTTTTCTCAATAATACTAATGAGAGTCTTATTGGTGGCCTCGGCTTGGCCGTTGCCTTAAGGGTAGTAAGGCGATGAGAAGTGGTGAGTTATGCCGTAGGTGTTGCACAACTTGACCATCCGCTCATTTTTGAATGGGGTGCCATTATCAGACACTAGGTCTCTTGGAACTCCAAATCGAGCCAAGATATTTTCCCTAATGAAATCCACCACATGTTTCCCCTGGACATTGGTCAGGGAGGTGGCTTCGACCCATTTGGAAAAGTACTCAGTGTCTGCTAAAATGAACCTATGCCCATTCGATGCCTTTGGAAATATTGGTCCTACAATATCAAACGCCCACATGGTAAATGGCCAGGGGCTGACCACGGAATGCAATGAAGATGAGGGAATATGAATGGTGTGCCCATGCACCTGACATGGATGACACTTCCTAGTATGATCGTGGCAATCCTTTTTCAGAGTGGACCAAAAATAACCCGCTCTAAGTATTTTCATTGCCATCATATTGGCATTAACATGGCCTCCACATTCTCCATCGTGGAATTCATGCATTATCATCCTAGCCTCCTCTAGGTCAACACACCTTAGTAAGATGCCGGTAAAACTTTTTTTGTACATGACCCCACCCAAAATCGTATATCAGGTAGAAATTTTTCGGATGAATGCCTTATCTTTGGATGTGACATTTTCAACAAATCTCCCATTTTCTAAAAAGACTTGTCATAAAACCAAGGTTTTTCATCAGAATCTGGGTTATTCTGGCAAATTTCCAAATCGTGTGTGGATGGAGTGGGTGCATGCCATATTTCTATGGATCGGGTTCCCAAAGCGGGATCGATCCTTAGGGCTGAATGCAACCTTGTATGAATGGGAAGAATGGCATTTGTGCCATAGACCAACTCAAATGGCGTGGCATTGGTGGGAGTTCGGATGGAAGTCCTATAAGCCCGTAAGGCTTCATCCAGCTTCTCATGCCACGTCCTACCCTTCTCTAAGGTTTTCTCAATAATTTTTATGAGAGTCTTATTTGTGGCTTCGGCTTGGCCGTTGCCTTGAGGGTAGTAGGGCAATGAGAAGTGGTGAGTTATGCCATACGTGTTACATAACTTAACCATCCTCTCGTTTTTGAAGGGGGTACCATTGTCGGACACTAAGTCCTTTGGAACCCAAAAGTGAGCCAAAATATTTTTCCTAATGAAAGCCACCACATGTTGCCCCTGGACATTGGTCAGGGAGGTGGCTTCGACCCATTTGAAAAAGTATTCAGTGGCTGCTAAAATAAACCTATGCCCATTCGATGCCTTTGGAAATATTGGTCCTACAATATCAAACGCCCACATGGTGAATGGCCAGGGGCTGACCACGAAATACAGTGAAAATGAGGGGATATGAATGGCGTGCCCATGCACTTGACATGCATGACACTTCCTAACATGATCGTGGCAATCCTTTTACAGAGTTGACCAAAAATAACCTGCTCTACGTATTTTCATTGTCATCATATTGGCATTAACATGACCTCCACACTCTTCACCGTGGAATTCATGTATAATAATCCTATCCTCCTCCAGGTCGAGACATCTTAGTAAGATGCCGGTAAAACTTTTTTTGTACAGAACCCCACCCAAAATCGTATATTGGGTAGAAATTTTTCGAATTAATGCCTTATCCTTGGATGTGGCATTTTCAGCAAATCCCCCATTTTCTAAGAAGCACTTTATGTCATAAAACCAAGGTTTTTCATCAGAAACTAGATTGTTTTGGCAAATTTCCAAATCGTGGTTGGATGGAGTGGGTGCATGCCATATTTTTAAGGATCGGGTTCCCAAAGTGGGATCGACCCTTAGGGCTGAACCCAAGGATGAGAGGGCATCGGCAATGCCATTATCCTCTCTTCCTACGTGTGCGAGTGTGCACGATTTGAAGTATTCGACCAATCGAGTGGCCAACTCGTGATATGGAAGAAGCTTTCCGTTTCTAACTTGCCAAATTTTTAAAACTTGGTTTATAACGAGTAATGAATCTCCAAAGACCTCAATGCACAATGCCACTAGAGTTTTCAAATTTTTTAAGCCTTGTATGAGTGCTTCATACTCGGCTACCTTGTTGGAACATTCGAAATCTAGGCGAATGGCTATGGGTATCTCTCCCTTTTCAGGGGATATGAGGATGACCCCGGCACCAACCCCTCTTTGGTTTTGTGCCCCATCAAAGTGCATCTTCTACACTTGGTTTTCAAAAGAGTTTGCCAAAATGTGGTTTTGAAATTGGTTTACCAATATGCCTTCATTAGGCATTTCATCAAGTGTGGGATATGCATCCTCTAAGGGGAAGTCAGCCACGTAGTTTGCTAGGGCTTGCCCCTTAATGGAGCTTTGATGGTGGTATTTTAGGTCATACTCCATCACGAGGAGTTGCCATTTACCTAACCTACCCGTGAGGATGGGTTTTTCGAATAAGTGCTTGATTGGATCAAGCTTAGACACTATCCAGATCTCGTGATCTAGGAAGTAGTGTCAGAATTTTTGGCAGGCCCATACCAAGGCCAAGCACGTCTTCTCCATGGCTTGATAGTTCCTTTAGTAAGCCAAGAGAGTTTTCGAAATATAATAGATGGCATACTCCTTGTGGGTATCATCCTCGTATTGAGCTAACAAGGCACCCAAAGCCTTCGCATGCACAGAAATGTAAAGCAGAAGAGGTTTTCCTTGCTTTGGAGGGCTTAAAACAAGGGGATTAACTAACTATGCTTTTAATCTTTCAAAAGATTTTTGGCAATCGTCATCCCATAAAAATTTATTCCCTTTTCTCAAAAGTTTTTTGAAGGGTTCGCATCTAGTTGCAAGGTATGAGATAAACCTGCGAATGGATTGTAGACGACCTTGGAGGCTATGAATCCTCGTGAGATTGGAGGGTGGAGCCATGTCTATGATGGTTCTACACTTAGAGGGGTCGACCTCAATGCCCCTTTGGCTCACCATAAATCCTAAAAGCTTCCCGGATTCTACTCCGAACAGGCACTTTTGAGGGTTTAGCTTTACTTTGTAAAGCCTAAGCCTTTCGAAAATCTTTTGCAAACATTCGAGATCAGTGCATCGAGTTTTTAACTTAGCCAAGAGATCATCCACATTGTAGACGCGCGGAAATTTCCACTCTGGGTTCTTTGGCCTGAAGTGAACCTTTTCGTATGTTTAAGTCGCTTAAAGGGCGTGCGAGCTAGCTTACTCAAGCTAGCGAAGTAAGTTTTGAAAATATCTGACTTATGGGGCGACTGTGGACAAGTGGGCTCTTTTCATTGCAAACCTTCTTGAACCGATGCTCAAGGGTCAGTTTGTACGCTTAGAAAACTCGATTTTGAATGTGTATGACCTGTTTTGAAAAGTATGAAAAGTGTTTGATCGGTTTGGTTTGTCTTGTTGCAGATTTTATTTTACGTGGGGTTTTGCACGTATCCTATGTCTTTGATTTTAGCTACATAGGCGTGAGATGTGTGCATCAAGTGCCTAAGTCTTGGCGATTTCACACGGGTGGTTCGAGGTTGCTTTGATGCAAGTATGCACCCTATCTCGTGGTATGGCGGATATGCAATGCAAACTCACACAACTGAACCTTAAATCCCGAAATTGAAAGACATAGCCGAAGGGAAATTGCAAAAGGGAAATATAGCTATATCTTAAGAGCGGAAAGGCTCAATTGTGTAAGTGTATGCCGTGTATAAATTGAAATACAACTCACACAGCTGAACCTTAAAACGCAGTGGAAAGGAAATACAACTATATATATATGAGCCCGAAGGTCGTCAACGTGCACGTGTTGTGTTTGTGTGTAAATGTAAAGACAACACACGCAGCTGAACCGAGAAAACGCAGCGGAAAATATAGAAATATGGCTATATCTTAGCGACTGCCGAGGCCAAAATGGTGCGTGAGGTGCTTGAGCAAGCACTCGGGTGTTCTTTGGGTGTGAGTGTGTAAATAAAAGACAAACTCACACGACTTAATGTAACAACCCAGCTGAATTGAAATACATATATATGATAAGAGCGAAGGCTCAATGCACGTGTGTGTGGAGTGTATAAATTGAAAACAACTCACGCAGCTCTTACTAGAGTCTTGGGAGTAAGAGCGAAGGCTCAATCGTGCTTGTGGGTTCTTGTGTACGAGTTAAGAGCTAAGGCTCAAGTGCTCGTGTGTGCTTCGTGTAGCAAGCCACGTTATTACAACCTGGGGGGAGACAACACTCCGTTAATACAACCCCGTATCCAAATTGAATTAAAGTGTAGAAGGAGATATGAAGTACCGGATTAAAACACTTATGTGATTCGGATGTTTGTCCACTCTAATCTACATGAACTTGCTTGGCTTCGTACCCACAGATGAGTCTTCCTTGAAGCTTGAAGCGAAAGATGGCTGAATGGAGCCTTTGAGCTTGAGGGTTTATGAGGTTCACGACACTAAGGGGTTTGGGTTTGAGCTTGCGTGGAATGGGTATGGTGGCTGCGGGTGTGGGGATATGAGGTGGTGATGTGGGAGCTAAGGGTCTTAGTGTTTAGGTGGGGTGAGAAGGTATGGGATACGAGATGGGTATGGGATGTCTAAGGCAGTGGACGGGAGTTGGGGGTTCTAGACAAGGTGGTCACGGGACTAAGTAGGTGGGGTATGATATGGTGTGTCTAGCTAGGATGGGTTCGGCTGGGGTGTGTCTAGGCGTGGGATGTAATGGGCACCGGGTAGGTGCTAGGTGGTTGGGGTATGTAAGGGAGTGTAAACAGCCCAAAATTCTATGATTTTCATAAAACGTACCTGGTTTTAAAATCCCCTTTTCAAGACCAGATTTTCAGTTTTCGAAAGCCCAGGAGTTGTAAAAGCTCCAAATTTTGTATAAAACCCCATTTTGATATGAAATATCTTATAGTTGGGCCAAGTCCCAATTTCGCAAAGAGCTGAATCCAATAGGTACAACTTGATCAAAAGCAGCCACAAAAACGGGTGAAAAAGCCCCAAAAGCCTCCTAGCCTGATAAAAGCGAATCGAAAAGGCAAAGGAAAGCCCGGACCCGAAGCATACTTCAAGCTCGGCATATCAACTCTCATGTCAAAAGCATCCTCAAATTCTCAGACATCTAGGCCCCAAATATTAGAAAGATTATCAAACTGAAATCCCGAAGGTGAGGAGATCGGACGAAAATGTTGGCGAAGACCCAACGCAAGATGGAGTACTGATGAAGTCAGGCCCCACACAAACCGTCCATTTTGAAACACCATGAAGGAATAAAAAAAAAAATCAAATTTGGATCGGATTTGGACCGTATATATCTAGATCCAAACCCAAAATGTATTTGGATTTGGATCCCAAGATCCAAATCCAATATCTATATCCATGGCCCACTTCACCTCCCCATAAATGGGGGTGAGGGGCCCACAAAAGTTCACGTGAATGCTCTTGGAAGGCTTGGGTAGAGAGAGAAAAGGGCCATAAAGTAAGAGTGAGAAAGTTGGTAGGCTTGACTTTTTTTGGTCAAAGTGGGTTAGCCTTGTGGGTTTAACCAAGAGTGTGGGTTCAAGCTTGTATGCACCTACACTTGACATAGGGCTGCACCAACTTGGATATGGCTGCAACTAAAGTAGTGGACCGGCTCCAAGAGGTGGTTCCTAAACCTAGCCCTAAGTTAGTATATCTCACCTAGCCATCTTTCCTAAACCTAACCCAAACCTAGCCTAGACCTAGCCCTTCTCACACAAAACCACACCCACTTCACCTAGCCGACCTCACCTAGCTGGACCACCTAGACCTTAACCAACTAGCCCTAAGCTAACCTTAGTTCACCTAACTAAGCCCCTAACCAACTAAACCCAGCCCACCTAACCGACCTACCCCAAACCACTAGCCCAGCCCACCTAAATAAAAATATCTAGCCCACTCCCAGCCCACCTAAATAAAAATATCTGACCCCCAACCCAACCGACCTAGCTCCCTTATCCCCCCAGCCATTAAACCCCTAGTCGGCCAGCCTATATAAGGGCCCATCCATCACCTGTGGGTTCCGGGGTCTTCTCATCCTCCCATTCGGCCAGGACCTGGACACCAGCATTTCCCTTCCACCTGCTCCACCCACCACCTCCTTTCCACCTGGCCACCACCACCTGCCGCCTCCTTCCCAGCCAAGCACCACCTTCCACCCGGCTGCCCCAGCACCAGCACCTAGACAGCATCCTCTCCACTCCCAACCGAGCACCACCTGCCATCCTCCCTTCATTCCCGGTCAGTATAACTCCCCCTGCCACCAGCATCATCCTCCCTACAATCCCAGCCGAGCACCACCTTCCACCTGGCCAGCATCACTCCCATCCACCTGCCATTCTCCCACCTCTCCCAGCCGACCACCACCTGCCACCGCTTCACCATATCCCACTCCCATTCTACCCGGCCTGTTACCTTAATGCCTAACCCCCAACTCCCAACACCACACCTTAGATCAACCTACCTTCCCTAATTCCCAGCCAACCTAGCTTCCACAAATCAGCCGACCAGCACCCCTACCTGTCCCTAAACACATCCGAATCCCAGCCTCTCTCGAGCTACCTAAGGGACTCCTCATGGCTGCCCAAGGCGAATCACAAGTCCAAATCCACGCAAGTTGAAGATGGACCAGCTACATGTAAGTGTCTAAACTTGGCCTATTACATTAACTTGCTTTATTGTAAGCAAGAAAAAGGACTCAATGAAATAGGTGTATTGGTTCCCTTTGTCCCTCAAAGGCACAACTGCCAAATGGCTGGCTTCCTACGACCTTAGCCAGTTCGCTACTTTTGAAGAATTAGCGAACTGCTTTATGCAGAGATTCTCGCATAACGTATAAGTCACGCCAACTTTCAAAACGTTGAGGGATGCAAAACAAGGCATGAACGAAGACGTGCATATGTTTATCGTTCGTTGGAGGTCTCTCCTTGGATAAGTGCGAGAGCCAATATCCGAAGGATGCGCAGTCATGCTCATCCTGGATAACTTTAAAAACGAATTGAAAACCCTTCTCTCCCTTCACGAAATCTCAACTTTCCACAAGTTGATAAAAAAAGCATCCCTTTTCGAAACAAATTTGAAAAAAGGGATTTATGATCATTTGTGGAAAGGAATCGTGGTTTCGAAAACTCGCTTGGAGAAGCCCAACACTTATGGGCTACCCACCGTGGATAAAGGGGCAAAGCCCAACAAAATCGCCAATGTCCGGGTGGATCCAAGCCCGACAAGTGCTTCGAAAAACTTTGAAAAAATAGAAAATAAAAGGGAGAAAAATTTCCAAAAACCCTTTGAAAGACGGGAGTATACTCTGCTGGGGAAACTTGTGTCGGAGGTCCTAGACCTCCTACTTGCCCAAGGAATGATCGAATTCCCCGAGATTCCCGAGGGAGTCACTTCCAAAGGGGGATTTTTAAACCGATTCTGCAAGTATCATCGGCTCAAAGGCCATGATACAAAGCGGTGTTTCTCCCTGCTTAATAAAATTGAGAACTTGATAGCAGAAGGCCAGCTTCAGGTCACTGAGGAACCCGAGCCTGCCCAAGCCATCTTTAAAGAACCCTTCCCCAAGCACGCAAGTACCAGTGGGAAGAGAAAAGAGGTATGTGCTCTCACAATTTCGAAGAGTCTAGCGCATGCATATGAGTCTGGTTTGTCTACTTGTGCATCTACTCTCATACTTCACAAAAAACTGGCCCAAGTAGTCATTCAGGGACCACCAAGAGTTCCATCCCCGGTTAAGCCAGTTTTAAAAATTCAAGGTGCTCCAAAACTTTCGATTACAGCCATGTTAGGTGCGAACCCTAGGTTGATCGTGGGGGAGGTGACAAGATCCGGGAGGATCTATCAACCCCCATATCTGCAAAGTGCTAAAAAGGTGGTCAATGTGCTTGGCCCCTCAAAAGCATGTTTTCCTAGAGTTCCGCCGAAAGCAGACAAAGGAAATGTCGTGTTAAAATTATATGATTTCAAAAACCATCTTTTAAAGATTCCTATCAACATGTCAATCCTAGAGCTAATACAAACTTCTCCTACGCATAGACTCGTGTTAGAGAAAATTCTACAAAGAGCAAAGATTAGTACGAACATAACCCCAGAATCCTTGTCCAACCAAGTGGCATCTATAGGAGCAAAAACGCTCATCATATTCTTGGAAGACGATGTAGAAAGACCCTACGAGTCCCATAACCAGGCCCTATATATCGAGGTGGTTCTGAATAACCACTCTTTGGATAGGTGCCTAGTCGATGGGGGAGGAGGGCTCAACATCCTTCCACTTCTTCTGGCGAATCAAATCAGAGTCACATTGACATCTGTAAACCCAAGCCCCATCATCATCACTGGGTACGATGGAAATGCGTCTAGACAACTAGGATCCATCGAACTCCCTATGGAAATGGGAGAGATAGCACACACGGGGGTGTTCCATGTCCTGGACATCCACCCCCACTATAACCTGTTATTGGAAAGGCCCTGGATACACAGCCTGTGTGCTGTGTCATCCACCTTCCACAGGTGTGTCAAAATCCCTTTTAGGGACCAAGTCGTAGTGATCCTAGGCGAGAGTCATCCTCAGCTTCAAGGGGTCATAAATTCCCCTTGCTTGTCGAGTTCCCAGACCCACGAGGTAAATCTAGGGCAAACCCTGCTCGAGCCACCAAGGCTCACATTGAAAAATCCTAGGAAGGTCGTATATGTGAAGGGGCCACCCAAGGTTGGCCCCCACAAAATCCTGACCATCCCAGGAAAACCCAAAAAAACCCTATTTCCAAAACCTCAAGACAAAAAACCCTATGTGCATAACATAGATGACAGCAAGTTCTAGGACCACGATTTATATGAAAATTTCTCTAAAAACAAAAAATCGTGGAACATGCTGTTGAATATGGGCTATATGCCATATAAGAGTCTAGGGGCACAAAATCAGGGTCTCCTAGAACCCATACTGCCAAGGGCGAATCCAAGCCGATATGGGATCGGCTATACTCCCAGAATACCACTAGAGCCACCCCTTGTGACCACCTAGGTCAAGGGTGCCTTGGAGCCTACCTTAGAAGAGACCTATGATTTAGACCTCTTGTTCAGAGTCTAACCTGTAGCGTTTTCCCTTTGTAGGTATGATGGAAGATCCCTCAATCAAAAAATACAATAACATTTGAAAACTCAAAATTCAAAAAAATGGAAAAATTACAAAAGCCAAAAAACACTTGAAAATGAAAAACTCGAAAAAAGAGTAGTTTGTATAGTTCCTATAGACGCGCGAAAATTTCCACCTCTGGTTCTCAGGGCCTGGAGCGGATCCTCTCATGTGTCTAAGGCCTATTTATATAAACAGGGTGTGCCAGCTAGCTTACCTATGCTAGCGAAGATATATTTTAAGCTGATTTCTAATCGTGGCGACTGTGAGCAAGTGAGCTCTTGTCGTCGCAGACCTTCTTACACCGATGCGCAAGGGTCAGTCTGTACGCTTTGAAAAATCGAGTTTTAGGGTATAGAAAGCTTACAAAGCGGTTCGAGGTGTCTAATTCGGGTCTTTTAGATACGATTGCAGATTTTAGATCACGTGGATTTGCACGTGCCTAAGTCTTTCTTTTTATCCCTTGATGGGCCTCCTAAGCGTGTGTTATGAACACTCCACTACATGGGGCGAATTTTGAGCGGGAGTATGGGGCTTGCTTTGATGCAATATGCGTCCTACCTCGTGGTATGGCGTAGATGCAATGCAAACTCACGCTACTCCAAAGGGAAAACCCGAATGTAAAGACAATGCCGAAGGGAAATGACCGAAGGGAAATGACTTGTAATGTAAATGCTGAAGGGAGATATGTATATAAGGTATATACGTGCCCTTACTTGGGTCTTGCAAATAAGAGCGAAGGTTCAATGTGGGTGCGTGCTTGAATTAAAAGACTTACACACACGACATGAAATAAAACCCAAATATAACTTGCAGTATGGCCTTGATTAAGGTCTTGGGAATAAGAGTGAAAGCTCAATGTGTGTGAGTGCTTGAATTGAAGTACTACGCACACAACATGAATTTAAACCCAAATAGTATAACACGGCCCTTACTTGGGTCTTTCAATAAGAGCGAAGGCTCAATGTGTGTGAGTGCTTGAATTGAAAGACTTACACACACGACATGAAATGAAAACCCAAATAGTATAGCTTGGCCCTTACTTGGGTCTTTCAAATAAGAGCGAAGGCTCAATGTGTGTGAGTGCTTGAATTGAAAGACAACACACCCAACTTAAGCAAAAACCCTACGAAAATTAAAGTATATATATATATATATATATGTATATATTAGGGGCTGATTAGGCCCGTGTGTGTTCAAAATCGTGCACAACTAAGAGAGTGCACGTGTGTGGGTGTGCCAAGCCACGTTATTACAAGCGGGGGGAGACTATGCTCCGTTATTACAACCCCGTATAGAATTGAATCTTAAGCAAGTATACAACTAAGGACCGAGTTAGGCACTTACTAATAGCTGGTCCGAAGAAGCCTTGCTTGAGCGTGGGGTTGGCCTTCGCCTTGGGCTGCAAGAGGGAGCTCAGCGGAGTTGAACGACAAGGGGTTGCTGGCCGGGTGCCTTAGGTGCGCGGAGGAGATGACTTGAAGGTGGCCGACTACTTGGAAAGGGGCTGCCTTGGCGTGTGGGATTAAGGTGAGTATCTAGGGTCACTAATGAAGGGTTGTAAGGTTAGGGAGCATGACACTAGGGGGAGCCTAAGGGAGTGTATAATGGAGCACCTAGGGGAAAGGAGGTGGCTGGCCGAATGGAATTGACAGTCGGTTGGAGTGGCCGACTGGGGGAACTTGGTGGTGGCGGGCTGCTAGGGTGGCTAGGAGTGGTGGAAGGGAAGGGAACTAGCTAGGAGATGGGGTGAGGTAGTGGTGGATGTGGGGAGGTAATGTGGGCTGGTCTTAGGGAGTTGGATGGGGTGGTCGGGTATAGCTAGGGTGTCTAGGTAGTGGCGGGTAGTTAGGGTGGTTCTGGCCTGGCCGAATGGGAGTGGTGGCGGCAGGTGGATGGTGTTAGGGTAAGGTGGTGGTAGTGTAGGTGGCTGAGAGTGGAGAGGGAGTGGAGAAGAGGTGAGGTAAGGTATAGGATACTAACCGGATGATGGGAGGCGGCGGGTGGTTGAGGGGCAGCTGGATGTGGGGGATCGGCTGGTTCGGCCAGATGAAGGGGGTGGCAACGTGGACCTTGGCTGGAGTGGTGGTGGTGGTGGTGCTCGGCTGGGAGGTAGTGGCGCGGGTGGTGGCTGGCTGTGGGGTAAGTAGAGCAAGGTTGGAGTCGGCTGGGCTGGAAAAATGGAGGAACCAAGATAGGAAAACCCGCCCCTTAGGGGGGGTTTATATAGGGTTGGGCTAGGTCAGTTGGGGCTGGTTTAGGGTAGTGGTTAGGTGGTTTAGGTAGGGTGGTGTGGTGATAAGGTGGGCTGGTATTAGGGTAGGGCCAGATATTTTAAATACAAGGGGTTTTGGGTAGGTTATGGGCTAGGTTTAGGTGGGGTGGTTTAGAGGTTTAGGGTTTAGCTAGGTGGGTTGGTTTTGGGGTGAGGTTTAGTGAGGTGGGTTAGGTGATTAGGCTAGGATTAGGTTAGGTTTAGGGAAATTAACCTAGGTTTAGGGAAGGATTAGGGAAGTAGGTTAGGTGATTAGGCTCAGATTAGGACCGGATTAGGGTGGAAGGCTAGGATTAGGTGTTTTTGGTTAGGTTTAGGTGAAGGAGCTCCCTTTGCATGACCCATGGACCTTAACCATATCATGTTGGTGCAGCCCTAGGTTAGGTTTTGGCTAATTACAAGCTTAAACCCACTTAATTAGGCTAACCCACATGATTAACCCCAAACTAGACACACAAGCCAAGCTTAATTACAACCCACACTTGATCTTATCCTCCCCCACACTCTCTCATTCCCATAATCCCACGTGAAATTCAAGTGGGCCCCACCTCCATTTATGAGAAGGTGATGTGGGCCATGGAATGGATATTGGATTGGATCTCTGGATCCAAATCCAAATCCAAGTCCATACATGGGTTTGGATTGGGATCTGGATATATATGGTCCAGATCCGATCCAAACTGAAATCTGACTCCTTTGAGCTGTGTTCGAAACGAACGGTTTGTGCGGGGTCTGACAGCATCAGTACTCCGTCTGCGTTGGGTCTTCGCCAACATGATCGTCCGCCTCTGTTCTCGCCTTCCGGAGATGAATTCAAATGATGTTTTCATGATAACAGGGTCTTGGACATTCGAGATCCTGGGGGTGGGTTCAATGTAAGAGTTGTTGTGCCGGGCTTGACATGTGCTCCGGTTCCGAGCTCTCCTTAGCTTTCCTGGTCCTGTCTGGATGGGGCCAAGCTGCTTCGGGATTTCAAAACATGTTTTAAAAAGGTTTTTAAAAGCCATATTGTATATTTTTGAAATATAAAGTTCAAAACATATGTACAAGGTTGTCTAGAAGGCTGCTGGGTTTCTAGACTCAAAATAGCCCTTTGGGGCTGCTTTTGCAAAACCAGATGGATTTGAGAAATTCGTGGGATTTCGGGGTGTTTACAGTTCCCAAAATTCTCGTTTTACAAAAACACAAAAAAATCGAAAATTTACAAAATTCCAAAAAGATTTTGTACATAGCTGCTCCTGGTAAGGATTTGGAAAAAGCAAAAGATTTCGAAAGAAACGTTGTATGCATAACCAAACCAAAAAATTTTGAAATCAATGGAAATTCCAATTATAAAAACAGGTCTTTTTAAAATCCATGCATCAAATTTCCTAGGATCTATAAACCTCGAGAATGATCAAAGCCCAGAGGTGGATCCCCTTGAGGAAGATCCCACTTTTGAGCTCCCAGAATTTCATAAAATTCTCGATTTTGAAAAGCCTTCAAATTCAGTAGGAGGAGATTTCATAGAGATAAACCTAGGGAGTGATTCAAAGTTGTCGAGCATCGTCTTCCCTTAGATGCGGATGTAAAACCCATAAAGCAAAAGCTTAGGAAAATACATCCAAACGTACACACACAAGTGAAAGAGGGTTTAGAAGATCTGTTAAAAGCCGGATTTATAAAACCCATTGCGTATTCTGATTGGTTATCCAATATAGTTGTTCGAAAAACCAATGGGAAGATTCGAATATGCATCGACTTTAGAAACCTGAATAAAGCCACTCCAAAGGATAATTATCCTTTACCAAACATAGATTTGATAGTCGATAATACTGCTGTAAACACCCCAAAATCTCACGATTTCCTCAAATATGCCTGGTTTTGCAAAAGCAGCCCCAAAGGGCAATTTTGAGTCTGGAAACCCAGGAGCCTTCCAGACAACCCTGTACATATTCCAAACCTTTATATATGTTTTAAAAATGTATACATATAGTTTAAAAACCTTAAAAGGTGTTTTGAAACCCCAAAAGCAGCTTGGCCTGATGAAAGCAGGACCAAAAAGGCAAAAGAGAGCCCGGACCTAGAGCATACTTCAAGCCCGGCACATCAACTCTCATATCAAAATTATCCCCAGATTCTCGAACATCCAAGCCCCAGATATCAGCAATTTATTCAAAATAAACTCCGGAAGGTGAGAAGAAGAGCGGACGACAATGTTGGCGAAGACCCAACGCAAGACGGAGTACTGATGCAGTGAGGCCTCGCACAAACCGTCCGTTTCGAAATGCCATGAAGGAATCAAAAAATCAAATTTGTGCTGGATCTGAACCATATATATCCAGATCCTAACCCAACATGCATTTGGATTTGGATCCAAAGATCCAAATCCAATATCCATATCCATGGCCCACATCACCTTCTCATAAATGGAGGTGGGGCCCACAGATATTTCACGTGAAAAGCTTGGGTAGAGAGAGAAAAAGGGGTGATAAAGTATGAGTGAGAAAGTTGGTAGGCTTGACTTTTGGTCAAGGGTGGGTTAACCTTGTGGGTTTAGCCTAGAGTGTGGGTTTGAGCTTGTATGCACCTACACCTAACTTGGGGCTGCACCAACTTGGACATGGCTGCAATTGGGTCCATGGACCGGTGCCAAGGGGAGGTTCCTAAAACCTAGCCCTAAACTAGCCCACCTCACCTAGCCACTCTCCCCTAAATCTGACCCAAACCTAGCCATCCTCACCCAAAACTGCCCCAACCTCACCTAGCTAGACCACCTAGACCCTAACCAACTAAGCCTAAACCCACCTTAGTGCACCTAATTAAACCCCTAACCACTAAGTCCCAACCCACCTAACCGACCTACCCTAAACCACTAACCAGCCCACCTAACCGACCTACCCTAAACCACTAACCAACCCACCCTAACCGACCTACCCGAAACCACTCCCCATGCCCACCTTATTACAAATATCTAGCCTATACCACCCCAACCGACCCAGCCCTTTCTAGCCTATAAAAACCCACCTCTTTTGGGGGTTCCAGCTCTCTCTCTTCCACACTCATCCCCCCTCACTCCCTCCAAGCTGCACCACTTCCACCGCCACTTCATCATCCGGCTGCCACCTCCCTTCCACCACCATTCGGCCACCACCTTCATCCCCCAGCACCACCTCCTCCCGGTTAGTACCTCATCCCATTCATCCACCATCTCCCCTCCATCTCTCGCCACCACCAGCACCTTCCCTCCATCACCAGCCGGCCAGGACAACATCCACCTGCCACTCATCCACCCGACTGCACCAGCACCATCCTCCCTTAATCCCCTCCTTCCCAACCAAACACCACACCAACCTAGCCCATCTACCTACCACTTCACCCTTGGCCAGCACCCCTAACCTGCCGCCAACCTACATCCAAGGAGCTCCCCTTCGACTGTCCAAGGCGACTCACTAGACCAAAGCCAAGAAAGTTGAGCATGGACCAGCTACACGTAAGTGCCTAACTCGGTCCTTGATATGAACTTGCTTACATTTAATTAAATTTCATACGGGGTTGTAATAATGGAGCATTGTCTCCCCCTGGTTGTAATAATGTGGTTTGGTACACCAACACATACGTGCACTTGAGCCATTCCGCTCTTAGCTGCACACCATTTTGGCACACACACGAGCCTAAACAACCCCTAAGATATAGTTATACTTATATATATTCAGCTGCGTGGGTTTTAACTTAAGTCGTGGGTGTTGTCTTTCAATTCTACACTCACACACACTGAGCTTTCACTCTTACTCCCAAGACCCTAGTAAGGGCCATATTGCAATTTCATTTGGGTGTTTTAATTCAAGTTGTGTGCGTGGTCTTTCAATTCCACACTTACACACATTGAGCTTTCGCTCTTACTCCCAAGACCCTAGTAAGGGCCATATTGCAATTTCATTTGGGTATTTTAATTCAAGTTGTGTGCGTGGCCTTTCAATTCCACACTCACACACATTGAGCTTTCGCTCTTACTCCCAAGACCCTGGTAAGGGCCATATTGCAATTTCATTTGGGTGTTTTAATTCAAGTTGTGTGCGTGGTCTTTTAATTCCACACTCACACACATTGAGCTTTCGCTCTTACTCCCAAGACCCTAGTAAGGGCCATATTGCAATTCTATTTGGGTTTACATTACAAGTCATGTGAGTTGTCTTTACATATACACACAATACCCACGCACACGTTGGCGACCTTCGGGCCCATATATATTATAAGTATTTCCCTTCCGCTATGTCTTTAAGATTTGGGTTTTAAGGTTCAGTTGTGTGAGTAGTCTTTCCATATATACACGACACACACTTGCACAATTGAGCCTTTCCGCTCTTAAGATATAGCCATATTTCCCTTTTGCAATTTACATTAAGTCATTTCCCTTAAGCATTGTCTTTCAATTCGGGTTTTCCCTTTGGAGTTGTGTTAGTTTGCATTGCATATTCACCATACCACTAGTTAGGACGCATATTGCATCAAAGCAAGCCCCACACTCCCGTGCAAAAATCTCCCAACTTAGGTCATGTAAACACCACAAATTTTCCAAAAATCAAGAACTCTCAAAAACACAAAAAGCTTGTTTGAGCCAAAACGATAACCTATTTTAAAATGTGAAAACAGGTACAAAAGGTAAAAGCAGAGCCCCAACAAGAAGAGCGAATCGAGTTTGGAGTCTCAAAAGCCACCCCTTGCTCAAAAACGGAAGAAAGGAGAGCCCGTTTAGAGAAAAGCCTGACAGAAGGGTAAAAGTGTAATTTGGGTCAAAGAAAAAGCGCAAAGCAGCTCCAAAATGCAGAAAGAAGTCCAGTACCTGAGGAAGTCGACAGAAGTCCGAGATACGTCCCGTTAGAATGAAGAACGGAATTCGTGCAGTAATCTGAGTTCGATATCAACAGGAACCGGCCAGAAACCAAAATGGTGAACCGAAACGAACGCCGAAAAAGTCCTGAAAAGCAGAACACCGGTTGGAAGAAAGACTTGGGGAAGACCCAGGCCATAGTTGGGCGTCCGATGAATCGAAGCCCGCTCGAAACCGATGGTGAAAAGCACCAGAAAACCAAGGAGCAGAAGAAAAGTTTGGATTGAATCTGGACCCAAAAATATCCAGATCCAGATCCAAATAGTGTTGGATTGAATCTAGATCTTAAAATATCCGAGATCCGAGATCCGAGATCCAAACCCAAATAAATATTTGGACTCGATCTGGATCTCAAAATATCCAAGATCCACGATCCAGATCCAAATGGAGTTTGGATCCGATTCGGTTACCAAGACCCAAGATCCAAGACCCATTTCAAACCTCTATAAATAGAGGTGAGGGGCTGGAAATTCATCTTGCATGAATTTGTGAGAGGGCTTTCACGTGAGATTTTGGAGAGAGAGAGAGAGAGAGGGAAGCAAGTCAAGAATGGTGGTTTGACTTTCCTTTTTGAGTGTGGACTTGAGTCTTATGGCTAAGGGCTTAGTGTGGGTTGCACCTTGGGGCGTGGTTGGTCTGCAAATGGCTAGGAAGCAGCTGCAAGAAAAGAGTTTGGACCTAGCTTGGCTGCAACCTAAGGTTAGTCCCTAATCACCCTTAACCCCTCTTTATCCTAACCCTCTAAACTACCTAAACTCGACCCATTAAAACCCACCTAGCTCGGCCAACACAGCTGCAAGAAAGGAGTTTGGACCTAGCTTGGCTGCAACCTAAGGTTAGTCCCTAATCACCCTTAACCCCTCTTTATCCTAACCCTCTAAACTACCTAAACTCGACCCATTAAAACCCACCTAGCTCGGCCAAGTGTTGGCCGAGCCATTCCCTTATACCCCACTTGAGACCTACCTAAACTCGACCCATTAAAACCCCCCCTAGCTCGGCCAAGTGCTGGCCGAGCCATTCCCTTAGAGCCCACTTGAGACCTACCTAAACTCGACCCATTAAAACCCACCTAGCTCGGCCAAGTGCTGGCCGAGCCATTCCCTTAGACCCCACTTGAGACCTACCTAAACTCGACCCATTAAAACCCACCTAGCTCGGCCAAGTGTTGGTCGAGCCATTCCCTTTGACCCCATTTGAAACCTATCTAAACTTGATCCCCTAAACCAACAAGAGCTCGGCCAAAGTGCTGGCCGAGTGTAAACACCCCGAAATCCCACGAATTTCTCGAAACAAACCTGGTTTTATAAAAGCAGCCCCAAAGGGCCATTTTGAGTTTGGAAACCCAAGAGCCTTCCAGGAAACCCTATACAGATGTTTTGAACTTATATATGTTTTAAATATGTATAATATGTTGTAAACTATTTTGAAACCCCACAAAGCAAGCTTGGCCTGATCAAAGCAGGACTAGGAAAGCCAAGGAGAGCCCGGAACCGGAGCACATGTCGAGCCCAGCACAACAACTCTCGTATTGAATCCACCCCCAGGATCTCGAACGTCCAAGACCCTATTATCAACAAAACATCACTTGAAATCAGCTTTGGAAGGTGAAAACAGAAGCGGACGATCATGTTGGCGAAGACCCAACACAGACGGAGTATTGATGCTGTCAGACCCCACACAAACCGTTCGTTTCGAACACAGCCTGAAGGAGTCAAAATTCAGTTTGGATCGGATCTGGACCATATATATCCAGATCCCAATCCAAACCTATGTGTGGATTTGGATTTGGATCTAGAGATCCAATCCAATATCCACATCCATGGCCCACATCACC
This sequence comes from Brasenia schreberi, assembly GCA_036023115.1. Lineage (NCBI taxonomy): Eukaryota > Viridiplantae > Streptophyta > Magnoliopsida > Nymphaeales > Cabombaceae > Brasenia > Brasenia schreberi. The sequence goes on from JAYKKT010000066.1 coordinate 14,000,518, forward strand.
TTCTCATAAATGGAGGTGGGGCCCACTTGAAATTCACGTGGGATTATGGGCATGAGAGAGAGTGGGGGAGATAAGATTTGGGAGTGGTTGTAATTAAGCTTGACTTGTGTGTCAAGTTTGGGGTTAATCATGTTGGTTAGCCTAATTAGCATGGGTTTAAGCTTGTATTAGATCAAACCTAACCTAGGACTGCACCAACATGATGCAACAAGGTCTATGGGTGATGCAAAGGGAGCTTCCTAACCCAATCCTAATAAAAAAACCATAATCCTAGCTTTTACCCTAATCTCGTCCTAAACCTAGCCTAATCACCTAAACCACTTCCCTAATCCTGGCCTAATCCCAACCTAATCACCTAACTCACTTCCCTAATCCTTCCCTAAACCTAGCCTAATTTCCTTAAACCTAACCTAATCCTAGCCTAATCACCTAACCCATCTCACTAAACCTCCCCCCAAGACCAACCCACCTAGCTAAGCCCTAAACCCCTAAACCACCCCACCTAAACCTAGCACACCATATACCTAAAACCCCTTGTATTAAAATATCCGGCCCCTCCTCAAAACCAGCCCACCTTATCACCACACCACCACCACCTAAACCACCTTACCACCTCCTCAAAACCAGCCGCAACCGCCCTTCACCAACCTATATAAACCCCCCCCCCTAAGGAGCGGCTTTAAAAAGGATTTTCCAACTGACCTTGGCCAGCCACCTCCCAGTCGAGCTTTCCACCTTCCTCCACCTGCGCCACCACTGCCTCCCCCGGCCAGCTCTGCCTCGCACCACCACTGCCTCCCGGTCTGCTTCACTCCACATCGCCACCACTTCCATCCGGCCAAACCCCATCCACTTCAACCACTCGGTTGCTCTTCTTCCTTGGACACCAACTCCCTACCAACCGGTTAGTATCTCAACCTAACTCTACCTCTTCTTCACTCCCCCTCCACTCTCAACTACCCACACCGCCACAACCTCCCGCCAACACCACCTATCTGTCATCCTCACCCATTCGGCCAGACCTCAACCATTTCCACCACCCGCCTTGAACCACCTCCCCTAGTGACACCCGGCCACCCCACTTGGTTCCCTAGGACCTGCCCATACCCTTTTCACCAGCCCTTAGCTCTACCTTACACCACACCCTAGCTAGCTCCCTTCCCATCCACAACATCCCTAGCCACCCTAGCAGTCGGCCACCACCAAGCTCCCCTTAGTCGGCCACTCCAACCGACTGTACCAAATCCACTCGGCCAGCCATACATTTCTCTTAGGCACTCCCTTAGGTTCCCCTTTAGCACTACCTTCCTTAATACCAGCCCATCCTTTAGTGACCTTCCTTAGTCACCTTAGCCCAAAACACCAAGGCAACCCCTTCCTAGCAGCCGGCCAGCTTCAAGGCGCCCTTCCCGTGCACCCAAGTCATCCGGCCAGCATCTCCCTTTGCCATTCCATTTCGAGGAGCTCCCTCTTGCAGCCCAAGGCGAAGCCAAGCCTACGCTTAAGCAAGTCACCTCCGGACCAGCTATAAGTAAGTGTCTAACTCGATCCTTAGTTGCAGACTTGCTTAAATTAAATTTGACATGGGGTTGTAATAACGGAGCATTGTCTCCCCCCGCTTGTAATAACGTGGTTTGGCACACCCACACACACGTGCACTCTCTTAGTTGTGCACGATTTTGAACACACACGGGCCTAATCAGCCCTTTATATATAAGTTTATGTATATACTCTAAGTTGCGTAGGGTTTTGCTTGAGTTGCGTGTGTTGTCTTTCAATTCTCGCACTCACACACATTGAGCCTTCGCTCTTATTTGCAAGACCAAAGTAAGGGCCGTGTTATACTATCCTTGGGTTTAATTTCATGTTGTGTGCGTAGTACTTCAATTCAAGCACTCACACACATTGAGCTTTCGCTCTTATTCCCAAGACCTTAGTTAAGGCCATACTGCAATTTATATTTTGGTTTAATTTCATGTTGTGTGCGTAGTACTTCAATTCAATCACTCACACACATTGAGCTTTCGCTCTTATTCCCAAGACCTTAGTTAAGGCCATACTGCAATTTATATTTGGGTTTAATTTCATGTTGTGTGCGTAGTACTTCAATTCAAGCACTCACATACATTGAGCTTTCACACTTATTCCCAAGACCTTAGTTAAGGCCATATTGCAAGTTATATTTGGGTTTCATTTCATGTCGTGTGTGTAGTACTTCAATTCTCGCACGCAACCACATTGAGCCTTCGCTCTTATTTGCAAGACCCGAGTAAGGGCCCATATATACATTATATACGTATTTCCCTTTGGCAATTTCCATTACAAGTCATTTCCCTTTGGCAATTTCCCTTTGGCAATTTCCATTACAAGTTATTTCCCTTTGGTCATTTTCCTTTGGCATTGTCTTTAAATTCGGGTTTTCCCTTTGGAGTAGCGTGAGTTTGCATTGTATATATGCCATACCACGAGTTAGGACGCATATTGCATCAAAGCAAACCCCATACTCCCGCTCAAACTCGCCACATCTTAGTGGAGTGTTCATAACACACACCTAGGTGGCCCATAAAGGGATAAAAAGCAAGACTTAGGCACGTGCAAATCCACGTGATCTAAAATCTGAAAATCATACAAACAAGACCCGAATCAAACACCTCGAACCGCTTTCATAGGTCCTTATATCCAAAAACTCTATCTTTAAAAGCGTACAGACTGACCCTTGCGCATCGGTGCAACAAGGTCTGCGACGACAAGAGCTTGCTTGCTCACAGTCGCCACGTTAGAAGTCAGGTTAAAATATATCTTTGTTAGCTTAGGTAAGCTAGTTGGCACGCCCTGTTTATTTAAATAGGACTTAGATACATGAAAAGATTCGCTCCAAGCCTAAGAACCAGGAAGCGGAGATTTTCTGCATCTACAGTAGATTGGCACGCCTGGTGGGACGTGAGTCTTTTAAAAGTCGAGTCATTTTAGGAACTTGCGAAAAAGTAAACTCTGTTTTCTTCACTTGTACTTAGGAATTTTGAAAAAAGGCTTGAAAGCATGTCAAAATCCAACCCAAGTGAAGTGTCGAGCCAAGGCTCATGCGCATCAAGTTCTCACTCTAGGAGGATTTTGAAAAACAAGATCAAACTAGACGAGATAGAGGACCTAAGAAGGGAATTCGAGGCCAAAATCGATGCTCTCAGCCAAGAGGCTAAAGTAGGTGATTCATGTTCATCAAACGGTGAACAAAGGGCCAAGAAAAAATCTGAAAAACCTCGCAAGTACAAAGAGGCCTCCGTAATGGAAGGCAACCAATACCACGAGTCCTTCACACAAAAGGACCGTAAAGCCCTACAGTAGCTGCTGAAAGGGCAAAATAAAGAGAAAAGGAGTTATGCCCTGTCTGATTTCCTTCCCATGGATTACGAAACAGACAGTGACAATGAAATACCGAACTTCCATCGGTATGATGGCATGGGAGACCCTAGGTCTCACTTGCAACTTTTCTCGCGTCGAGCCCATAAGAAGAAAAAGGACTCGATGAAATGGGTGTATTGGTTCCCTTTATCCCTTAAAGGCACAACTGCCAAATGGTTGGCTTCCTACGACTTAAGCCAATTCACTACTTTTGAAGAGTTAGCGAACTGCTTCATGCAAAGATTTGCACACAACGTAGAACTCACGCCGACTCTAAATACTTTAAGGGATACAAAGCAAGGCATGAACGAAGACGTACATGCCTTCATTATACGATGGAGGTCACTTTTGGGCCAAGTGCAAGAGTCCATATCCGAAGGATGCGCAGTAATGCTCATCCTGGATAACTTTAAAAGCGAGTTAAAGACCCTTCTCTCGCTCCATGAGATCTCAACTTTCCATAAGTTGATCAAAAAGGCATCCCTTTTCGAAACAAACTTGAGAAAAGAGACATACGATCACTTATGGAAAGGAAGTGTCATTTCTAAAACCCGCTTGGAAAAGCCCATCACTTATGGGCTACCCACGATGGACAAAGGGGCAAAGCCCCATAAAATTGCCAATGTTCGGGTAGATCCAGGCGTGGCAGGAACTTCCAAAAATTTTGAAAAACTAGAGAATAAAAGGGAGAGGAATTTCCAAAAACCAATTGAAAAACGGGAGTACACTCCGTTGGGGCAACCTGTGTCGGAGGTCCTAGACCTCCTACTTGCCCAAGGCATGATAGAACTTCCTGAAATCCCCGAAGGAGTCACTTCCAAAGGGGGGTATTTAAATCGATTTTGCAAGTATCATCGGCTCAAAGGCCATGATACCAAATGTTGTTTCTCCCTTTTAAATAAAATCGAGAACTTGATAGCGGAGGGCCAGCTCCAGGTCACTACGGAACTTGAGCCACCTCAAGCTATCTTCAAAGAACCCTTTCCCAAACACGCTAGTGGCAGTGGAAAAGGAAAGGAGGTATGTACCCTCACCTTTTCAAAGGAACTAGCGCAAAAACCTGAGTATGGTCGACCCACTTATGCGCCCATTCTTGAACTGTACAAGAAGCCCACCCAAGTCGTCATCCGGGGACCACCAATAGTCGAATCCCACCAATAGTCGAATCCCCTACTAAACCAGTGTTAAAACTTCAAGGTGCTCCTCAACTCATACTTAGGGCCAATTTTAGTGCGAACCCTAGGCTGGTCGTGGGGGAAGTAACTAGATCCGGGAGGATCTATCAACCCCCGCACCTACAAAGTGCTAAAAAGGTGGTCAGTGTGCCTAGCCCCTCAAAAGCATGTATTCCTAGAGTTCTGCCAAATACAGACAAGGAAAAAGTTGTCCTAAATCCTTATGACTTCGAAAATCACCTTTCAAAGATTTCAATCCACATGTCTATCCTAGAGCTTATACAAACTTTGCCTAGACAAAGACTCGTGCTAGAGAAAATTCTAGAAAGAGCCAAGGTTGATTCGAACATAAGTCCGGATTCCTTGTCTAACCAAGTGGCCTTAATAGGAGCCAAATCGCCCATCACTTTCTCGGAAGATGATGTAGATAGAGCCTACGAGTCCCACAACCAGGCCCTGCATATCGAGGTGGTTCTGAATAACCACTCTCTGGATAGGTGCCTAGTCGATGGGGGAGGAGGGCTCAACATCCTTCCACTTCATGTGGCGTACCAAATCGAAGTCACCTTGACTTCTGTGAACCCAAGCCCCATCGTTATCACTGGATACGATGGGAATGCGTCTAGGCCGTTGTAGACGCGCGAAAATCCCCGCCTCTTCGCCTCTTTCGTGGCTCTGAGTGGATCTTATCGTGCGTCTAAGGCCTATGTATACAAATAGGGCGTGCCAGCTAGCTTACTTAAGCTAGCGAAGATATATTAACACTGACTTCTAAACGTGGCGACTGTGAGCAAGTGAGCTCTTGTCGTCGCAGACCTTCTTGCACCGATGCGCAAGGGTCAGTCTGTACGCTTTTGCAAAAAATCGAGTTTTGGGGAGAAAGTCTACGAAACGGTTCGAGGTGTCTATTTCGGGTCTTTAAGATGCGATTGCATGTTTTAGATCACGTGGATTTGCACGTGCCTAAGTCTTTTCTTTTATCCCTTTTTGGGTCGCCTAGTTTGTGTGTTATGAACACTCCACTACATGGGCGAATTCGAGCGGGGCTTGCTTCGATGCAATATGCGTCCTACCTCGTGGTATGGCGTAGATGCAATGCAAACTCACGCTACTCCAAAGGGAAAACCCGAAATGTAAAGACAATACTGAAGGGAAATAACAGAAGGGAAATAACCGAAGGGAAATAACCGAAGGGAAATAACCGAAGGGAAATAACCGAAGGGAAATACGTATATATCTTATGTATATGAGCCCTTACTCGGGTCTTGCAAATAAGAGCGAAGGCTCAATGTGGGTGCGTGCTTGAATCAAAAGACTTACACACACGACATGAAATAAAACCCAAATATAAATTGCAGTATGGCCTTGACTAAGGTCTTGGGAGTAAGAGCGAAGGCTCAATGTGTGTGAAAGTGCTTGAATTGAAAGACTTACTCACACGACAAGAAATAAAACCCAAATAGTATAGGTCGGCCCTTACTTGGGTCTTTCAAATAAGAGCGAAAGCTCAATGTGTGTGAGAGTGTTTAAATTGAAAGACTTACTCACACGACATGAAATGAAACCCAAATAGTATAGGTTGGCCCTTACTTGGGTCTTTCAAATAAGAGCGAAAGCTCAATGTGTGTGAGAGTGTTTAAATTGAAAGACTTACTCACACGACATGAAATGAAACCCAAATAGTATAGGTCGGCCCTTACTTGGGTCTTTCAAATAAGAGCGAAAGCTCAATGTGTGTGAGAGTGTTCGAATTGAAAGACAACGCACCCAACTTAAACAAAACCCTTCGGAAATGAAATATATACGTACACTTATATATTAGGGGCTGATTAGGCCCGTGTGTGTTCAAAATTGTGCACGACTAAGAGAGTGCACGTGTGTGGTTGTGCCAAGCCACGTTATTACAAGCGGGGGGAGACTATGCTCCGTTATTACAACCCCGTATCAAATTGAATTTCAAGCAAGTGTATGACTAAAGACCGAGTTTAGACACTTACGAGTAGCTGGTCCGTAGAGGTCTTGCTTGAGCGTAGGCTTGGCCTTGGGCTGCAAGTGGGAGCTCCGCGAAGGTAGGTGATCAAGGGTGCTGGCCGGCTGCAAGTGGGGCGCGGGATAGACGCCTCGAAGGGGGCCGGTGGCAAGTAGGCGGCGCCTCCAAGTAGGGAGTTTAGAGTGGCTGAATAAGTGAGTCTTAGGGTCACTAGGGAAGTTAGGTACTTAGGGAAACTGGACCTAAAAGGTGAGCTAGTGGGAAGGCCAAAGAGGACACCTAGGGGGGTCGGCCGAATGGGAGATGGTGGCTAAGTAGTGGCCAGCCACTTGGGTTATCCTAGGTTCGGCTAGGCTTAGATGGTGGCGGCAAAGGGGCTGAGCTGAAGGGAAGATGGGTGGCTAAGAGTGGAGAGGTGGTAGAGAGTGGCTTTGAGGGAGTTAGGGGGACTTACCGAATGGGGAGGAGTGGCGAATGGAGTGGGAGAGTGGCGGGCAGGTGGCTGTCGGCTGGTGGAGTTGGGGGAAGATGGTGGCGTCCGGCTGGGGGGCAGTGGTGGTGGACGGAAGAGGGAAGGTGGCGGAGCAGGTGGCGGCTGGTGGAGGAGCTGGAGCTGCTGGGGAGTGGTCACGGCTGGATGAGAAATGGGAGAAGGAGAGGGCTCGGCTGGATGGAAGGGGTGGTTCCCACTTGGAAAACCCGCCCACAATGAGGGGGGTTTAAATAGGGGATGGGTAGGTCGGTTAGGGTTGGGTTGTGGGTAGTGGTTAGGTGGTTTAGGTAGGGTAGTATGTAGATAAGGTGGGCTGGATGGGGTTGGGCCAGATATTTTAAAACTAGGTGTTTTGATAAATCGTGGGCTAAGGGTGGTTTAGGGGTTTAGGGCTAGGTTAGGTGGTTGGGTTTTAGGGTGAGGTTTAGTGAGCTAGGTTAGGTGATTAGGCTAGGTTTAGGCTAGGATTAGGGGAATTAATCTAGGTTTAGGGAAGGATTAGGGGAGTGGGTTAGGTGATTAGGTTGGGATTAGGCCGGGATTAGGGAAGTGGGTTAGGTGGTTAGGTTCAGATTAGGGGTGGATTAGGGGTTTAGGCTAGGTTTAGGCATTTTGGGTTAGGTTTAGGTGAAGGAGCTCCCTTAGCATGGCCCATAGACCTTGATCACCCCATGTTGGTGCAGCCCTAGGTTAGGTTTTAGCTAATTACAAGCTTAAACCCACTCAATTAGGCTAACCCACAAGATTAAACCCAAACTTGACACACAAGTCAAGCTTAATACAACACTCTTGATATTTTTCACCCCCACTCTCTCTCATGCCCAATATCCCACGTGAATTTCAAGTGGGCCCCACCTCCATTTATGAGAAGGTGATGTGGGCCATGGATATGGATATTGGATTGGATCTCTGGATCCAAATCCGAATCCAAGTCCACCTATGGGTTTGGATTGGAATCTGGATATATATGGTCCAGATCCAATCCAAACTGAACTCTGACTCCTTCGAGCTGGGTTCGAAACGGACGATTCGTGCGGGGCCTGACAGCATCAGTACTCCGTCTGCGTTGGGTCTTCGCCAACATAGTCGTCCGCCTCCGTTTCTGCCTTCCGGAGATGACTTCAAATGCTATTTTGATAAGAACAGGGTCTTGGACGTTCGAGATCCTGGGGTGTGAATCAGATGCAAGAGTTGCTGTGCCGGGCTCGACAGGTGCTCCGGTTCCGGGCTCTTCTTGGCTCTCCTGGTCCTGTCTTGATCGGGCCAAGCCACTTCGGGGTTTCAAAACATGTCTTAAAAGGGTTTTCAAAAGCTATGTCATATGTTTTTGAAAGATAAAGTTTTAAACATATATATAGGGTTGTTTGGAAGGCTCCTGGGTTTCCAAACTCAAAATGGCCCTTTGGGGCTGCTTGTATAAAACCAGATTTGTTTAAGAAATTCGTGGGATTTCGGGGTGTTTACAGATGCCCCTCTTTGGCCTTGTCCAAATAGATTTGGATAAGGGCAAAGATGACAAACACCCCTTTTTAATGTCTCCCTAGAGCTAGCCACGAAGAATATGGGATCGTCCCATTTTAGCAAAAATCTCAATTTTACAAACTCTGGTAGGAGGAGATATCACGCCAAAGGGTTCACTTATGGAATCTGGTCCTAAATGGGATCATGTTCATGCAAGTACCATGCGTGGAATGCAGATGACATGGGTGTGGTGCCAAAAGTGGCGACCTCCCAGAGACCAGGTGTGGTCGAACTCTAGAGACTTACAAGGCCTACTGCTCCCAGTGAGCAAAAACCCTATGCTGTTCGATGTTCGGTTTTCAAAACTTATTTACAAAACTATTTACAAAAGGGACAACTGTCTTGAGTCTCGATCCTAAGGATCTCGAGCTCTTCATGCTTGCCCTTGTTTGAGTCTTAACACTCGCTTATCTAGCGGAGGTTTTATAAGAAAACAAGCTTCATTTCAAATCCCTACGCCTTACTCGAAACGTCGAATTCTCAAACAAGATGAAATTCAAGTAAGTAAATCCTATTTTTACTTTAGGATTCCTCGAAATGAACCATGCTTTAGCTTGGGATAAGCCAGGGATGGGAAAGAGATACCACGGTCCCTTCTGAAGCGTCCCGTGGTTTGAGGCACAGAAGGCGGAAAACTGCTCTTTTTGAGCTTTTTGGCCTCTTTTTCCTTTTTTCATAGAGGGTCTCCCTTTGGGAGTATTTTTTTTCTTTAATCCCTCTTTTTTCATAAGAGAATCGATTTTTTTTCTTTTTTGAAGTCTGGTTTCTTTCTTTTGGAAAGAGACTTTAAATGGGAAATTCCCTTTTGATTTGGGCCTTCGTTTTCCTTTTGGAAGGAGAAGAGAAGAGGGGAGGACTTATCCCAAGCCTACACTCGATCCATTCCAGATCAGCCTATTTAGAAATAGCACGTACTACTTGCAAGTATCTTGCTATGTTGAACTAGGCCTTTCTTTGTAAGAAGAAGGATTTTGAAATGCAACCACGATTTTGAAAACTCCACTATTTCACAAGTGCGAATTCTCTCACTTAGGGTCACACGAGTTTGCCTTTGCACCTTATTCACACGTCTCAGGGCAGCTATCCCTATAAAATTTTCGAAAACTGGAATTTAATCCCGATCCTACACATGATACTTCTTTAAGTATTGAATATTGATAGGATCTGCTAAATTCCTACCTTCTACATCGATCAACCAATACGAATTGTTCGTAGTGGTTGCTCGTACAACATAGGGTCCATCCCAGTTGGGGCGTCACTTGCCTAGGGGGTGTGGGCCACGATGGTGGATGGTTTTCAAGACCAGATCCCCCACTTCAAAGTGGCGAGGTCTCATGTGTTTGCTATAATGTCGGGCTATCCTTTGCCGGTACGCACGAGCATGATCCATGGCAAGGAGTCGCCTCTCATCTAGCAAATCTAGTTCGGCCATCCTAGCATGCTGAAGCGTCTCTAGGGGGAGGTCGAGTGCAATGGATGTATGGAATGAATGCAGTTGGGTATGAATGGGAAGAATGGCGTTTGTGCCATAGACCAATTCGAATGGTGTGGCATTTGTGGGAGTCCGGATGGAAGTCCTATAAGCCCATAAGGCTTCATCCAGCTTCTCATGCCACCTCCTACCCTTCTCTAAGGTCTTCTCAATGATACCAATGAGAGTCTTGTTTGTGGCTTCGGCTTGGCCGTTGCCTTGAGGGTAGTAGGGTGAGGAGAAGTGGTGAGTTATGCCATACGTGTTGCACAACTTTACCATCCGCTCGTTCTTGAATGGGGTACCATTATCAGACACAAGGTCTCGCGGAACCCCAAATCGAGCCAAGATATTCCTCCGGATGAAAGCCACCACATGTTGCCCCATTACATTTGTTAGGGAAATGGCTTCCACCCACTTGGAGAAATACTCCGTGGCTGCTAAAATAAAACGATGCCCATTTGAGGCCTTTGGAAATTTGGGGCCTACAATGTCAAACGCCCACATGGTAAATGGCCAGGGGCTGACCACGGAATGCAATGCAGATGAAGGGATATGAATGGCGTGCCCATGCACTTGACATGGATGACACTTTCTAACATGATCGTGACAATCCTTTTTTAGGGTGGACCAAAAATAACCCCCTCTAAGTATTTTCATCGCCATCATGTTGGCATTAACATGACCTCCACATTCTCCGTCGTGGAACTCGTGCATTACTATCCTAGCCTCCTCTAGGTCGATACATCTAAGTAGAATGCCGGTAAAACTCTTTTTGTATAAGACCCCACCCAGAATGGTGTATCGGGTCGAAATCTTACGAATGAATGCCCTATCTTTGGATGTGGCATCCTCGGTGAATCCCCCATTTTCTAAAAAATGTTTTATGTCATAGAACCAGGGTTTTTCAATAGACTCTGGGTTGTTTTGGCAAATATCCAAGTCGTGTGTGGATGGATGGGGCGCATGCCATATTTCCAAAGATCTGGTCCCTGAAATGGGATCGACCTTCAGGGCTGAACCCAAGGAGGAGAGGGCATCGGCAATGCCATTGTCCTCTCTTCCTACGTGTGTGAGCTTACACGATTGGAAGGATTGGACCAATCGAGTGGCCAACTCGTGATATGGAAGTAGTTTCTCATTACGTACTTGCCAAATTTTTAAAACCTGGTTTATGACAAGGAGCGAATCTCCAAAGACCTCCATGCATGATGCCCCTAGAGTTTTCGAAATCCTCAAGCCTTGTATGAGTGCTTCATACTCAGCTACGTTGTTGGAACATTCGAAATCTAAGCGGATTGCTATGGGAATCTCGCCCTTTTCAGGAGAGATTAGGATGATCCCGGCACCAGCCCCTCGTTGGTTTCGTGCCCCGTCGAAGTGCATCTTCCACACTTGGTTTTCGAAAGAATTTGCCAAAATGTGGTTTTGAAAATGGTTTTGCAATATGCCTTCATCAGGCATTTCGACAAGAGTGGGATATGCGTCCTCCAAGGGGAAGTCAGCCACGTAATCTGCTAGGGCTTGCCCCTTAACGGAGATCTGGTGATGGTATTTCAGATCATACTCCATTAGAAGGAGTTGCCATTTGCCCAATCTACCCGTGAGAATGGGTTTTTCGAACAAGTGCTTGATTGGATCAAGCTTGGACACTATCCAGATCTCATGATCTAGGAAGTAGTGTCTGAATTTCTGGCAGGCCCAGACTAGGGCCAAGCACGTCTTCTCCATGGCTTGATAATTTCGTTCATAAGCCAAGAGAGTTTTCGAAATATAGTAGATGGCATACTCCTTATGGGTGTCATCCTCGTATTGAGCCAACAGGGCTCCTAAAGCGTTTACATGCACGGAGATGTATAATAAAAGCGGTTTTCCTTGTTTTGGAGGATTCAAAACGGGGGGATTAACTAAGTATGCCTTCAGTCTCTCGAAGGACTTTTGGCATTCGTCATCCCATAAGAATTTCGTACCCTTCCTCAACAGTTTGTTGAAGGGTTCGCATCTAGTTGCCAGATTTGATATGAATCGGCGCACAGATTGTAATCGACCCTGGAGGCTACGGACTTGGGTGAGATTGGAGGGTGGAGCCATGTCTATGATGGCTCGACACTTAGAGGGGTCGACTTCTATTCCCCTTTGGCTCACCATAAAGCCTAGAAGCTTCCCTGATTCTACCCCGAATACACATTTTTGAGGGTTTAGCTTTACTTTGTAAAGCCTAAGCCTTTCGAAAATCTTTTGTAAACATTCGATATGGGTGCATCGGGTTTTGGATTTTGCCAAGAGATCATCTACATACACTTCTACAAGCTCGTGAATTTGATCATGGAAGATCGTGTTCATGGCTCGTTGGTATGTTGCGCCGGCATTTTTCAAACCAAAGGGCATGACTGTATAGCAGTACGTGCCCCATGGGGTTGTGAAGGCGGTCTTACCCTGATCTCGTGGGCTTAGTTTGATTTGATTATAGCCTGAATAACCATCCATGAATGAAAACATTTCATGATTTGCAGTACTATCGACTATCAAATCTATGTTTGGTAAAGGATAATTATCCTTTGGAGTGGCTTTATTCAGGTTTCTGAAATCGATGCATATTCGAATTTTCCCATTGGTTTTTCGAACTACAACGATATTTGACAACCAATCAGAATACGCAATGGGTTTTATAAATTCGGCTTTTAGCAGATCTTCTAAACCCTCTTTGACTTGCGTGTGTACATTCGGGTGTATTTTCCTAAGCTTCTGCTTTATTTGTTTTACACCTACATCTAAGGGAAGACGATGCTCGACTATGCTGGGATCTATGCCCGGCATGTCTTCATACGTCCATGCAAACACATCTAAATAGGTTTGTAGAAATGCAATGAATGCTAACTTTTCAGTTTCATGCAAGCATGCGCCTATTTTGATGGTTTTGGGATTGGAATCATCCCCTAGGTTTACCTCTACGAAATCTCCTCCTACTGATTGGGAAGGTCTTTCAAAATCGAGAATTCTATGAAATTCTGGGAGCTCAGAAGTGGGATCTTCCTCAAGGGGATCCACTTCCGGGCTTTGATCATTCTCGTGGGCTTTAGATCCGAGGGAACTTGATGCGTGGTTTTTAAAATAACCTGGTTTTGTACTTGGATTTTCAAGTGATTTCGAAATTTTTGGTCTGGCTATGCAGACAACGTTTCTTTCGAAATCCTTTTCTTTCGCCAAAGTCATACCAGGAGCAGCTATGCACAAAATCTTTTTGGTATTTTCCAAATTTTCGATTTTTTTGGGTTTTTGTAAAACAAGAACTTTGGGAACTATACAAAGCACACTTTTTTCGAGTTTTTGTTTTTCCATTGTTTTGGTTTTCTTGTTTTTCGATTTTTTTGATTTTAAGTTTTCAAATGTTTTTGGTATTTTTTTAGAAAAAGGGATCTTCCGTCATACCTACAAAGGGAAAACACTATGGGTTAGACTCGGAATAGGAGGTCTAAACCATAGGTCTCTTCTAAGACAGGCTCCGGGGCACCCTTGACCCAGGTGGTCACAGGGGGTGGCTCCGGCGGTATTTGGGGAGTATAGCCGATCCCATATCGGCTTGGGTTGGCCCTAGGAAGGATGGGCTCTAGGAGACCCTGGTTTTGTGCCCCTAGACTTTTGTAGGGCGTGTAGCCCATGTTCAATAACATGTTCCACGACCTTTTGTTTTTTGAAAAGATGGGATATAAGTCGTGGTCCTGGAACATGCTATCGTCCATATTAGGCTCGTAGGGCCTTTTGTCCAGGGGTTTTGGAAATAGGGAACGCTTGGGTTTTCCTAGGAGGATTAGAGTCGGGAGGGGGCCTGCTTTGGGCGGCCCTTTCACACATACAACCTTCCTAGGGTTGTTCAACACGAGCCGAGGTGGCTCAACCATAATTTGCCCCAGGTTAGCCTCATGGGCCTGGGAGCTCGATAAACAAGGGGAGTTTATGATCCCCTGAAGCTGTGGGTGACTCTCACCTAGGATCACTACGACTTGGTCCCTAAAAGGGATCTTGACACACTTGTGGAAGGTGGATGGCACAGCGCACAAACTGTGTATCCAGGGTCTTCCCAGCAACAGGTTATAATGGGGGTGGATGTCCAAGACATGGAACACCCCCGTGTGTTCGATCCCTCCCGTTTCCATTGGGAGTTCGATGGATCCTAAAGGCCTAGACGCATTCCCATCGTATCCAGTGATAACGATGGGGCTTGGGTTTACTGAAGTCAAGGTGACTCCGATTTTGTACGCCACGTGAAGTGGAAGGATGTTGAGCCCTCCTCCACCATCGACTAGGCACCTGTCGAGAGAGTGGTTGTTTAGAACCACCTCGATATGCAGGGCCTGGTTATGGGTTTCGTAGGGTCTATCTACATCATCTTCCGAAAAGGTGATGGGCGATTTTGCTCCTAATAAAGCCACTTGGGCAGACAAGGACTCCGGACTTATGTTCGAATCAACCTTGGCCCTTTCTAGAATTTTCTCTAAGACAAATCTATGCCTAGGCGAGGTTTTGATAAGCTCTAGGATAGACATGTGAATAGGAATCTTTGAAAGGTGGTTTTCGAAATCATAAGGATTTAGGATGATTTTGTCCTTATCTGCTTTTGGCAGACCACTAGGGATACATGCTTTTGAGGGGCCAGGCACACTGACCACCTTTTGAGCACCTTGAAGGTGCGGGGGCTGGTAGATCCTCCCGGATCTAGTGACTTCCCCCACGACCAGCCTAGGGTTTGCGCTAAACTTGGCTCTAAGGATGAGCTGAGGAGAACCTTGGATTTTCAAAACTGGTCTTGTCGGGGTTTCCACTTTTGGTGGTCCCCGGATGACGACTTGGGCGGGCCTCTTGTATAGTACAAGGATGGGCGCGCAAGCAGGTTGACCAGGTTCGGGCTTTCGCGCTAGTTCCTTGGAAATGGTGAGGGTACATACCTCCTTTCCTTTCCCACTGCCACTGGCGTGTTTGGGAAAGGGTTCCTTGAAGATAGCTTGAGGTGGCTCAGGTTCCGCAGTGACCTGGAGCCGGCCCTCCGCTATCAAGTTCTCAATTTTATTTAGAAGAGAGAAGCACCGTTTGGTATCATGGCCTTTGAGCCGATGATACTTGCAAAATCGGTTTAAATACCCCCCTTTGGACGTGACTCCTTCGGGGATTTCAGGGAGTTCGATCATGCCCTGGGCAAGTAAGAGGTCTAGGACCTCCGACACAGGTTGCCCCAGCGGAGTGTACTCCCATTTTTCAATTGGTTTTGAAAAGTTGCGTTCTCTCTTATTTTCTATTTTTTCAAAATTTTTAGAAGTGCCCGCCATGCCTGGATCCACCCGGACATTGGCGATTTTATGGGGCTTTGCCCCTTTGTCCGTTGTGGGCAGCCCATATGCGATGGGCTTTTCCACACGTGTTTTTGGAACGGCACTTCCTTTCCATAAGTGGTCGTATGTCCCTTTTCGCAAGTTGGTTTCGAAAAGGGAGGCCTTTTTGATCAACTTATGGAAAGTTGAAATCTCATGGAGCGAGAGAAGGGTTTTTAACTCGCTTTTGAAATTATCCAGGATGAGCATTACTGCGCATCCTTCGGATATAGGCTCTCGCACTTGGCCCAAAAGAGACCTCCATCTTATAATGAAGGCATGCACGTCTTCGTTCATGCCTTGCTTTGTATCCCTTAAGGTATTCAGGGTTGGCGTGACTTCCACGTTGTGTGCAAATCTTTGCATGAAGCAGTTCGCTAACTCTTCAAAAGTAGCGAACTGGCTTAAGTCGTAGGAAGCCAGCCATTTTGCAGCTGTGCCCTTAAGGGATAGGGGGAACCAATACACCCATTTCATCGAGTCCTTTTTCTTCTTATGGGCTCGACGTGAGAAAAGTTGCAAGTGAGACCTAGGGTCTCCCATGCCATCATACCGATGGAAGTTCGGTATTTCATCGTCACTGTCTGTTTCGTAATCCATAGGAAGGAAATCAGACAGGGCGTAGCTTCTTTTCTCTTTATTTTGCCCTTTCAGCAGTTGCTGTAGGGCTTTACGGTCCTTTTGTGTGAAGGACTCATGGTATTGGTTGCCTTCCATTACGGAGGCCTCTTTTTGCTTGCGAGGTTTTTCAATTTTCTTTTTAGGCCTTTGTTCACCGTTTGATGAACACGAATCGCCTACTTCAGCCTCTTGGCTGAGAGCATCGATTTTGGCCTCAAATTCCCTTCTCAAGTCCTCGATTTCATCTAGTTTTATTTTGTTTTTGAAAATCCTCCTAGAGTGAGAACTTGATGCGCATGAGCCTTGGCTCGACACTTCACTTGGATTGGATTTTGACATGCTTTTCAAGCTTTTTTTCAAAAATTTCCTAAGTAAAAGCAAAGAAAACAAGTTAAAACGACACCTTTATAAAATTTTCGCAAGACTTCTACAAGTAAACTCGACTTTTTGAAAAGGCTCAGGTCCCACCGGGCGTGCCAATCTCTGTAGACGCGCGAAAATCCCCGCCTCTTCGCCTCTTTCGTGGCTCTGAGTGGATCTTATCGTGCGTCTAAGGCCTATGTATACAAATAGGGCGTGCCAGCTAGCTTACTTAAGCTAGCGAAGATATATTAACACTGACTTCTAAACGTGGCGACTGTGAGCAAGTGAGCTCTTGTTGTCGCAGACCTTCTTGCACCGATGCGCAAGGGTCAGTCTATACGCTTTTGCAAAAAATCGAGTTTTGGGGAGAAAGTCTACGAAACGGTTCGAGGTGTCTATTTCGGGTCTTTAAGATGCGATTGCATGTTTTAGATCACGTGGATTTGCACGTGCCTAAGTCTTTTCTTTTATCCCTTTTTGGGTCGCCTAGTTTGTGTGTTATGAACACTCCACTACATGGGCGAATTCGAGCGGGGCTTGCTTCGATGCAATATGCGTCCTACCTCGTGGTATGGCGTAGATGCAATGCAAACTCACGCTACTCCAAAGGGAAAACCCGAAATGTAAAGACAATACTGAAGGGAAATAACAGAAGGGAAATAACCGAAGGGAAATAACCGAAGGGAAATAACCGAAGGGAAATACGTATATATCTTATGTATATGAGCCCTTACTCGGGTCTTGCAAATAAGAGCGAAGGCTCAATGTGGGTGCGTGCTTGAATCAAAAGACTTACACACACGACATGAAATAAAACCCAAATATAAATTGCAGTATGGCCTTGACTAAGGTCTTGGGAGTAAGAGCGAAGGCTCAATGTGTGTGAAAGTGCTTGAATTGAAAGACTTACTCACACGACAAGAAATAAAACCCAAATAGTATAGGTCGGCCCTTACTTGGGTCTTTCAAATAAGAGCGAAAGCTCAATGTGTGTGAGAGTGTTTAAATTGAAAGACTTACTCACACGACATGAAATGAAACCCAAATAGTATAGGTTGGCCCTTACTTGGGTCTTTCAAATAAGAGCGAAAGCTCAATGTGTGTGAGAGTGTTTAAATTGAAAGACTTACTCACACGACATGAAATGAAACCCAAATAGTATAGGTCGGCCCTTACTTGGGTCTTTCAAATAAGAGCGAAAGCTCAATGTGTGTGAGAGTGTTCGAATTGAAAGACAACGCACCCAACTTAAACAAAACCCTTCGGAAATGAAATATATACGTACACTTATATATTAGGGGCTGATTAGGCCCGTGTGTGTTCAAAATTGTGCACGACTAAGAGAGTGCACGTGTGTGGTTGTGCCAAGCCACGTTATTACAAGCGGGGGGAGACTATGCTCCGTTATTACAACCCCGTATCAAATTGAATTTCAAGCAAGTGTATGACTAAAGACCGAGTTTAGACACTTACGAGTAGCTGGTCCGTAGAGGTCTTGCTTGAGCGTAGGCTTGGCCTTGGGCTGCAAGTGGGAGCTCCGCGAAGGTAGGTGATCAAGGGTGCTGGCCGGCTGCAAGTGGGGCGCGGGATAGACGCCTCGAAGGGGGCCGGTGGCAAGTAGGCGGCGCCTCCAAGTAGGGAGTTTAGAGTGGCTGAATAAGTGAGTCTTAGGGTCACTAGGGAAGTTAGGTACTTAGGGAAACTGGACCTAAAAGGTGAGCTAGTGGGAAGGCCAAAGAGGACACCTAGGGGGTCGGCCGAATGAGAGATGGTGGCTAAGTAGTGGCCAGCCACTTGGGTTATCCTAGGTTCGGCTAGGCTTAGATGGTGGCGGCAAAGGGGCTGAGCTGAAGGGAAGATGGGTGGCTAAGAGTGGAGAGGTGGTAGAGAGTGGCTTTGAGGGAGTTAGGGGGACTTACCGAATGGGGAGGAGTGGCGGATGGAGTGGGAGAGTGGCGGGCAGGTGGCTGTCGGCTGGTGGAGTTGGGGGAAGATGGTGGCGTCCGGCTGGGGGGCAGTGGTGGTGGACGGAAGAGGGAAGGTGGCGGAGCAGGTGGCGGCTGGTGGAGGAGCTGGAGCTGCTGGGGAGTGGTCACGGCTGGATGAGAAATGGGAGAAGGAGAGGGCTCGGCTGGATGGAAGGGGTGGTTCCCACTTGGAAAACCCGCCCACAATGAGGGGGGTTTAAATAGGGGATGGGTAGGTCGGTTAGGGCTGGGTTGTGGGTAGTGGTTAGGTGGTTTAGGTAGGGTAGTATGTAGATAAGGTGGGCTGGATGGGGTTGGGCCAGATATTTTAAAACTAGGTGTTTTGATAAATCGTGGGCTAAGGGTGGTTTAGGGGTTTAGGGCTAGGTTAGGTGGTTGGGTTTTAGGGTGAGGTTTAGTGAGCTAGGTTAGGTGATTAGGCTAGGTTTAGGCTAGGATTAGGGGAATTAATCTAGGTTTAGGGAAGGATTAGGGGAGTGGGTTAGGTGATTAGGTTGGGATTAGGCCGGGATTAGGGAAGTGGGTTAGGTGGTTAGGTTCAGATTAGGGGTGGATTAGGGGTTTAGGCTAGGTTTAGGCATTTTGGGTTAGGTTTAGGTGAAGGAGCTCCCTTAGCATGGCCCATAGACCTTGATCACCCCATGTTGGTGCAGCCCTAGGTTAGGTTTTAGCTAATTACAAGCTTAAACCCACTCAATTAGGCTAACCCACAAGATTAAACCCAAACTTGACACACAAGTCAAGCTTAATACAACACTCTTGATATTTTTCACCCCCACTCTCTCTCATGCCCAATATCCCACGTGAATTTCAAGTGGGCCCCACCTCCATTTATGAGAAGGTGATGTGGGCCATGGATATGGATATTGGATTGGATCTCTGGATCCAAATCCGAATCCAAGTCCACCTATGGGTTTGGATTGGAATCTGGATATATATGGTCCAGATCCAATCCAAACTGAACTCTGACTCCTTCGAGCTGGGTTCGAAACAGACGATTCGTGCGGGGCCTGACAGCATCAGTACTCCGTCTGCGTTGGGTCTTCGCCAACATAGTCGTCCGCCTCCGTTTCTGCCTTCCGGAGATGACTTCAAATGCTATTTTGATAAGAACAGGGTCTTGGACGTTCGAGATCCTGGGGTGTGAATCAGATGCAAGAGTTGCTGCGCCGGGCTCGACAGGTGCTCCGGTTCCGGGCTCTTCTTGGCTCTCCTGGTCCTGTCTTGATCGGGCCAAGCCACTTCGGGGTTTCAAAACATGTCTTAAAAGGGTTTTCAAAAGCTATGTCATATGTTTTTGAAAGATAAAGTTTTAAACATATATATAGGGTTGTTTGGAAGGCTCCTGGGTTTCCAAACTCAAAATGGCCCTTTGGGGCTGCTTGTATAAAACCAGATTTGTTTAAGAAATTCGTGGGATTTCGGGGTGTTTACAGCCGTTAGGATCCATCGAACTCCTAATGAAAACGGGAGGGATCGAACACACGGGGGTGTTCCATGTCTTGGACATCCACCCCCATTATAACCTGTTGCTGGGAAGGCCATGGAAACACAGCTTGTGCGCTGTGCCATCCACCTTCCACAGGTGTGTCAAGATCCCTTTTAGGGACCAGGTCGTAGTGATCCTAGGTGAGAGTCACCCACAGCTTCAGGGGATCATAAACTCCCCTTGTTTATCGAGCTCCCAGGCCCATGAGGCTAACTTGGGGCAAATTATGGTTGAGCCACCCCGGCTCGTATTGAACAACCCTAGGAAGGTTGTATATGTGAAGGGGCCGCCCAAAGCAAGCCCCCTCCCGATCTTAACCCTTCTAGGAAAACCGAAGCGTTCCCTATTTCCAAAGCCCCTGGACAAGAGGCCATATGAGCACAATATGGACGACAGCATGTTCTAGGACCACGACTTATACCAAACCTTTTCAAAAATAGAAAGTCGTGGAACATGTTGTTGAACATGGGCTACACGCCCTACAAAAGTCTAGGGGCGCAGAACTAGGGTCTCCTAGAGCCCATCCTTCCTAGGGCCAATCCAAGCCGATATGGGATCGGCTATACTCCCCGAATACCACCGGAGCCACCCCCTGTGACCACCTGGGTCAAGGGTGCCCTAGAACCTATCTTAGAAGAGACCTACGATTTAGATCTCCTATTCCGACTCTAACCCATAGTGTTTTCCCTTTGTAGGTATGACGAAAGATCCCTTTTATAAAAATATAAAAACATTTGGAAAACTTAAAATCAAAAAAATCGAAAAAGAGGAAAAACCAAAAACAATGGAAAAGCAAAAACTCAAAAATAGAGTGCTTTGTATAGTTCCTAAGGTTCTTGTTTTACAAGAACCCAAAAAAATCGAAAATTTGGAAAATACCAAAAAGATTTTGTATATATGCTCTTGGTAGGACTTTGGCAAAAGAAAAGGATTTCGAAAGAAATGTCGTCTGCATAGCCAGACCAAAAATTTTGAAATCAATTGAAAATCTAAGTACAAAACCAGGTCTTTTTGAAAATCACGCATCAAATTCCCTCAGGTCTATAACCCACGAGAATGATCGAAGCTGAGAAGTGGATCCCCTTGAGGAAGATCCCACTTCTGAGCTCCTAGAATTTAATAAAATTCTCGATTTTGAAAGACCTTCTAATTCAATAGGAGGAGATTTCATAGAGGTGAACCTAGGGGATGATTCCAATCCCAAAACTATCAAAATAGGCGCATGCTTGCATGAACATGAAAGATTAGCATTCATTGCATTTCTACGAATCTATTTAGATGTGTTTGCATGGACATATGAAGACATGCTGGGCATAGAACCCAGCATTGTCGAACATCGTCTTCCCTTAGATGCGGATGTAAAACCCATAAAGCAGAAGCTTAGGAAAATACACCCGAATGTATACACACAAGTCAAAGAGGGTTTAGAAGATTTGTTAAAAGCCGGATTTATAAAACCCATTGCATATTCTGATTGGTTGTCAAACATCGTTGTAGTTCAAAAAACCAATGGAAAAATTCGAATATGCATTGATTTCAGAAACTTGAATAAAGCCACTCCAAAGGATAATTATCCTTTACCAAACATAGATTTGATAGTCGATAGTACTGCAAATCATGAAATGTTTTCATTTATGGATGGCTATTCAGGCTATAATCAAATCAAACTAAGTCCACGAGATCAGGGTAAGACCGCCTTCACAACCCCATGGGGCAGGTACTGCTATACAGTCATGCCCTTTGGTTTGAAAAATGCCGGCGCGACATACCAACGAGCCATGACCACGATCTTCCATGATCAAATTCATGAGCTTGTAGAAGTATATGTAGATGATCTCTTGGCAAAATCCAAAACCCGATGCACTCATATCGAATGTTTGCAAAAGATTTTCGAAAGGCTTAGGCTTTACAAAGTAAAGCTAAACCCTCAAAAATGTGTATTCGGGGTAGAATCAGGGAAGCTTCTGGGCTTTATGGTGAGCCAAAGGGGTATAGAAGTCGACCCCTCTAAGTGTCGAGCCATCATAGACATGGCTCCACCCTCCAATCTCACCCAAATCCGTAGCCTCCAGGGTCGATTACAATCCATTCGTCAATTCATATCAAATCTGGCGATTAGATGCGAACCCTTCAACAAGCTGTTGAGGAAGGGCACAAAATTCTTATGGGATGACGAATGCCAAAGGTCCTTCGAGAGACTAAAGGCATACTTGGTTAATCCCCCCGTTTTGAATCCTCCAAAGCAAGGAAAACCGCTTTTACTCTACATCTCTGTGCATGCGAATGCTTTAGGAGCCCTATTGGCTATTTATGAGGATGACACCCATAAGGAGTATGCCATCTACTATATTTCGAAAACTCTCTTGGCTTATGAACGAAATTATCAAGCCATGGAGAAGACGTGCTTGGCCCTAGTCTGGGCCTGCCAGAAATTCAGACACTATTTCCTAGATCATGAGATCTGGATAGTGTCCAAGCTTGATCCAATCAAGCACTTATTCGAAAAACCCATTCTCACAGGTAGATTGGGCAAATGGCAACTCCATCTAATAGAGTATGACCTAAAATACCATCACCAGATCTCCATTAAGGGGCAAGCCCTAGCAGACTACGTGGCTGAGTTCCCCCTAGAGGATGCATATCCCACGCTTGATGAAATGCCTGATGAAGGCATATTACAAAACCATTTCCAAAACCACATTTTAGCAAACAATTTCGAAAACCAAGTGTGGGAGATGCACTTCGATGGGGCACAAAACCAACGAGGGGCTGGTGCTGGGGTCATCCTCATCTCCCCTGAAAAGGGCGAGATTCCCATAGCAGTCCGCCTAGATTTCGAATGTTCCAACAACGTAGCTGAGTATGAAGCACTCATACAAGGCTTAAGGATCTCGAAAACTCTAGGGGCATCATGCATCAAGGTCTTTGGAGATTCGCTCCTTGTCATAAACCAGGTTTTGAAAATTTGGCAAGTACGTAATGAAAAACTACTTCCATATCACGAGTTGGCCACTCGATTGGTCCAGTCCTTTTAATCGTGTAAACTCACATACGTAGGAAGAGAGGACAATGGCATCGCCAATGCCCTCTCTTCCTTGGGTTCCGCCCTAAAGGTCGATCCCATTGCCGGGACCCGTTCTTTAGAAATATGGCATGCGCCCAACCCATCCACACACGACTTGGATATTTGCCAAAATAACCCCGATTCTATTGAAAAACCCTGATTTTACGACATAAAACAATTTATAGAAAATGGGGGATTCGCAGAGGTTGCCACATCCAAAGATAAGGCATTCATCCGTAAGATTTCGACCCGATACATCATTCTGGGTGGCGTTTCATACAAAAAAAGTTTTACAGGCATCCTACTTAGGTGTATCGATCTAGAGGAGGCTAGGATAGTGATGCATGAATTCCACGATGGAGAATGTGGAGGTCATGTTAATGCCAACATGATGGCAATGAAAATACTTAGAGGGGGCTATTTTTGGTCCACCCTAAAAAAGGATTGTCATGATCATGTTAGAAAGTGTCGTCCATGTCAAGTGCATGGGCACGCCATTCATATCCCATCATCTGCATTACATTCCATGGTCAGCCCCTGGCCATTCACCATATGGGCGTTAGACATCGTAGGCCCAATATTTCCAAAAGCCTCAAATGGGCATTGATTTATTTTAGCAGCCACGGAGTATTTCTCCAAGTGGGTGGAAGCCATTTCCCTAACCAACGTGCTGGGGCAACATGTGGTGGCTTTCATCCGGAGGAATATCTTGGCTCGATTTGGGGTTCCACGAGACCTCGTGTCTGATAATGGCACCCCATTCAAGAACGAGCGGATGGTTAAGTTGTGCAACACGTATGGCATAACTCACCACTTCTCTTCGCCCTACTACTCTCAAGGCAACGGCCAAGCCGAAGCCACAAATAAGACTCTCATTAGCATAATTGAGAAAACCTTAGAGAAGGGTAGGACGTGGCACGGGAAGCTGGATGAAGCCTTATAGGTCCTAAGGTGACCGAGCTGGTTTGGGGTTTTCTTGGAATTATTCCTAGGGTGAATCCTAAAGGAAGGGCTTGGCCAAGGGTGGCCAAGTTGGTCAAGACTTAGGGTTAGTCTAAGTTAGGACTTAGGGTGAAAATGCTAAAGGGATTGGCTCGGCCAGGATCAACTTGGGTTTTTAGTTTAGGTGGGATTTGGGATGAAAGGGCAAAAGGGAAATGGCTCGCCCAAGGGTGGCCGAGCTGATCAACTTGGGTTTAGTTTTGGTTGGGCTTTTGGGGGACCTAATAGGACAGACCTAGGGTGAGCTCGGCCAACTATTGGCCGAGCTTGGTAAGGGCTTGGGTGGATACGATCTTGGGTAGAACTAGGCTCGATCTTAGCAAGATTCGGCCAGCTCTTTGTTGGTTGAAAGTTGCTAGATTTTATCAACGGTATTGGGTGGTTTAGAGAGTTAGGATTTAGGTACTAAGTGAGGCAGATCTAGGGTGGGCTCGGCCAGCCAATGGCTGAGCTTGGACTGGTATTAGGTGGGGACGGATTTGGGTGAAACTAGGAAACTTTTAGTGAAGTTCGGCCAGCTTCTTGGCTGGACTTTGCTAGATTTCCAAAAGGTGGTATTTGGTGGTTTAGAGAGGCAAAGGGAAGAGTGGTGTAGGTGGGTTCTATGGACTCACCTTGGCCACGGTTTGGGTGATCTCCATGCACCTTTTCTTCACATCAAA
This sequence comes from Brasenia schreberi, assembly GCA_036023115.1. Classification (NCBI taxonomy): domain Eukaryota; kingdom Viridiplantae; phylum Streptophyta; class Magnoliopsida; order Nymphaeales; family Cabombaceae; genus Brasenia; species Brasenia schreberi. The sequence continues at coordinate 14,025,119 of JAYKKT010000066.1, forward strand.
CAGACCATCCATGGCTGCCGGATCCACGTGAGTTGCAGCACCAAGCCTTGGCGTGAAATGATTTTGCAGCCCACAAGAACAAAACCCACCATTTCAGCCCACCATGGAAAGGCCAAGTCAAGCCCCTTTTCTTGACTTGCTTTTCCTCTCTCTCTCTGTCTCCAACCCAAGCAAAGACGTGAAAAACAATTTTTGCAGACCTTTTCAAACCAACCCCTCACGTCCTTTTATAGGCCTCTTATGTGGATATGGATCCTGGATTGATTCTGAAATCCGGATCCAATCCAAGTCTTGTTTGGATCTGGATCTTGGGTCTGGATCTGGATATTTGGATCCAGATTTGATCCAAAAAAAATTTCTTCTTCTCTCCTTCTTGGCGTCTTGAGTCGAACGCTTCGTGCGGGCCTTGAGTTTATCAACGATCCGTCTTAAGCGGGGGTTTTCCCCATTTCATCGTTCGAGCTCCTTTTCGCCTTTCCGAACTCTATTTCAACTGATTTTGGTTGTTTTCGACTTGGATTGTTCGTGATTTCAGGGGCACTGTTGGCTGGGCCTCTGATGATTCTGGCTTGAAGTCCATTTGCGGCCCGGGGCTCCTCTTTTGTCTTTGAATTTGGCCTTTGATCGGGCTGGGCTTGCTCTTTGAATTTTCTAAATCTCTGTTGCAACTGCTTTGGACCAGGCTTTACCTGTTCATCTGAGCTTTTGCAAAAATAGGACTTTCGTCCATTTTCAAGAATGTATGTTCCGACAGGGTTTGTAAAACGGAGGTTTGAAGTATTTGAGCTCCTGGGTTTTCGAAAATTCCAATTTCGGCTTTTTGAGCTCATTTTCGAACCAAGCATTTGTTTTTGCAAAATTTTTGGAATTTGGGGTGTTTATAGATGTCCCTCTTTGTCATTATCCAAATTGATTTGGATAATGGCGAAGAAGATAACACCCCTAATTGTTTTTCTCCCCGGATTTGATCTTGAGAATATGGGATCATCCCAGTATTTGAGAAAAATATTTCCTTTTAAGCCTGATAGGAGGAGATTTTTTGCCAAAAAGGGGACTTTCTATAGATCTAGCCCTAAATGAAGATCATGTATGAGGTGCTCATGCGTGGATATGCAGAGTGTATGACATGGGTGAAGTGCCAGAAAGGGGCGACCCCCTAGAGACCAGATTATATAGTCGAACTTTTGAGACTTTATGAAAACCTGCTGCTCCAAGTGAGCGGGCCTTACGTATGCTCGATGTTCGAGTTTTTTTTGTTTTTTTTTGAAATTCATTTTAAGAGGGAAAACTTTTCTGAACCATCGATTCTTTTGAGATTTTATGCTTGTTATAAATCAAATTTCAAAAATTTGGCAAGTCAAATATGAAAGGTTGATTTCATACTATGAGTTGGCCACCAAGTTGGTCGACTCATTCAAATCATGTACACATTGGTAGAGAGGAAACACTATGACAGATTGTCTCTATTGAGGTTTCGCATCTACCCATTCCATGAACCAAAAATTTTGAGATTTGCCAAAGTGACCAAAATCAAGAAAAAAACCCTTTGGTTTCATGATATTAAAAACCTTTTAGGAAATGGGGGATTTCTTAAGTTTCTCTCTTCCAAAGACAAAGCTTCTATTATAAAAATTTCAACACGATATGTCATCATAAGCGGTGTTTTATACAAAAAGAGCTTTTTGGGCATCTAATTGAGATGCATTGACTACAATGAGGCTCAAATCATCATTCATGATGAAGAATGTGGAGGCCATGTCGATATTGTCTATATCTTGGATTCACGGAGAGTCTACTAGTACTCTCTAAGGAATGTTGTCCATATGCAGCAAACAATGTAGTAATTGCAATAAAAGGTTGATATGGAATGGGATGTGTGAGTTTCCTAAAAGACAAACAAATATAATAATTTTGGCTTGCAACTGCATAGAAAATAGTCAAAAGTTCAAGAAATTTGAAAAATAGGCCATCAAGAAAGCAATTCTCAAACATAATCACAAAATTGTGCTAGGCTAGAATACTTTCATGGCCATAGAATTGATTTTTCTTATCATAAAATCCCTTCTGCCTTCCATCTACCAAGGTAAATTTGTCTACCAATAAAATGTCTTGTACGTTGCAGGTCAAGGTCTTTCAATTATCAATCTGATAGATGTTACTAGATAGAGCTCTAATAAGAAATTAGATGGCGATTGCATCAAAAGGGACAAAAGAAGGCCTCAAAAGTAGCGGAGTTGCATTACCCCCTATAGAGACGATAGTATTCGAAAGCCTTGTGGTACTTTAAGATCGGCACTCGAATGTTATCAGCTTCGTGTTGTTTATCAAGGGGTGAACTATGGTTATGGAGATTAGAAATGAGGATTAGAGGATCGACACAGGAGGTATTGTTTCTCGAGGTACCCCCATAATCATGGTCAAGCTTGGGTAGGTAGGATGGTCATTTGGGTAGATATGTTCGTGCGAAGGGGGCACAATGAATCCCACCACACCCTACACATTTTCACCAAGTATAAGTCATGTTGAGTAGCGCATTTATGAAGATGTGTTGTTGCACCATAATTGCTAAGGTTGAACCAGTGGCCCATGTTACTCGTGTGAATTATAGCGCAAAATAGTGAGATGTATTAGGACCCATGTACCAGTCGTCATGTCAGGATTGTACACCCATGCAACCACGTAGACATTTTCCAAGGGATACATGCGTCACCACATTATGCAAGCCATAGTGGTAAAGACAATGCAGGGGTGTTGGCGTTGGCTTCCTCAAAGACATGTGTGGAGCTCTAAGGCCATCATTGAGTCTTGGTACTCTCGGTGAGGCGAAGTATCATTAGGTTGAGTTCAATTATGACCAAAGGCGTAATTTAGCAGCATGATCATAGAAGCGTTAAGTTGCACATAAGTCACAGGTAATAGCAGTGGCCAATGTTATTTCGGCATGAAATATAGCATCTCATGAGTTGGAAGGACGTTAGCATACCCATGGGAGATGGAGTGCCGACAACGTGGGTGATGCGAAGCAATGCCTCATATGTAGTGCTAGGTTCTTGGATGTTGCCACATTACGTAGGTGTTATGTAGATTATCAGTCCCAATGATTGCTTTAGTGATGTGGAATGTCATAGTTTGAAGCTGTATGTAGGTGCTAGATAGACAGATGCATCTCTTTGATGACATCAAACCTCAAGTGTTTCATCCAACCTTTTGACCAACTCAAGTGTTTTAGGATGTCGATTAAATGGTAGTAGCTCAGGAGTTAATGCCCTAGACCCTTCAACCTTTCAATGAACCACATCCATGCTAGGAGATGCCGAAAAAAGCTGTTTTAGATTGCAGACTAGGTGGAGACAGGGATGAGCTTAATTGAATTCAGTCCTAAGTGGGGACAAAGAGGTAGACATTGCCGAGGACGATAACGATTTTGAGTGGGGAGAATGTGACCCTTCGACTACGAACACATAATCAAGCGACACCCTTTTGTACAAAAATCCTCTTTTAGGGAAGTGCCCTAACTTACTAGTGTAGCGCGCTGGGGCCGCTCATTCTTTTTGACTATCAATAAAGCTCTTACGTTATGGCTTTGCACTTCACGTATCTTTATTGCCTTTACTCTTAAACGTTTATCATATTGAATGGTGTGAGTTAAACGGATGTCAAGTCTCATTTAAGACACTTAGTATCCGGGAGAGGGGCCCAGCTCATATTCCCTATCGGAGGTCGTCTGAACTACTTATTCCGCTGCACACGTGTGAAATTCGTTAAGGTTGATTCGGCCCTAGGGCCAAGTGCCCGTCACGTTGCGAGTTTTGTCGGCTCTTCTAACGGTCAGGGCGAGACATTATATCTTAAAGGAACAAAATATTTAACTATATTTTCAAGTTGATGAACTAAAGATAGTAGGATACTTAGATGTTGACTTTATTGGAAGCAAAGATGACAATAAGTTAACCTTTAATTAAATTGGAGGTGGTGGTGTTTCTTGAGCTTGAAAATAAGGTTGTGTAACGTTGCATATATAAGAAGTTGAGTATGTTGATTGAAATATGACTGTAATGAGTGTCGTTTGGATAAACCGCTTCATACGTGATTTGAAGTTGGATATAGACAACGATCATATTGTCATTTATTGTAACAACAATACATCAATTACTCTTATTAAGAGTGGAGCTGATAGTTGTAGAAGCAAACATATATGGTTAAATGATGACATGTTGGTTGACCTTTTACTAAAAGTATCTAAAAAGATCTTTTAACTAACCATATTACTTACATGAGTTTGAGATATGCCTAGAGTTTGAATATAGAAATACACTTTATTGATTGTTATGTAGGAAAAAGTATATTGATTAGGAAAAACCGTATAACAGGTAAGAGTTATAATTTACTAGAAAATAATACAATTTAGAAAATTCTCAAAACAGCGGGAGGTAAAACCAATATATCATAAATTGACTCCAGTGGCAAGTATGAGATGTAAGTTGGTGGTGGTTACTTTTAGTCCCAATAAGAGTAATCATGAAATACAGGAAGAAGGGTTATCTTCTCGGATGTCATGAGTTACTTTTTATATAAAATAAACATAAAACGAAAACTGTTTTGGTTTTTATAAAAGGTGTGAAAGTCTCTCATAAATAAATAAGAAATGACTTTAAAATAACTATCTTTCGTATGAAAACCCTATGTGGGCAATGTTTCATCGATTTGTTTCTTCTTTCTTTTTTTCCATTCTATATTTTATATGGTGATGTGACCGAAAGGCTTCCAACCGCTTGAAGGACTCACATCAACTCCACTGCAATCGCAACACTTCATGTTAAAGAGGACTCAATCCAAGTTTCACATGGCGCAGCATCCTTAGAGGGGAAAAGATTTTAAAACAAATAACTACATGAAGATTTCGTCATGGGACTTCAGTGCGGATTTTTCTTTACCCCGCAGTCAGTAACCCAAGTTCCAGGGCATGTACTGTACAGCCAGCCGGCTTGAAGAACCTTATGGTTCAGGGCGCGATAAATAGCGATGATTGTTGCCGTCCCTCTTACATCTGTTAGATGTAGGCAACATACTAACAGTCCCTCTTTGCACACCACCCCAGATCAGTTCATTTGGCATTGGATGCTAAAGGACAGTCAGTATTGAGTGACGTCGGGACATCGTGTTGCATTGTCCAGCGAGTCCAATATTAATGACTAGAATCTAACTGGGGAATGGAGAAAGATTTGGCGGTTGCATGCACTAGCTGAAATTTTGAACTTTTCATGTTACATTTTACCAACAAAGAACCGTTTTAGCTGAATGGCGTATTCAAATTTCTCTTCATTGTTCAATGTGTGGTCAAACTGAGGATTTGGAACATGCTCTCTTAAGGTGCCCGGAGGCTGTTGTCATCTGGGGATGATTAATGCAAATCTTAGTCTGCGGTGGAGGACTTCCTGGCCAACCTCAGATCAATTTTAGACTCATCATCCTCCACCACAGTAGCTAACTTTTGTTGTGCAGCTTGGTGCATTTGGTTTTCCAGGGACATGGATCTTTATCAACAACGATCTTTGCATATGCTCAAATTGTATTTTGTGCGAACCAATCTCTTGAGACCGGCTGAGACCTTAAGATGTTCTGAAGAAGCAGACAGCCTCATCTCCTAGGTCAAATCACGCTGATAAATGGGTTGCTCTAGCCCAGAAATGTGGATGCTGCGACCTTCAGAGAATCGCAGCAGTTTGGGTTTGCTGTCGTGTTACGTGAATCATAATGGAGTGCTTGTTGCAGCCTAAAAAAAAATTCGACAGGGTTGTGAGACGCAACTATAGCAGAGATAAATGGCGATAATGTGGATTTTTCGTATCAGGGGAGTATCGTGGAGGAATGGTCTAATTTGTAGGAGTAACCAAGGTAGTTTCCTTTGTGTTAGGCGATAGTTCAACACAGCAGAACATTTGGTGGCCAACGTGGCTTCTCAGTTTGACAACCTCACGGTCTGGCTCCAACCACCTCCTTTTATTGAGCTGGTGCTAAATAAAGAAGCCTAGAGGGAAGACTCTAGCAGTTGAGATATTTTCTGTTCTGTTTTGCTGCGTTTATGTAATTGCTAATACCTGCTCCCAAGTTGTTAATCTAAAAAAAGGAACCTTTGATAAACGCTACTGTTGTAGCAGAGGAAAACCAACTTTGTTGATCAAGAGATGCAACCGCAAAATTTTTTGGCAGAAAAAAAACCCAGCAATTTCACAAGTAGAATACAAATCATCTTCCTTCACCACATATACCAGGATACAATATCCATAGGTTACATATTTGGTCAATCTGAAGTCACGACAACAAACTTGTTCATTTTCAGCATCTTACGGCAGAAACGATTTCATGACGTTATGCGTTTTGGTATTTTTAGCCTTGCTGACAGAGAAGTATCCAAAGGGTGCAGCAGTCTTGGTGATATATCATGTAATTGATGTCGATCTAGCAGGTCAAGCATCCTTCAACCATGACAAGAGTCCATAGCAACACGATTCCTAGGTATAGCTCCACACGAGAGTGCATTCCCTGTTGTTATGAGTCCACTGAAGGAGTTCCATTGTTCTTCATGTTAAAATTAAATCATCAAGATTCATTTAGCCAAGTAGATTTCCCTTATTTACGCACTTCATCTGAAACTCCACCAAGGTATCCATGTTCAAAATATTAAGCATCTGAAAGCCAAAGATGAACTCTGTACCAAATTCAGTATGATTATATCACTGTTTGGTGGACCAAAAACATAATAATATTGCTTTTAAAGTTCTTCCCTTCTAATGAGCCACTACTTATGTAGACATCTCCGCGAAATTTTTGAATCACACGAGACAATAGCCATCAAGATCACCATATGCATAAAAAAAGCACCACAAATACCTGATATGATAACCCTGAAATTATCAAACTAAATAAACCAATTATTTTCATCCCAAACAACTTTATTCACCCTGGATTCTGTAAATCCCCTGAGGCATCCTCAAACGGCCAGCTACCAAAGACAGCCTAGCATGATGAAAAAGGAATAGCTAGGCAAAAACCAACCATTTTGCCGTGCCTGTTTGCTATGTGCCCAGAGAAAAATAGGAGGTTCTCACAAAAATGTTGACAAGTATAATCGAACATGTGACAAGCGAGCATGAAACTGCATGCCAAAGCATTCGTCTCTCCTACTCTGTAAATCTGCCATATGCAATAAGATGTAAACTTTCATGATCATAATATTTGATGTTCAGTGCTTTTAGCGCATTCTGCATTCGCTGTTGCTACATTTCCACCTTTGAAGGCCTTACCACCCTAGTGCAAATCGAGAATTACAAGCACTCCCGTAGATTTGACATGACCTTGCTATGTATCACACTAGTTCTGCCAATTGAGAGGCAACTAATGAATGTAAACGGAGTTTGATCTGAAGTAACTAGGTTCAGCCTGCACTCAATATCATCAGCACCAACTGCAAGGAAGAGCTTTGGTTTAACCTGAGTTCAGCATTATCAACACCACCCGCTAAAAGCTTCTTGGGAAAAACAGAAATTATCTTTTTTAAGTGTAACGACTTTGAGGATGCTAATGTCGCTAACCACAAATTGATTGCTGGAAAGCAACATCAGGGTTCTCTATACGGGGGAAGCATCAAATTCATGCAGATAATTTACTCCCTACTTTTGAAGAAGTTGTTGAGGAAGTAGGAGTTATAAATGTCGTACAATTCATTACTTAAAATGCTGCAAATTTCAGACTAGCTGGTAAGATGCTTGAGTTGAACCATCCATATTTAGTGTGAATCCCATGTGTAGCACATTGTATAGACCTGACATTGAGAATTTAAGTTAACAACAACAACAACAACTAAGCCTTTTCCCATACTAGACGGGGTCGGCTACATGGATTCTTTGTTTCCACAGATCCCTATCGTGTGCCATGTTAGCAGTTAACTCACAATAAGCTAGATCATTCTTTATTGTTTCTTTCCAACACTTTTGTGGTCATCTTCTACCTCTGTTAATACTTTCCAAATTTAGTTTTTCATACCAGTTCTTCTTTTGATCTTCTTTCTATATGTCCAAACCATCTAAAACGACATTCTCTCATTTTATCCTCTATTGGTATCACTTCTAATTTGTTTCTAATGACCTCATTATGTATACAGTCTTTTCTGGTATGACCACTCATCCATCTCAACATCTTCATTTCTATCACAAACATCTTTTGTACATGTTGATGATTAACTGCACAATAATAAGAACTATAAAACTAATTTCTGCTCTATAATATTTACCTTTTAACTTTAATGGTATCTTCTTATCACAAAGAATACCTGATGCTCCTCTCCATTTTAACCAATAAGCATTAATTTTATGCATAACATCTCCATCAATTCTTCTATCACTCTAAAAAATTGACCCTAGGTATTTAAAACTTTTCTTTTGGGGGATGCAATGTGCGCCAATTTTAATTTCTATGTCCTCTGAAGTAACCAAATATCAAACATTCCATATATTCTGTCTTTGTTCTACTAAGTCGAAGGCCTTTGCTTTCTAATGTTTCTCTCCACAGTTCCAATTTTCTATTAACTTTTCCCTTAGACTCCTCCACTAACACAATGTCATCAACAAATAACATTCACCAAGGTACTTCATCTTGAATATGTTTTGTTAACTCATCAATGACCATTATAAATAAGTATGGACTTAAAGTTGATCCTTGATGTAACCCAATATTAACTTCAAAGACTTCTGTCATTCCTTCATGAGTCCTCACACATGTTTTTGCACCATCGTACATGTCTCTTATAAGGTTAATGTATGTCAATGGGATACCTCTTTTTTCTAAAGTTCTCCAAAGAACCTCTCTCGGTACCCTATCATAAGCTTTTGCTAGATCAATAAATATCATGTGAAGGTCTTTCTTTTTTGCTCTAAAATGTTCCATAAGACGTCTCAAAAGGTGAATCGCTTCATCAGTAGATTTGTCTGGCATGAATCCAAATTGGTTCTCTATTGTACTTGATACTTGTCTTAACCTACGTTCGATAATTCTTTCCCACAATTTCATAGTATGGATGCTTGAGGATTTAAGTTCCTTAGATAAAATAAAAGGGATTATAGATTTGTGCAGAAATATTACAAAATTTATTTATAATTACTCTTATGCATTACATTTGATGAGAATCCAAACCGGTGGAAGGGAGTTGATTAGGCTTTCATTTGACAAGATTTGCTACTAATGTTATTATTGTTCAAAGTCTTGTCATACATAAAGATGCATTGAAAAAGATGTTTGCACTTCATGAATGGGGCTTTATTAGTTGGTTGAGAAAAAGGAAAGAGATTATTGTAGTTCAATGCTAACTTTTGGAAAAATTGCAATAAGTTTTTAAGGATGATTGTACCTTGTGAAATATCTTAAAACATACCTGTAACAAACCTTATAGAATTAATTCTCAATAAAAGTATTAAGATCCCATAACTCCAAGCATGAAAATTTATGTTTTCAAAGAATATTTTTAATAAAAAAATATTGATCATCTAAGTAGGATTGTCAAATATAACAAATAATTTTATAAATCACCACAAACACGTGATATTACAAAAAAGCTTTGGTATACCAAACAAGCTTTAAGGCTAAGCTCAAACCCGAGTTTTAAAGACAAACTCGAACTCAAACAAGCTTTAAGGCTAAGCTCGAATCATCTAAAACAATCTAACAAGCTTTAAGGCTAAGATAAAACCATCCAAATCAGACAAGCTTTAAGGCTAAACTCAAACCATCCAAATCAATCAAATGTCAAGGCCCTTAAATAACTCACAATCTCAAACGTGATTTTATAATTTCAAGAATAAGATAACCCACCAAGATGATAAAAAAATGTTTTAAATATATACAAAAAGATTTATAATCAATTTAATATTTTCTAAGAACCTTTTCAGCAAAAAATATTTGTCTCAAAAAACAAGAAATTTTTTAATACAATTTTTATCATTCGCACAAAATATAATAAATAAATAGTCAATACTCAAGAAAAAATTATTTTTATGCATTATTTTCAAATACTTGTATCAAGCACATTTTCAGCATTGGCTCATCTCCAACCAATAACCAACAACATAAAGCACCTTAATCAGAAAGGCCTTTAATAAAAGGTCAATAAACATGACATATAGCCACATTATGGAGATCTTAATCACATGAAAATGTAACTTCAAAGTTATCAAGATTACAAGTTATCAAATAACAATAAGTGCATCTTCAAACATTGACTAATCTCCCACCAATAGCCAACAAACATAAAGCACCTTAATCACAAAAGTATTCAACGAAAATAACATATAGCCACAATACGAAGATCTTAATCATACAAAGAGATGCAACTTATTATCTAACAAACAACAAACAAATTATTTTCTAAATGAGACACTAAACAATTGATCCTACAAATGTTATAAATAAAAAGTTGGAAAAAGCACACTTGAATTGACTCAAATCTAAATACCAAGCAATATCAAATCTGATCCTGGCATAACTCCGAGTCTGGATTTGGTCCAACAAGAATCTCATATTTAACACACAACGGGTCTAGATCTAGGACCGAATCCATGACCCGACTGCATATAAAGTATCAACCCCCATCTCTCTCTCTACTAAACACTAAGATATTGTCTTATCTCTCTCTTTATTGCCACCATAAACCCGCTAGCAATCACCATCGTTTTTGTCATCGTCATCCCCATACAGCTCCTCGCCACCACTTAGACCACCATCTCAACCCTTGCCTCGACATCGGCCACCATGATCGTCACTCGCTTGTGTGGCCATCAACCCTTCTCCTCTTTCTCCCTCACCAACATCATCTCTCTCTCTGCAAGAGGGTTCTATTGAAAACACCAAGAACCTCCATTGCCTAGTAATAGCACCCAAAGGCCCCAAACCATCAAACAAGTGTGGGTATGCTTTGTTGAGAACTACCACCTTCACGCTTCCATCCACTACTTTGCACGGCTCACACCTCTCAAGCACTGTCTCTTCTTCCCTGCTAGAATCCCCAAAACCACCATTTATCACCGCTTGAACCACCGTTAATTAGCCTCGCCCTGCCATAAACCAACCATCTACTTCTCCTCTGTAGATGCGAAATTTTACTCCGAAGTCTATTTAAAAACTTGAAATAATTTTCACAAACTACGTCATGCGCGATCGTGCCAGCTAGTTTACTTAAACTAGCAAAATTTGTTTCTCACTTCTAGAGCGATTGTGTGTAAGTGAAACCTTTTCGACTTAGGCCTTCTTGAACTGACGCTTTTGAGGATTGGTTTGGATTAAGTGTGTTTTCAAAATCCACTTTCAAATCCAAATGACTTAACCAAATTCGTGAACCTAGGTCTTGAAAAGAAATATTTCAAAGTTCTGAAAAACAAAAAGTCAAAAACTGGTTTTGCTTTCAGAACTTATTCCCAGATTTTTCTTGATAGCTTTTGAATCTCCAAAAATAGTGAAAATTTTACTGTGAATAGAGACTACTATGGAGATTAAGGAACTATTTTTATTTTTATTTTACGTGTTGTGAATGTGCACAATTAAATCAGACATTAACCCTTGCTCAGACAATCGGGATAGTTCTGTGATAGGAATACAGATGTCTAGTAAAACATCTATATCTCGGTGCATAGACCTCTAATCTTTATGAACTTAGTCTTGTTGGAAAGCTATGAATATCAACTTTCCAATGAGACCAGTTTCAATGCAATTGGTTCACTGTAGACAAAGTTATGGGATGATAACCCAAACTCTGTTGTAGGAAACAAGGGTTTCACAGGTTCTGTTCCGATTTTAAAGATCTGTTCCGATTTTATTTACGTAGTTGTACAGCCCTAAAATTCTTAAAAATTTTATTAAAAGTGGGCTTGTGTGTGTAGATTAAGTGTGCAAAGTTTCAAAGCATTCAGAGCAGAGAGCAATGAATTAAAAATCAAACATCAGACGGATGCAGGATATAGAAAACAGATTTTCGTGTTTAGAACATACATGAATGCATAGAGGGGATTAGGAGATATAAGAGATTATATCATATAAAGGAATAGAAGGAACTTCAAATCAAACACATAATAAGCATGAATCAAACGAAATTTGGGCAGCATAACATCTATCTATTAAATCAATTAATGGAGTCAGTTGCTCCTTAATTACAACCTCTTTAATTGAATGAAAGTAAGGAAGAGATCAAAGGAAAGAAGAGGAAAGAAATCGACCTTAATTGGAGGACTCCTTGGCAACTGGTGGAGACAACCTTGGCAAAAGGGACGGCTCATCCACTTCTTCCTCCTTCCTCTCTCTTTCTCTCTTTTTCTCTCCCTCTCTCTCTTTCTCTCCCTCTCTTGCTGCAGATTTTCCTCACTCTCTATACTCTCTCCAAGGCTCCTTCAATGCCTTGAACCCAACCCCAAAGCCTCTATTTATAGCCTTCAAGGGAACTCGAGTTGGGCATGGATTTGTTCTTGGCCCAATGCTTGATCCAACCCACAAAGGGAGTTGCTGATCACATGGGCTCACATGGGGGCACATGGGGCTCATGGTGATCCCTCTAGGTCAAGGTGAGTGCAGCCCCATGTGGTGAATGCTAGGTATGGCTCGGTTTGGTCCAGCTCTTGGTGTGATCCTGACTAGGTGTGGCTCGGTTTGGTCCAGCACTTAGTGTAGTCTCGACTAGGTGTGGCATGGTTTGGTCCAACCCAAGGTGGTCTTGCAGCCCACTATTTTGGTGAAGCTTGTGGTCGTCCTTTAGCCACTTGGGTGCATGAAGTTCGCCACTTTGACCCAAGCGTGGCCTTAACTTGTTGGTTAAGTGCAACCCGTGTCTTAGCCTTGGGCTCTTTGATGCCGACCTTGACTCGACCTTGGTTATGTCTTTGGTCGAGCTCTTGACTTGGCCAAGTTGTCTTCAGCTAGGTTGGTGCGACCCTGGGTCTTCATTCCATGTTAGCTTGGATTCGTAGCTTGTCCCTGAATTGAATTAGACTTGAATCCTTTACTTAATCTGGGTTTGCTTCTGCTTCAAGGTTCGATCTGGATGCTTCATTTGATCCTACTTTGGCCTTGAGATCGGGTTTGGACGGTCGATCGTACCTTGACCCATTCCTTCATCCTGAATCCTCGGCATGGCTTTCAGAAATTCATCCTTATCCCCTTTTGACCCAGACTTTATTCCATCTTTAGTCAAATCAACACTTTTTTAACTTTCAAAACTCAATTTTGTAACTTTAAGCTTTAAAAACATTTAAAAATGTTGTGTTTTTGGTATTTTATGAAATTCGTAAGTTAGGTTCAAATCGTAAAATTAAAACAAGCATAGATTTGTTTTTAAAATTTTAAAACATGCTTGGATTTGTTTTTGAAAAATATTTTAGGGTGTTTACACCCTCTTTGCCTGAAAGCAAGAATGAAACCTCCTCCCCTTCCTTCCCCAAAACTACACCATTCAAACCCTATAAACATTTTTTTCTTCGCTAACATCCTTAATTATCACCACCTTAATGCCGACTCATAATAGAGTCATTGTCTGACGAAAATGGCCCCTTCCGTCAAGTGGATATTGGCTTCCGTGCATCAAATTGTAAGTTCTTGGTGTCAGATTTCAGCAAGGAAGCGCAAGAGCCCTCTTCCATCACCATTATTTCCTTCACGAGCATCTCATAGATCTCGTCCACCAACTTGTCGTCGGCCTAAACCGCCACAGTCCCTTCTCGCCAAAAAAACTTTCGTCCAGTGGAGATCCCTCACCTCCACCTAGCAGAACCACCTTAACCCCGCCATTCTCCCTCCTCTCTTCTCTCTAGTGGATGCAGAACCCCCATCACCCATCCTTCCACACCATGTTTTTCCACTGTGATCAGCCCTTGTTGTCGCTCATCAAAATCATCACATAATTGGCCCATTGTTGCCACCATCCTTGACACAACCAACATTGGCCAAACTAGTTGACGACACCATCGATTGGGGCCTCCATTGCCACCGGCACAAAGTGTAAGAGTCGACTCGTTGCGGTCATGCCGCCATCGCTGCCACCGTTTAGGCTTTAATACCATATGAATTCATTTCATTGAAGAATGAGATAATCCATATACAATCAAGGCTTGTTGTTTATTGAATAAAGGATAAGTATTTATGGCGAGAAAGAGAAGAGTGAAAGCAAGCAACATTCAGGTGTTAGTTGCTGAAGATGGCCCAACAGCTAGTAAAATACCCGTTGGGCCCTCCTAGTGGCTTGGTGTTGATGGTCTGGTCCTAATGGTCTGAGTTCGTTGGGACCTTATTACAAGAAACTTATGTGCCCTATTGGTCCAGCCCTATTACATTTTACCAATAACATCATCAAAAACATGAAATAGAACTAATACACCAAAATATCAAATCACTTAGAGGTACCACAAAAAGGTGCAACTGTGAAGGTTCAACTTTCTTGAATTAAGAAGCAAAGGTAACAAAAGGCATAAAAAAATGTAATTTTTTTAAAATTTGGAGGGTGATAATGTATAATGAAATTGTTTACTATCATCAACAGTTTGGTGCATGGGATGCAAAACCAATAGACGTCAGCCTTTTTCATGTCACATCTAATGCAAAGGTAGAATTTCAGGCATGAGCCTAATTCATAACTAACATAAAACTATCTTTCTTGTTAAAACTTGCTTGCATAGAAAGAAAATAAGTGCTTGCTGAAGAGAAAAACAAGACCTAGAAGAGCCAACCTTAGTACCAGGAACAATTTCTTCAATAATTGACAGTATAGGTGCATACTCGATGGCAATTACTTCAGAGTTTCCATCAGTAAGACAAAACATTAAAAGCCTTCTGTTGCCTTTACATGATACTTCAATGTTACTTTGGTAGATGTCCCTAACATACACAACCTGCTTAAAGTTAAAAATACAAAAAGTGTGCCATCATTAGTAAGAAACCTGCTTTTAAAGTAATTTCAGTTTGCAATGCAAATATTATAAAAACTTCATTTTAATGTTATATGATGGCTTCATCACAGACTAGTATTTTAAGTAAATTTTGGCAATATCAGACTTAACAATCATTGCTTAAAAAACTCAGAGACTAATTAACATGCCACCTGATGTGTATAATACTACCACCTTTGGTAGATAAGAAGTCAAAGAGAACAAATTCTTCTTTAATACAAAAGATGAACAAATATCAGTCAAGGGCATGCATGACAAATTAAGACCTTGAGATCAAAAGAACAGTGGAGAAGTAGATATAGGTGAAGAAAAGAAAGGGAAACAGAAACTTGAGTATATGAGACCAAAATTATAAGGCATTTTATTCACTACTACTTGTCATACACTGCAAAATTAAGGCCCAAATTAGGAAAGCTCACTTGTAACAAGCAATTATATGTTAGTGCTTGAGTACCTGTAACATACATGGCTAATAACAGGTGGCCATAGCTAAACTCCAGTCTGAACCACTTTAACACAAAGCCAGTGCCCAACTACACCTAGGCCTCAATTTGGAGAACAAAGCTAGCAAATACAAACTTTGAAAATAAGAGGCACTGTAAGTGTGCATAGGCATCTGTGAGCACATGCACAACCACTAGTGCAATTTTATAACATGTATAAAATGATCTTTATGAGTCTACGACAATAGACACCATTCGATTAGTATCCTTCCAAGAGAAGAGAAGGTTCTGGTATCATGCAAGAAAGGTTAATCTTATCATGAATAACAACATGCTTTACACACAAAAAAGAAAAACTAAAACAAGCTAAATCTCTGATTTAGTGCAATCTTCCTTTTAAGGGGATAGGTGGCTCTTGCTTCCACCGGAATGACTAGCAGTCCTACCCTAAAATTATGAATATGACTATTGAGATTTCTATTTCTAGTTAAATCCTTCAATTTTTTATCGCTATCATCCTTTTTCTTTCTTCAGTTCAGTCATGGAAAATTGCCTCCATTTCCACCCACGTCTTTATGTACTCTGTTTTATTGAGCGTTTTTTCCTCTACATGCTTAAAAACCTCAAATACTTAGTTTCTATCTTCAGTCACTACATGTTTTTTAGCTAATTAAAATCCCCTGTAAAATTCCTCATCCGCTTGATGAAAGATCGTTGATGTAAATTGTGAAATGCAATATAATATGAAGAGATAAAGGTCAAAATCAAGCGTCAGCTATATAGAAAGTTTATTAACAAAACCAAATCATATTTAATTTTAAATTTCCAGGCTCCACGTGAAGCAAAGGGCCTTCACAAACACCACCCAATCTCCTTCGGTGCAAAAGCATCACATCTCGTCCAAGGAAAAAAGCATTGAGAGCATCTAAGTCTCAATACTAGAGAGACCAATTTCCTGTAAAATAGACGCCTGGCCAAAGAACAGGATGAAACAAAAAGAGAAGTGCCCCAAGAACATAATACACATTTCTAAACATAAACATCTAGAAATTCAACTTACAAATAAAAGAGAATAATGAGCTAACGGCCAAAAAAAGAGTTCTAACAATGGTAAAATAAATTAACCAAATAAAGGAGAAACCAAAATTTCAAAATGCCATGAGACAACAAGAATCAAATGCCTCGGAACATAACAAAGAGTTCTTAACATAACAAATCCAAAAAGTTCCACACAAATAGAAGAGAATAACGAGCTACCACGCCCCCAAAAAAAGGTTTTCCACAATGATAAGATGAATGCAACCAATAAAGGAACCAAACTTCCAAAATGTCATAAACAATAGGAATCCGTCCCCCAAAAAGCAAAACCAATATATAATAAGAGAATCAGGAACAATGCATGTAGGTTCTCACCTGCAAGACTTTAGGGCCTTGAAGATGAGAGGCCCTCTTCAAAATGGAACATTCAGGCAATGATTTCCCACCGATTTCCCTCAAATCCATTTCGGCCAACTCCCCTTCAATCCTTTTATCATCAATTGTATCGGAAGCGCTGATGTTAGTCTCCATCAAACGATCGATGGTGTCCTGGACGTCTTTGACGCACCATCCTCTAGACAAAACTGCTCTCAAAGCATATTCAACCTAACTCTTCCCTCCATCTCTCGTCTTCTCCACTTTCTCCCTCTTCCGCCTCCGACCTCACGATTTTCTAGTGAATGAAGCGAAATCGAGCTTCTCGTTCTTTGCCTCGGTTAAGCTCATGGTGAGGCAGCTGATGTTAGATTCGTGATCTAAGATTCTAAATGACCCGACCCGAGCTGGCTCATGACGTTTTATAAGAATGCTGTGTTTGGTTTGACAACCAAGTATTAGTATATTCAAACAAATCTTAACTCTTTGTATAAGTAAAAGTTTTAACGATGGTTGAAATATGAATTAAAAAGTATAAATAACAATTCTTAACT